>OY783191.1:6191356-6558856 GCA_963678675.1 Xiphydria camelus | reverse complement strand
CGAAATTCCCTGTACAGCGAATCCTAAAAAAAACCTGGACAATCCAGCGAGCTAACGTCATCACATGAGAAAGAAATTCCTCGTGAATTCCGATTCGACCTAAAACGCTTCGTTATATGGCATATAGTCGTTTCATTCCACCGTAAGTAATCCTTGCCCCTTTCGCCAGGGCTGTTCGACTAAACGAGAGAGCTTATGCTGTTCCCTCCTCGTCCTCTTTTCCCTCTTCTCCATCACTCACCAAGCTTTAAATTTAAAGCCGTGAATGTGCCACGAGCGACGTCGGGCTGTTCTCGTTGTTGTTCGCTGTAAATAAGCAGGTCGCACTTCACAGGGTGGGGGCGGGTTCGCAGTTTTAAGTCCTTGCCGGAGCAGGTTCTAATCCTTGGTTCGCCCCGGTTATGGTTATTCTCGACGTGAAAGTCTTATCGCGTTAAATACCGGCGAGAAGTTTTCGTTGGAATTTATGGAAATGTCTGCAGATCTCGCTTTGAAACTATGGCGTTGCGTGTAAGGTACCACTTTACGTGTCTGCGTTTGATGCAGCGGGGAATTTAATTAGTCATCGTTCCAACATTACGATGGAGCGTCGCAACTTGTATGGAGAGTAAAAAGGTCTGATTTGGTCCACTGAAAAAAAAGTTTGCTTCATTCAACCATCGACGAGGTTGAATACGGCGAACTTCGCGGCGTGATTGTTTCAAGTAGATATTCACTTGTTTCAACTTCAAATTGATTGCCTCAACTCTATGTATTTGTCCTTACAATTTTATGGTATTGAAACATTTATACACGAAGAAAAATTTTTGGTAACCATTCGTACAATCTACATCTCATTTATGAGGCTAAACTTACTCGCCAGGAAAGAAACTTCAGTCACTATTATCTCATTATCGATGAGCTTTTGATTCATATTTGTTGATTACGTTTTTTTTACAATAATGTTTTATCGATATAGAGCAAAAATTCATAAATAATGAGATAATAGTGATTGAAGTTTCTTTCCTGGCTAGTAAGTTTAGCCTCACGTAGTATGTGGTGAGATTCAATTATTATGACATACGCATAACGCTTAGTACCATAAATATGTCGATATTTTCCATAAGTATAACAAGTGTAATAATATTTATAGTAAATATCGACATATTTACGACACTAAACGTCATATACCGCAATAATTCAATCTTACCACATGGATTGTGAGAGAAACTTGTCTTCGTGCACCGTGAGATTCGCCGTATCCAACCTTACCGATAGTTGAATGAAGCAATTTGTTTTCAATGTTGCAATTGATAGAACGCGATTGGAAATGCGAAAAAAAATGGAAATCCCGGTGGGAACTCTCGTTACGTATTTTTCCATGTAGACACGCGAATTTATACTGATTTGAACGCCGCATTGAACTCGATTACTCCGAACAATGGAGACGAATTAAATCACCATCCAACACATTTGCCGCGGGGCAGACCCGTAACGCGTTTGCGAATGTGGAGCGCGACGAGCTACGTGGTGATAATCGCGATATTCCTGCAATGGTATCGACCTCGCAGTATTCCACTGCGCTCCGCGCCAGTATTCTCGTTATCTCGTCGACGAGACTCGCATTAAGCACGGTTTTCCGCGCGATTAAATGTATTTTGTTTTCCACCATCGGAATAAGAAAGCAAATCTTGCAAAATACTTTGGAAACGGTGCGAAACACGCAAATCTCCCGAGTTTTGATGCCACGGAGCTTTCGACTTTTATGGCCGTAACAGGACGCGAGTACTGTTGTAAACGTTACTTTTATATCGCCGTGTATAAAGCGGATACACAACAGCGGAGATACTTTGACGGGATCCCAGAGAGAATCGTATGTACTCGAGAATGCATTCTGAAGCCTCACATTCAGCCGTGATAACGAGAGATGTTATAAAAATAGATATTGTCGCTACTTCTTCAACAATAAGAAGTGTACTGTAAGAGTCGTAGGAACATACTTATTCTATTATATGAAAATATTTCTCTTCGGCCTATCAAATATATCCATTCGGAGGGGGTATATCGTACATAGATATTATTAAAATTGTACTTAGAATATTAGAATAGACGTAAATAATTGCACACAACTGACGTCTAGAATACAAGTGTTTTTCGACTCCAGAAATTATTCGTCGTTCTTTCAGTCTACTCTGTATGCAATCTCAGGACTTCGTATCGACATGTGCATGTGGTGTATTACTCCTATGCATACTTATTCTCTACGAAAATATTTCTTTTCGGCCTATCCAATTTATTCTTTCGGAGGGAAAATATCGTATACAGATGTTGCACTTAAAATATTGGAACAGACGTACAAAATTTCAGAACTGATTTCTAAAAGTAGAAGAATGTTTTTGGACTCCAAAAATTATTTGTCGCTTTTTCAGCCTACTCTGTGTGCAAACTCGGGGCTTCATATCGACATCTGCACGTGATGCAGCGGTTCGAGACGACGAGATGTTGAAAGTAAAGGACGTGCACAAGTAACCCCTGGTCCGCCTTTTAACCTCAACCATTCCCCTCCCCGCAGTCTCACTCCATCCCCTCGTACAGTGCAATTAACAATATCGGGTCAAGCACTGCACCCTACCTACCCTCCACTAGATTCACGGCGCGCGCGCAGATGTCGCGAAACGTGGTGGTGAAAAACTGGCAGACGCAGCATCCCATCTGCATTCTTCGTACACTGCCATACATATATTCTATACGAAATACCGGGGTGTAAATATCTAACGTGGATTATCAGTGAGTAGGAGTACAAAAAAATATTTAAAGCATGCGGCAATATTTCTAACTGCAACGGTGACTGTGAGAACACGCTGCACACAACAGAAAGCGCACGAGCGTGGTACAGAGGCGAAAGGGAGTCGAACTGAAGCTGGGAGCGCGTGATGTAGGGCGCTCTAATGAAAATTTAAGAATGTCCATCAGTAGAGCGCATGAGCGCGCTTATAAGGAGTCGTATAGTTACAGCAGCTATTTGCCATTCAAAGACGGTGGCGCGAGTGAGAGACGTAGCCAGCAAGCCGCGCGAATAGGCAGCAAAATATAACTAGAGAGGGAGAGAGAGAGAGGGAGGGAGATACATATATACGGAGGAGAACAGAAGTTAAATCATAATTAGCTCGTTGCAGCTTTCCACCGCAAACCACTTAAGCTAATAATTCTCACTCCTGCAGCCACCTCCATTAATTATTATCCCCCTTCTTGGGAAACGGAATGACGGCGGCGGTATAGCGGATTGGCCATCGAGTTACGGGTACAACGGTGAAACTGCAAGCACTCTTCAATTATTGCGGGGCTTTGCTATACCGTCGCAAAGTGCACCGTGCACTGATTGCATCGCGATGTCGGATAGCGCGGAAAGAGGATTTCTTCCGGTCGAGCTGAGGAATCGTATATCTTTTGCTATTATCGATCGACTTTATCGGTATCGGATGAGGGTTTCCTTGGATACCTACGAGTCGAGGTGTATGGTGACACTGAACGTGGAGAGTGTCGCGTCGATTGCGTGACGGAGGGTGTCTTGATTGGATCTCTTTCGGGAGACTGACGATAGACTCTCTATCTATTTTTTTCTTTTTCTCTTCCTCCCTCTCATTCACTTTCTCTCTCTCTCTCTCTCTCTCCCGCTCAGAATTATGAAACGTGGCTATCGCTCGCAAAATTCGACGGGCGGAAATTTGGAAAGGGGAGTAGAACGGACGCGGTGAAACGTGCCACCGGTGTCGTCGTCGGGGGCCCGTCGCAGTTTGATGCGATCGAAATCATGAAGTGAAAGCGGAGACGAAGAAGAGGGGAGGGATGATTTAATAAAAGCTTCAAAAACGTTCGAGTTTCTAGAAAAGTCATCGGAGTGGAACGGAATTATTATGCTCAGAGTAGCATTCCCTTTAAGAACGAGAAAGACATTATCGAGGAACTTGTTATCGGTTGAAAACTTCCCTATGTAGAAAATCGACTGACACCCACTGGAAAGTTATTAATTACCCTTTAACTCGATATTTTGATCGAGTGTAAAAGTTAAAAACTATGTAAAGCGGTCTCTCCTGAAGTGTTCCGTCTCTTTTAATTATGGAGATCCCTCGCGTCGTCCCGAGTAGAATGAATATTTTTCATGGAATGATAGAGAAGAGGAATACCCCGAAGGGGGGAATTCTTAAAAGCTCAGGCCAAGTTTTTTTCTCCGATACCAGGAGTCCAAAAATATTTACCGTGGCTAGATATACGTTAATCGTTAGCCAATACTATCTCTCGAAGGAGCTCTAGATTCTTCGCAATTAGTATAAAACTACCTATTTTATAACCGCATTTATTTCCTGATACTGCGAGGTAGACTCGACACAGTCATTTACACGTCCATTTCTAGTAATTTCTAGTAGTAAAAGCTATTATTCTTACCGTATATTTTCTCACGACAACAATAAAACTGAAAATAATTGCTTTTGACTGATGATATGTAAAGAAAAAGGATCGAAGAGTAGGTATTCTTCTCCATGTCAAGACAGTATAATTTAATTTTTTTGTATATTCTTGATTTGGAACACAGGAATTTTTTGCTCACATTTTTACTATACACTGAGAGAAATAATTGCTAGTGGCAACAAAATATCTCTTGAATCAAAAACACATGATCTTACAAATTTGTAAGGATACAGATTCTTGGTCGAAGAATATATATATTCTTCATTCACAAGAATACTGTCGTGGGAACTAGAAATTCTTTCTGTGCAAAAAAAAACAATTACTCGAGCCTATCAAATATTTTCTTGCACGAAGAAAACCATGGCTTGATCCTAAAATTACATTATGTTTTTGATCAAAGAAAATATTTATTAGGCAACAGCAATTATTTCTCTCAGTGTATAATTATAAAAATATATCGCGAGAAAATTATTTCCTATCGAGAATCTCTCACGCGAAGACACTTTGTCGGTAACTATAATAGTTTTTTTAAATGAAGCTAATTTGGAATGGTAAAACGAAATTCTTCATGAGTCGCAAGAAGTAGCCGGCGATAGCTGCGCAAACGTTTCACAGGCTATGCGCCTGTGCGAGTGTGACCGGGGAGAATTTTTACGAGAAATAGGACGTCCCGGCACCCACGAACGTCGCGGACTTCCGCAGAGAGGAGATTGTCGGGACGATATCGTAAATTCCCGTAAACTCTCGCAGCGCCCTATATATATATTCCTCGTATACCTTCTTTACGAGCTTGCGGAGGGCAACACACGTGCCCCGAACCCCTCGCGAAGAGGCCGGGGCAAAATTTCTTTTTTATTAGCAGCTGCATACATTACAGAGATAGGCGAGCTTTATGTTCGACTTAATTAAGAAGAAATTAGGGGGTGGGAAAGGCGTTGGGAGCTTTCCCGAGCGGGATAGACAGGTTTCTTCTCGCTGCTTCGCAAAAACGAGATGAAAGTGTAGATGTAAGCGCTTCTTTGGAAAGTTCGGTGCTTTCGTCCCTTAAAGTCTTCTGGCGAAAGAAATTCCGGCAAAATTCTTCCTCTGTACCATCAATGAGACTCCTATCTCATTCATTTTTTTTTCTCGAAATTCCCTTTCATTTCTCTCCGATGGAAGTACGATTAAATAAATCTCTGTACCGATCGAGTATTTCCAGGCTTCGTAAAAATACAAATATAGAAATAAGCGATTCAAAGATTGACAGTTTCAATCGTAATATGTTACGAGAGTAAACATCCGGCCAAAATCCTCATTCGATATCATTTTATTATCAATCCTACCGGCGCACTTTCAGAAAGTTCATCCACTGGAACGCTAAGATACCTCGAGCCCGCTTTGACTTTCTTTCAAATCCTCCCGCACTCCGTCTGATGGAAGAGAGCGACGAGATAAATCGTTGCCCCGAGCCGTTACGTTGATTCGAGCAAGCATATAGCCTAACCTACCCACCTTCGCGCGTTCAGCTCGAGACTCGAAGGGGGAGCCAGCATCCCATGAAGACTCCCAGTGAAAGCTCCCCGAGAAAGCATCTCCACGTCCGCGAGAGAAGCTCCGGTCGAAAGCTTGTAAAAGAAATGATCTCGAAGCGCCTCGGCTGCGTTTGCACGTTGAGTAAATCCGCGTATAGGAGAGAAAGAGGGGAGGGAGGGAGAGTGAGAATTCGAGATTTCTAAAGGCTGCCCCCGGAGAGTCGCAGGAAGAACGTATCGGGAATAGGTGAAGCCGAACGGAAAGGGGAAAGAGGAGCCGACTGGAAGCAATCTCTAAAAACGGTGTCAGTGAATTAAGTATCTTCCTCTTCCCCTTTGCGCCACCCTCACGTTCGATCCAGCGGCTAAGAGTCGCGGTTACACGTCGTTAACCCGCCGTCTGTCTCGGCCAGATAAATTCGCAGCAACGCGCGTCGTCGCTCGCCGTATAAATCCGATCATCTCGCTCGATTCGCCGGCGTCGCAGCCAACAATGCTCGACGAACGACGACGATGAGCAGCTTTCTTGCGCTCGACAAATCTTGCAGATCACATGCGCATCCTTTATCATGTTAGGGGTCCTCTCGTTCCGCATCTGGCAACCTCGAGCTGAATCTTGCAGTGCCGTGAAACAACCCTTAAATTTGCATAGCGCGCTTGCCAAAAAATAGTTCCTCACGGTATGATATGATTTGTCATGGCAGGGAAACGTAGCAGGGGAACGTTCATAAATTATGTAACGTTATTAGGGTTGAGGGGTGGAAGCGGAAAGTTGAAAGGTCGCTAGAGGGTGTGATAAAGCATAATGAGGGTATATATCGAACGTGGCGTAATGTTCTCGCTCTTGTTTCTCACTTATCTCATGATAAGTGGTGATAAAGTAAATAGAAGGTTTAACAGAATTTTATCGAAGCAGGTACTTCATTCCGTATTTCATTTAATATCGCCGTGATTACACAGAGAACAAAGTTTATTAGTAATTAATAAATATATAACTTAAAATGCGGCGAAGTAAATATTTTGTTGGAACAAGAAAATATATATTAATTATTAAAATATTTATTGCATTCAAATAGTTGCCTCAAAGGATTTAATTGTGCCAAATAGATATTGCAATAATTAACGAATATTTACTTAGTCCGGTAAAATGTTTTTTTTTCGCTATATTCAATCAAACATTTATTAACTACAAGTAAATCATTTTCTCGGTCTATAAAAAGAGTCCTTGTTTTTTTATTACAGTCAACGACCGAGAAAATTATTCTTCGCTTTTTTTTCCAGACTCGTTTAATTCCAGCTGTTTGCGGGAATAATCGCTCCGACGCATCGATATATTGACCTTTGAGGATGACGAAAATATCCGGCAATCGGTCGTGTATATTTTCCGCGTCGATCGCTTTATTTATTCATTGGATATGTTGGTTTGATTCCGACTCGCACGGGATATCCCCACGGCATGGCAAGCGGGATATCCTGGCGGATTGAAATATGTGACACCGAATGATGAGTTCACCAACGGGGCGAGTGGATAATTCGAATGCAACCACCAGTACGCAGGTGTGTTCATTAATTATGCTGGAGCGATATGATCACGTGGTAAATTTCGAAGAGTTAGAACCATGAATATTTCACAGCTTCATTACGAGTGAAACTGCTGTTTGCAGATGTGTCTGAAATGGCAGGTGGCTTTCGGTACCGTATGGGTATTGATGACGGAAAAAGATATTTTTTTCATATTTTGTGAGATAAAGAATACCCGACAACGTCAGCTGCAGCAAAACTAGGAACGTCACTCGCAACGTTCGCGCTTTCATTTCAGTTTCTTTCAGAACTTTTGACCGGCTTCGGAGACGAAGGGCAGATTCGCCGCTTAGACTGGATGTGATTTGGGTCGCCTTTCAGATGTCTCTCGCGTGTGATGGAAATGGTTCGCGAGATAGTATCGATATTCGGGGGCTAAAAATTGCGATCACATCTATGTGTATTGGAGAGGAATCGAGATTTAGATTTAAAGAGGATGTCGGGAAGATTGACTGAGCTTTCCTAGAGGATATTTGCACTAGGATTGCTTATGATTTTAGAAATGGCTGACTTTTAACCTATCAGTGCTCGCTGGAAATTTTAGTTGCCGAGCAATTTCTTATTTGAGACATTGGATTACGAATTTTCGGGTTGTTTAATACATTTCTCCGGAAGCTTAATTTTATTAAAAGAGAACAAGTTCTGAAACCAATTTAAACATTGCAGAAAAACAGATTAATTAAATATCTGCAACCAAAAATTGTTTGGCAACTGAAAGTGATGCTGAGCACTAGCGGATTGAATTTCAAAGCGCAAGATTAACGAAATCGTTTGATTGACGGCGCATAAAAATGTGATGACATTCATGACCTCATCGCGGGTGTTTTTTCTCTTCTGATTTCTCAGACTTCGTTACGATCACGGTGGAAGCTCACAGTACAGTTGTTTCCAGCGTAGGTCCAAACCAGCAGCATCGGAAGGAATCTCCTCGGATTCTTCAATCGTCATTCGCGAACTTTGAATTATTCCGAATTAATTCAAACAGCTGAGAACACGATAGCGGCCGAAGAGATAGCGCTCTAGCCGCGTTACATAACTTTGGACATTTGCGCAGACGGAATTATTACCTTCTGCTGATGCCGCGACAATGATCGAGATGCAAAATTGCAGGGCTTAAGGCTATAGGGCGTAATTAGAATTTACGACACATTTTAAATGTAGGTACCGAATATACGTTAAATTATGAACTTTGATATTCGCGGCGGGCTCATCTCTCGAACTCTCGCATACATACATTGAAGTTGGCAAAGGTCGGGACCGGACATTTGGATGCTCGGAATCCCGATTCACTAACGAAGGAAGTTCCAATATTGCGCGGCATTAAGTACCAGCGCAGCTGGCGCGGCTTTACGCGGAAAAGTGATGCCAGGTGACTGGGAAAGCCTAAGGTCGTTGGTCAAACTCGTGATTATTCTTTTCTTCATTCTTTTTATCCTTCGTCTCTCGGAGTTCTCTTCAAATAGACTTACAATTGCTAATCTCTTTAGAGGGCCACCCATAAATGACTTCACGGTAATTTGGGAGATATTTATTCCTCCCCCCCCCTTCGTCACATACACAGGCACTCACTACTCCTCCTCTCCCTCCTCCTCCCCGTCGGTATCACGTCATTTGTGGATAGCCCCCTATCGCTTCCTCTCACGAAGAAACGAAGCTGAAGTTTTCATTGACACCAGATCAAAAGTATTCTTTCAAAAATTTCCCAGAAGAATAACACTATTTCATTGCACCTTCTCCCGAATCAAAAAAGAAGCGAGAAAACTTGGCACGGTCTACCGGAAAGTTTTATTCCGCGAAAGAAAAAGATCGAAAAACCATTCCTAACCAAGCGGCGCAGTCGGATGCAGTGATTCAAGCATTTCACTTCCGATGAGCGAGTACTTGTAGTTTCTGTCTCTCGCATGGCGAGAGCAGAATCTTCTCTTTAACTCGGGTTCGAAGTTATCCCACCCGAACGCGACTTGCCAACTCATCGCGATCCCTTCGGGTGGAAGGAAAGAATCTCATAGTTTTTGCCGGCACCGCGTTCCGCGGCTTCCAGTGTGGGGCGACGGTGAGACAGGGCGGAGGGGTGGAAAGAACGTACGACGCGATTCATGAGCTCTTACTGTAATCTTGACAATCCCTCGCGTTTAATCGAGAGAGAAAGAGAAAGAGAGGGTGAGCCGAAAGTTGAACCAGAGACTCGCGACACCCTTCCGCCGCAGCAGGAAAATTTGGAAACGAAAGGGAAGGGATGTTTAGGTGTCCGTGCTCGAGTTGTTTGTAAGCGCGAAGCGATTCGGTGTCTAAGGGTGAACGAAGTGGCGCGTGGTATTGTGGAGGGAACGAGGGTTACTCTGTTGACTGTCAGTGGGCGAATTTAACAAAGGGTAAACGTTGAATCAGGAGTGACAGATCGATGAGGTAGGGTTGTGTCTTTGAGGGTAGCAGGCATTGCGTATTCCGAAATTTGAAGCAGTTTTAGGGGAGCGGAAATATAAATGAAGAAAGAGTATCGGGGATACTTTATCGATTTTTAGTTAAATATTTCAAGAAATTTTAAGATCATTATCGGTATAAATATTGCTACCGGTTGGCTTCAGAACCACGCACGATTCTTTTTTTTCGCGAGAGCGAATTCTGCTGGAAAATTGCGTGCGTTTGAGAGTTTCGAGTCGTCTTTGACTGCGGGATGAGAAGGGTACAAAATTCGCGGTCTTCCGGTATTCCACGGTCGGGAATGTCTCTCGAGAAATGTCGAGAACTTCTGGGTCCCCTCTCATCTTCTTCGAGGAAACCGCCTACGAGCCGACCGTCGACAATTCTCATTAACCGAGACGGACAGATGTCGGATTGTAAAAACTTTCTCATATAAACTTCGACTTTGTCAACGACTTTTTGCGAGCTTTCAGACACAGATCTCACCGTAAATGCGGTCATGATAATTTCGCAATTCGCACGTCTAGGGTGCTCGTGAAAGTAAGCAGAGGAAGTTGTCCAAATCGTAATTGCTACACAGAGAAAAGGAAATAGTGGATTCGACTAAATTGGCGGTCACGGGCGGGAGACCGCCGATTTAGTTACTTGAATTAAATAATTTGATTATAATAATTCAAAACTGACGAAAATAAGCTGCACTCAATTCTAGCAAATTATTAGTTCAAGTAATTAAATTTGCGTTACCCTGCCTGTGACCGCTAATTTAATCAAATCTACCACATTTTTTTTTCTCAGTGTACAAACTATAAAATTTTTTATTAAACAATAATACGATTTGAAATTGATTACCATTTAATACCTGTATCGAACTGCGCTTTGTAATATTTCTGTTGAGAGAGAGAGAGAGAGAGAGAGAGAGAGAGAGAGAGAGAGAGAGAGAGAGAGAGAGAGAGAGAGAGAGAGAGAGAGAGAGAGAGAGAGAGAGAGAGAGAGAGAGAGAGAGAAGTTATACAAAATATCATTCTTGAAATTTATCAAATATTCGTAATACAGCATCGGCACGGTTCAGGCGACCCTCCCTTGCCTTTATAAGGAGGTATGAAGTGCGGTCGGGTCAAGAGCCGGGGAAAATTGAAAGGGAGAAATGGGGGTTTGTTTTTGAAAAAGCGACCTTTCGCCGAGATTAACTTTAGGGAGAAATAATACGCGGATATCGAGTTTCGTTAGCGGTTGCATCTCATGCATATTTGAGGAGGTCAGTGGAAAAGTGGTATAAGTCACAATTTGGATTATTTGAGTTAACTGAAAAAATGCATAGTTAAAGTAAATATCTGTTTAGAAAAAAAAGTGGTATAATTGGCAACCATACCATTATACACTTATATTATTTTTTTCCAAAACAAATATTTACTTTAACTATGCATTTTTGCAGTTAATTCAAATAATCCAAATTGCGACTTGTACCACTTTTCCACTGACCCCCTCATTTGTCGACACCTCGGGGTACATCCCTTTTAAATTCTTCTACTTCGTAGGCTGTGCCCCGTATACGCGCCACGAGTACACTTACGTTATGCATGCTCGGATAAACAAGCTGATATAATTTTGGTACGCAAGCGTATCCCTTTATTTATTTTCATTCGCTGCAAAATTCCTGGCAGCGTATACGGATGCTGTAGAGTTGGATATTTTTTTACGGCGCAGAGCATCTGTTGCATTTCCACATGATCGCGTTGCTTGTTGACATTCGCGGCGGTACGCTTGCACTCGATATTGACGTTACGTAAGACGGATCTGTTCGGGAAAGACGCGAACGGAAATTTTCCATCTTCCAGAAGATGAACGGTTCTGAAGGTGGGTTTAATGGCAGTCTAGAATTGTTCGGGAGAGCTTCGGTGATGTAAACAGAATATACGAGATATTTTTCTTTTCGTTGAGATAGTCGAGTTTTGGAAGCTTCGAGAGTTCGAGCAGATATCCAAATTGGGAGAACCTTCGATAGTGAAATGGAAATATGTGGGACTTTCTTTTTACAGAAAAATTTACTTCGTAAAAGTCGTTTCATCGTACGTTAAAAATAAGTCAGTTGAGAAACAGTCGCTTCATTTTACAACTCGTCATACCATAACTCATTTCGTACACCACCGAAGGAAATGTTTATTTGAGCCACACAAATGTTCTTCCATTGTCGACATAAAAGTTTCAATCGACGATCTGTTTCACTCCATCACGTTCGACAGTTGCAATCGATTCGCCAGTTTTATGCACGTTACTTCGCTGAAAGTAGATTTTTTGTCACTCAGTGTCAAATACTCGGTTTCATGGACGTCCTCGACGCATGTGAAATCATCTTTCACACACCAATTCGTGAAAAGTTTCGCAGTGCGTGAAATAAGCTGCGCAGTGCGTGAAATCGTCAACCTCGTATTTGACACTTAGTGACAAAAAATAGAATTCGTTATTCGGTTGTTTCGCGCCGTTCTAACGAGTGTGATTGCCGTACTCGCTTCGCTCGTGCGGCAAACTTCACACTCGTTAGAAACAGCGCTTCACGCCCTAATAACGAAAATAACTATTAATAGAACTCGGCTCGCACGCGGAATCTCCCTCTACGCGTTTACACACCTCGAAGGGTGGTAACCGTTTATTGCGTCATTCGGATCGGCTCTACGGTGCCGAATCGATAGGAACTGAAAAATGTATCGCCGGATCGTTTCGCACACGTGCACGTAGCGGTGGTACATTTTTGGAGCTCACTTTACCTACCCACTTAACTGATTCTTACCAGACATGTATCTATAGGTAGTAATAAATTAAGACCTCTCGATCGTTGGGTAGGAACGTCGGTTACTAGAGGATAAATAATTAACTATCAGTAGCTACCCGAACCTTTAAATTTTCGACTAAGTCGCAAACGTGGGTTAGTCTTTAAATTATTGGAAGGGGATAAGACAATTTTTCGGGGAGGAAGACTTTCCAATTTGACGTCGTCTTGCATTAGGAATCGAATGGTAATATAACTACGAATCGTTCAGATCACGTAGCTGGCGTAGGATTCGGGTTTCAAACTAGTTCATTCTCTAAGCTTCGAAGGACATTGAGATTTCTTCATGATTTAACGTAAAATCATCGTAGCATGATGCCAGTTGCCGAAATAAACTTACTTGGTGTGAGAGCTATGTACGTTGTCTAGTTGTATTAAGGTCAGAGTCATTATTAAGGTCTTCATAAAACGTTCTCTTCAAAGAGGCGGAAGAGCTCTTTGCATTATCGTGCTATACGTATAATACTACCGTTCTCATACATAATCGCTTCGTGTATAGAAGAGCGAGAAGGTGAATTTACTTTAACTGAAAAAAAACTCATAAATTTCTAACGATCTATTTGCCCTCATATTAAATTCCAGTTCTCCCTTATGTGGCTAGTAGGCTAATCTAAAGGTTTATCGAGGTACATTTATGTGCTTCGAACCGCAAGCGGAGAGGTAAAATTTAATCCCATTTAGACTAAGTTTAAATAGGTAAACTCTGGATATGACTCGCGTTTTACCAGTCAAAGGTAAACTTCAACGTATTAACAACTGAAGCACTTTGACAGACTTTGCTCTCGCGTGGAAACTACCTGAAATCTAGTACCGCGAGAGTGTCTTCCAGTCCCTCCACATTAATCGACGTCAGCCGACCCCATTATTCCTTTAACGGAGGAAAACCTACGCTCCCGAGCTTTGACATTGATTATTACCGGCTGGAAATTATTTTGACATCTCCGATAATACGTTGTCCTTCCTGAAAGGGACTGAGGTGGGTGGATCTTCGCAATCGTAGTCATTGATCATCCTCCGTCGACGGGACAACAATCCCAGGGTTCGCTGATGTATATTCCTGAACATCCTGACTCTGTGGTTTATTTGTCAACACGCATGAGGATGCGAGTGGCTTGGAACTGAAGTGAAGCAAGTCACTTAGGACTTGACCCAGTTTCCTAAGAAAATTCTCTAAAGCGCCTTCGAGATGAAATTCATCGAAAGCTTCATCGATACTGGGATTGTTGTTGTTTAATTCCGTTCCGTAAAGTATCTTCAGAAACTGTTACCATTTCGAGCTTGGATATCACACAATTACCATTTAGATAGATGATATAAACGTTAGATGTAATTACTAAAGTAACCTCAAGTTTTCTCGAGTTTCCTTTATTCGGTTTCAAGTGTAATGAGAGAAGAGCTATAGTTGAATACGAACCTAATAGAAAAATTTGTTTCAGATAAATAGGAATTTATTTACATGAAACAAAAGTCTATTTGAATTAAATAAATGTTTCGCATATCTTCTTAATCGAGTAACAAACCTAGTATAACAATTATTGAATTCAAATAGATTTTGTTCGGTGTGAATAAATTCCTATTCATCTCAAATAAATTTGTCTATCAGGTTCGCATTCAACTGGATATTTTCCTTGGGTGTAACTGTCCCAATAGCGGGATGGCTGAGCCTAATATCCGGACAGGCATACAAATTCATACAGCGGATTTTACTCAAGGTTCTTACCAGTGAAGTTTCCTGTATAAATCCTTAATTTATTGTAGATCTTTTCCCACTAGTCGTTTCTTTTTATCCCATTCAATAATTTGAATTATACTCAAATATGTTCGGCTGTTAAGACGCTTCCTGCTATTGGGATAGTTACCTTACATGCGTTTTCCGGATTGGCGAGCTGCCCCATATCCTCGAACGTCTAGCAATAACCCTGGATGTAGAACCCAGTCATATTATCATACCTTACCATTAAGCCATCCCCTTTAGTTATAGCATTTCACCTTGCAGCCGTGGATACAAAGTACCTCGCAAGGGAGACACGGTGGTAGGCAGAGGTGTCGGCAGAGACGATCTTACACGTCGTTGCTCGACAAAGTGAAACGACGTCGTCATGCACGTATAATAATATCTGGAGCAGATAGCTATATGGCTTTTTACTCTCCCCCTTTCTCAATTTTCCTGGCCACCCTCGACCCTCTTGTTTGGCACCTCTGCGAGAAAATCAGTTACTCTTGAAATTCGATATAAAGCTCGAGACTCCGATAATGGCCGGATAACCGAACCGACGAAATAATAGGGATCGATTGAGGGCGCTGGATTCTCCTGGACGCCCCGCGAAATTAAAAGGTTTCAATGTGTAGTGACAGTAACACGGAGACGTTTCAAAGATGTTCTGCGGGACCCTGTCTAACTCTCTGTGGTCACCAAGGGGCCACTTGACCCAGGCTTCAATTTTATAGCTGACTATTTATTTTTTTACAATCATAACCAGACCTTTGTCAGATATCGGAATAAGTAGCGTCATCTTAAAACTCGTACTGCGAATCTTCTGCGGAATTCGGAAAAAATCGTTTTTGAAACGTGCAGTATAGAACAATTTATTGCTTCAAAGTACTATACCTCGTGAGAATCATTTGTAGACTTTATTTTTCAAAAACTAAAAATAAGTAAGTTATGACACTTAGTGAAGTGGCTCATTTTTTACGCATCTACATATTCATGATCGTTTTTTAATACGTCATCATTTGAATTCTTACATAGACACGGTGATTACATGTTCTACAATGTTCGTAATTTGTCGGTCTAAATTGGACAGTTGATGTGGCTATTATTTAAAAATTGGTTGAGTCCATTTGAACAGTGTGTATACATCGCGGAACTGTATGGAAGTATGACCACGGAAGGTAGTTGGTCTTTAGTTTATAAATAGCCTGAGCTAAAGAATGGTTGTTATCTCCCCGTTACGAAAGAGTAATGTAATTTTTCTTCCTTTTTTCGTTCTCCATCTCGAGAGGAACGTTAGTCGTGGTAAAGGCGTCATTTAATAAGAATAAAAAAAAAAGGAGAATCGTCCCTCCTTTGCGTAAACGGATATGACATTTTCATCGTTCGGTTACGCTAATCGGAGCGATTATCCCACGCTAGGAGACAAATTCATGGTGTACGAGCGATGCGCACGCAGATATTCAGCGTGCCTTGGAACGCCGCCGCAAGCGGCGACCCTCCGTCAGTCCGTCGACGTAGTCTCAGGCGAGACTACGTCCGTTTTCGTCAGGCGTCGAATCGAACGTGCTTTCTGTCATTTCGCGCCTCGATTGTAAACGTTTTCGCTAGCGGTAAACGCGCATCAGTGCTCCCGGTTGCGCGACCGACGTCGGTATCGCCTTCGACTTTTTCTGAAATGCAGTATTTTTCACCCTAATATTCGTTTCTTCTTAATATTCATACGAAAAATTAACGATAATTTTAGTCTATGTGGAGAAATAAATATATTGCAGATATTTCTTTTTCTTCGAGTGAAAATTTTTCTGATCGATTCTCACAACTACTGCGGGAGAATATTTTATCATCACGTGTTGCGTTCCATAAATAGTAGGAATTTTATAAATAGTGTAGAGTCAGGGTCGAATGATTCAATCGCGCTGACCTTTCGAGGCGGAAAACCGTCGATCCTTCGGTCGAGCCTCGTGTTAGGAGATGCGTGGAAAAGCATCGAGTGCCCCGCTTTTCGTCAACCAGTCACCTTCATAAATAATTCGCCATGGGGTTTCGCCGAAGAGTTGCGGGGGCTGTGTAAATTTGATTTACAATTGTGAGCGAAATTCAAAGTCACGCGCTCTTTCAAAGTGCTCGATAGTCTCGCTTCGTTTCTATCGATACGTGGGTTTTCAATGATCCGGAGGGAGAATATCGCCTCGGAGTTAACCTCATTGAAAATCGGAACATTTTCTCGAGTCACGGGACCGCAAAAAAGCTCTTCTCTGTCGGGTTCATACAGAATTTCCTTCACTCGAATGCACGGGAAATTGACGTCGTTTAGGAAAGTTCGTCGGTATAACGTTAACGTTTCTTTCGAGATCAATTTCTTTCTCGACCTGGAGAGAGGTCGAGCTAGAGCGATACTGAACGTAGTTAGTCGGGAGAAGAGTGTCTTTCAGATGGTGCTTTTATCACACATTTTCCGTGTCGAATGTTGAGGGCACTCTTTACTTAGCCACGCGACAGCGGAAAAGCTCTTTCTCATAGACTTTTTTTCTTTCTGTTGATAGTTTGGAAACATGTTGTTTTGAATTGCAAAACTTATCGGCAATACCAACGCGAGAGCTGAGGATTTGATCGATGTTATAAATCAATTTATTGGTCTCATTCAACAAATTTCACTTTGACGTTACTTTCGATAGGAATAATAGTAAAACGAAGAAAGAAGGAACTTTTTCACCTATTGAATTTATATTATTTTCTTGAATCTCAATATCAGTGTTCTCGACAACTTTCTCCTTCGAAAGCATGGTAAATTATCAGTGAGAGAAGTTTATCGATACCATATCAACCCAAACGCGATCGAGTCTCTCCGATGGATCAATTATTATAGAGTAGAGTGATTCGAAAAACAGTCGAACGTGGTAGAGAACTTTTCCTCAAGAGCTTCTATTTCTCCAGAAATACTTTTCCAATTCAGACGAGCTTCGTCTACAAATTGTCCTCGACCTACCATTGTCGTAGGAAGTACTCTCTATAGTATCGATCCAATTCGATAAGTAACTTCCTCCATAAATAGAGACCTTTGTATCGCACTTCTAGTGTCAGTCACGTCATTAGCCATCATGTGTCGTCCATTTATACACGACTCTAGTTATAATACGTTCCCCAGAGATCCAATTGTCTTCTTCCCAGGTTGATAGTTTATTTTGACCGTGCCATTCGTAAACGGACAATGATTAAGCTCGTCCAATCGATCAACGTCGAGACAGCTTCACTCCAGTTCGAGGGAAGATTTCGGATGGGAGGGGAAGTTAGGAGTTTTTGACGCGGTATTAACCACACGTTCACGCAGGTAGGCCACGAGGTTGGCACTGACGTCGGTGTGGACGTCTAATCCAGTTTGACTTGGATCGCCACTCGGCTGGAAAGCATCGGAAATGTAGTGATTCGGAGGGAGGAAGAGCTCTCGTCTGAATCTTTCCAAGGGAAATGGAAAAGGATCGCCATGCTAGAGGTAAGAGAATCTCACTTGAATTTTGGAGGGAAATTTCGAGCTTCTATGCGAGATTGAATAGCTCAAATTGGACCAGCTCTGAAGTTGGACCACTGCTATTCAAACCCCAATTTCCGTATGGTAATCAGTTCCACTTCGGACCGTTCTAGTACAATTTTGAGACTGGTCCGGTATAGGCATATTTCTTGTCGCGTCGTACGTGGAAAATTGGTTCCTCCTTTGCCCCTCGTTTCTCGAGGGCATTACCTTTCTCGATGACACGTGTCGAAGCTCTTAGAATTTTCGAAGGTTACGCAAACACTTATCTAAACGTATCGACTTGCTTCTGCGTCTTTTTTATGCCGTCGTCATTTTACACACTCGGTTAGCTTCAAACGGAGGAGGAGAGGCTGCGTTATTTTTCATAGCACTAGAGGTTCCGGAAAATTTGCAATATTTTAGACTCCGCATTCTTAATTTATGGAAAACTTCATGGCTTTGGAGGCTCTTCGAGAATTCTGAATTTTGCCACGGGTAGATCTTTTTAGCCTCGCAGAGTCTAATTACACGTGATGAGAAATACGACTTCTTTGAGTGAAAAAAAAACATTTTCATACATCGTGAAAAATTGCGCGCGAAGTTCATTTCAAAATAGAAGCCACCGTGCACGGATCGCTGGTGCTCTGGAATATTTTTTTATTGAAAACGTTCTTTGCGCTGGTGACTGCGATGGGCTTTGAAGCAGTCGCTGACCGCAGATCTTTATTAATCCACGTACTCTGATTACTCGGGATGAATAGATGATCTGTATAGGCATTTTTGACGAGTAATGGTACACACGATGCATCAATGCAGATCCCCGGGTATTTTGAGTCGAAATTAATCGATAGTTAATGGATCCTCGCGGGACCGTGACTTATTTTAAAGCCTAAATAGAGCCTCAGTGGCTTTACGTAGGCATGTAGAATTAAATACCCCGACCGACCGTAAATTATTCACACAATTACCCACAGCACCTGTGCGTATGTTATAGGCTCGTAAAGTCAAAGCATACGTCGAAGGTACACCGACCTTACGACGCTCTTTTATGGGTATACCTAAATGCAGGTGCTCGTAACGTACGTATCTACACACATGAAGGTGTTATTTATTTACGACGTACCTCTATATTACAATCATTTTTTTATACCAGAAACTGTGACGAGGTATCATATAACACCCACAAAAATTGTTTCCCCATAGAAATTTTCCCTAAACTGCGAGAAAAATATAATAAATTTGACAAAATCGGCAGTTACTGGTGGGGGAATGCAGATTTAGTTACTTGGTCTAATAATTGACTCGAATGGACTGCACCCTGTTTATTTCAAATAGTCGTTAATCGTTATAAACTTATAAAAGTTGTAACCAAATTTATTAGTCGGAGCAACATTCCCCCACCCATAAACGCAGATTGAATTGAATGTACCATTTTTTTCTCTCAGTGTATAAACCAGTGTCGATCGGTAATTTATTCGAATCGTAAAAAGATATGCGTATTTATACGTATATTTTATATATGAACCGATCGGATTACCGATTAGCAATGAAAGTTATTAATGGTACCACGCTATCACGTTATAACTAATGTCAATCTAACGAGGGCTCGACCCCTGCGTTTACGATGTACAAATGGGGATGAATGACGGCCGGAGTATTTCGCAAATGGTGCGCGATACTATGAAATTCTCGCGCATTAATTAACTCGTGTGACAGTGACGTATATAAATCGTCGATGTTTTCGTAGCGGAGCGTAGACACTCGGTCTTTCGCACCACAATGAATTCTTCCTGCTGACGCGTTACACGCCCACTTCCACGTTGCAAGTGATGCACCCACTTGACAGTTGCATGTCGGGATACCCGGGTGACCTGGTTAAGTGTCACTCGCATTAAGTGCACCTGGAACTTTCTTCCATTCCTCCTGTGCGCGCACGAGGAAGGATTAAGGGGTGGCGGAACGCGGTTGTGGGACGCTACGAGACTTTTATGTTCCCGGGTGTTTTTATTTCTGGTACGACTTTTGAATTCTTTGGGGCATCCGAGTCGTGAGGATAATGCCTGAGCCTTTGGGGATGAAATCTTTCCTTTAATTATCAATTTTCAGAGCTACCCCAATTTGAGTCGAACTAACCCCAACTGATTGAGCCTACTTTGCATAATACGATCGCTACTAACACCCCTAAATCGAAAGAATCACTGCGTCACCATTATTCTCCCCTGTTTAACTTCCACGGAAAGCCGTTAAAATTTTGAAATGCGCAGACAAAGAAAAAAGTTCTTACTTCGATTTACCTATCGGCTACGTCAACTTCCGGCTTTTTGCAACGGCGTTCGATGTAACGAAGATATTTAAATTAATCGAGGCACTTTGCATAAACGCCTCTAACGTCCTCGGAGAGATCAAAGAAAAGTCGAGGTAATTCAATTATTTTTGTCCCGTTCCTCTTCAACCCCTACGGGAAACTGTTTTTCTCGAACCGAATGTTTTAGTGACATTCGTCTCCTACAATGAAGAAAATCCGAGATGTGGAAGGAGAGAAGGTCTTTTTTTCACTTTACCTCTCCTCGTCGTCCTCGCAATCTGCGCTCTGCATTATTCGCTACATCAACTTCCGGTTTCTTTTAGTAGCGTATGCTAATCCTAACGGAGATTACTGAATTAACTCCAGTGCTTTGCATAACCGCATCGAACGCCCTTGGAAACCAGGAGAGATAAGGGTCCTCGAAGCTTCGTTCCTCCGTTTCTGCCTCTCCTCAATCTCCGGAAGATGCTGTTTACATTTCTCAGTCCGGATGCTTTCATGAGACTCGCCAGGTATAACAGAAAGGAAGATTTGGGATTATCACTGATCGATCCGGACCGATTTATCGGAATTATTTCGAGGGGGGAAGGCAAAAGGAAATCCTTCGAGACTCGCTTCGTGCAGCTTTCCATGTGTTACGTTTCTAAATCCGAGGGAGCTCACGCTTCATTCGTTCTCGGATCGGTGGAATTTTCAAAGGTCTTACTATAATACGTATGTACTTTACGCGTAATTCGGTTATCGCATAAAGAATATTTTTTAATCCAATTTATATTCTGCACACATATTTAATACCACGCGAAACAAAAAATGTCCAAATAAATAATGTTTCGCTAAGTTTCTCTCTACTGTATTACGCGTCGATGACGTCATAACATCATCGAAAAGCCAGGAGAGACGCATTTATGCCAAAGAATGAATGCGAGAGAAATAGACACAATATATAATACTATGACGTATGCTGAGCTTTGAAATATCATTTTCCTGCGTAAATAAAGTTGAAAATGAAAAATGAAATAATACGGAGTAAATAAATTTGTCGACATTTTTCAAATTTATAATAAATACAAAAAATCAGAAAACCGAATTTCGAAGTGAGGAGTTTTCTTTTATATATACTTCGACACAGAAATTGAAATACGTCAGAATAGTCGGCTGACGGAAGAATTGGATAACGCCGTGTAAAATTCATAATCGTGGGAAATCGCACAGAATGCTTTTAGGAAGTCCGCCCTTCATTTACAAGCAGTCATATAATTTCATCGCGATTCGCGAAGTTTCCTCAGTATAGGCACTTTCTCGGAATACAGTCGCGCGCGATCCAAGCGCCGCGCATTTTCACGAAGACAGCAGACGTAACCCACGAAATTCAGTTCCACCACGGGAAAGGCTGACGCGCGCGCAGCAGACCAGGCGTTAATCCAGATACGCATGAAAGACTCGCGCGAACCCTGATTCTCGAATTCGAAGTCTCCGGTGTTCGACTTTTTAGTCGCATTAATCTCGCTTACCCTACCGCGGTAACCGACGTCCGCGATGGGCAACGATCCACACGACCGCCTCGGAAATACGGGTTTTCGTAATACGTGCGAGAATCCGGAGAAGAGCTTCGCTTCATCTTTCGTCCGGCAAAACGGAAGCAACGAGACTGCGGACAAAACGGCGTTCCGTTGCTGGCAAAAGTTGGTCGGGGTGGAACTTTGCGATGGGGAGGAAGGGGGATGGTGGAGAACGGTCAACGGAAAATATCGGAAAGTGCTTAGGTCGGCACGGTACAAAAGTGTGTCCTTCTTCGAGCGCAGCATGTTCTTCGACACTAATTGGAGCAAAGTATCCATTTGTCACACTACGAGAGGAATTACACATATATAGTTCGAAGTTATAGATGCAGGGTGGATAGTTTAACCAGAACTACGTAGATATATAGTTAGAGATGCTTCAGTGGTTTTATTTAAATGGCACGATATGCCAGTACATATAGTACATATCTACATCTACACCAATACAATAAAAAGGAAGAGTTTGTGAATTTGTTTGATGTCGGGGAACTAATCTATGGAACTATTGATCTGATTAAAAAAATCTCTCACTGGACTTTCTGTACCAGTATCCAAGCAACTATAAAAATTCGTACAGCAGTTTTTAATCAGGGTTTTTACTAGTAACACTTCCTGTGTACATAATTTATTTATTGAAGATTTCTTTCCACTAGTCGTTTCTTTTTATCTCATTTAATAATTTGAATTATATTCAAATATTGTCTGGCTACTATGACGTGTCCTGCTATTAGGACAGTTACCTTATTTCATTTGGTTTTGACAGAAGGGGGCTGATGAATGACGATTTTAGTGACGTAGGTCATCGTAAAAATGGATAAACGAACGAGTTTTTAGTAAACGCTACCTTTACGGTAAAAAAATATGTAAAAATTATGTATGGGCGAATTGTAGGACATAGATAAATCTGCAATAAAGTCAGCGATAGTATATATCTAGCATCCACGCGAACGAAGTCGCGGACAGTTGCTCATAGTATATACAGTGCTCGCATAAATTTATAAAAAGAATGCATTTTCCTTCCTTGTTTCCTTTATTCTTATGGGAGAAATTATACCTACCGCGGACTATCGATCGTTTCCTCCCGAACCGTAAAGTACAAGTGCCGGGTTCCTTTGAACGTTATTCACATTTAAAGTCAAACTCGTAATTACCAGGCGGACGTTTTCGTTCTTTTTCGAATGTCCTTTCAAGAGAGCTTTCTTTTTATTCGCGACGATTTGGCACGATGTCAATCAGTCTTCGACCGTCGAGCGTCTCGTTATCGACTCTCGTCTCTTGCCGGACGAATCGGGTTTACGAACGATATAATCGGACGGAAATTAGAACGCAGCGAAAGGGCGAGCAAGCGGAAGATGGATGGGAGGGAAAGCTGGATGACGAGCGTGTCTTGTTTCTGCGATTTGTACAGATTAAAAGCTCTTTATCGATCGGCCGCGCGCGTCATTCCATCGACCAACATCGGCGGCGGTGAAGCTGGTGCTAAGGTCCGATGGGAAACAAACGAGATTAATGAACGGGGTAACGGTGACGTCGATGTCGGTGGTTCAATCTGCCTCTCCGGTTTCAAAGTCCATTTGCAGTGGAGGCGAGCGGGGCCCTTGCTATTCGGGTACTTCCGGCGCAGCGTTATTTGATTCCGCTACATTGTTCGCCATACCAAAAGTATTGCAGATATAGCGGGGCTCGCTGTAGGATTCAATCGTGCGGGAGATATGACTCTGCAAATCCATTTTGGGCAGTATTTTCATTCGTAGATATGTATGCCGAATGATAGGGGATATTACGACCCCTTCGAAAAATATATCGGTATCCCTGGACTTTACTATACATGAATCTGATAGAATTAATATTGCAGAACTATTGTAGAATGCCTCGAGTTACTTGATAGTTGAGCGTTCTTTCAAAATAGACAAACAAAGTTCAGGAAAACGTCGAAACCACGAGACTCGCGAAAATAAATTCGTCAGAAGTTACACGGAGAAAAAGGATTAGTAAATAATTGTGGGTAAAACCCATGAATTTGTACAGTTTTTACTGTAACAGCTCCTTGAAGTGAAATATTGAAGCTTTAGACCACAGCGTATTTTTTACAGTTTTTAATAGTATAAATATCAGTTTATGCGGTAAAAATGACCAATCTCCCGTTAATATGTAAACTGTAAAAAGTACACTGTGCCTATTAAAAAATGCAATGTTTTATCTCGAGGTGCCCTGTTACTGCGTCTCTTTGTAAAAATTACTAATCCTTTTTGTGTACATAACTCCTTCTGAATGATAAAAAAATGTTATATAAAATCTCCAGCTTTTAATAGAAGAAGGAAAGAGAAAGTACGAAGAGTTTGAAATTCACTGAATACGTTCGTACAAAAGTTCGCGAAAAGCGTGCCATTCGAAGGCATCGAGACGCATCGAACGAGTATGTGTACGTGTACGAGTTTGCGAAGCCCGGGGCGCAAATTTCCCGGGAAGTAGGTGTGTTATATCAACCCGCGCGGGAGGTTAGACCGCACGGTAGTACCGGCGTTTTCATCTCGAAATATCAGAGTGCCGAACGGGGTGAAAGAGTAGGCGTCACTTGTATGTCTTTTCGAGTTTAATCCAGTGGTCGCGCGTACACAGGTACAAAGGGAACCCATATCACGTCAGTACCCTTTTTGTGAAAGGGGCGTTTCCCTCTCGTTCGCTCCTTTTTTTAGTCCGGACTTTCTTTTCCTGCGGGTAGAGAATGGATGAGAAAGAGAGAGATGAAAAGTTTCATACTCGTGTTCTAGCACGTGTAAAAAGTCGCCCATCTCCATTCTTCTCCCATGAGTAATGTACTCGTCACGCTCGTCGAAATCGGGTGTTATTTTTCCACGGGTCAGTGGGCGCCAAGGTGGAGATTACCCGTGCGCATCTCTGCAAGTGGGTACACCGCCGCAAACGTAGCCACGCAACCTGCCCCTATGCTCGTAGATTCTCTGTGCCATTGCGGGACCACGTGAGCGATGATAAATCCCGTCCGCTTCGTTCGCGACGATAGGTGCGCGTTTTATCGAGGGGTGAGCTTTACCGCGCGCGCGGTTCCTTCATCCCAGCTTCTAATTACAGCCGAGAAGCCGCGAAAGGGATACAATTACCCAGCTTCGCTCGCGCCCGCTCGCACACATCTCCCTCGAACACACGGACTGTATAATTAATCTCGCACTCGTTAATCGTATGAAAGGGAAGAAATCGTTACACGTGCGCCTCGGCGTCGTTTTTGTTGAACGGGTTCTTCGGGGGAAGCGAACAGCGGGGGAAGGGGTTCTCGATGAAAGCCGCGCTTGTACAGTCGACTCTCCTTCCGTAGGTTCTTCTCACCTTTGCAATTTACCCGAGTAAATTTCGTCGCTAATGAGCTCGTATGGTGACGCGATGGCTGAAGCAATTTTTTTTCTTGCTATCGCAACTCTTCTTTTTTTTTCTAATTAATACGGAAAGACTGGTACTGGTAAATTTTACTGTACTTAGAATGAAAGAGGTATGTATAAGGATTTTCAGATGTTCCTACTGTGTTGAAGGATAATTTTTCCTTACAATAAACAAGTAAATTGTAATGTAAACTATCAAGATTTAATATTTTCAAAAGAAATATTACTGTACCGCAATGTAAAAATATCCGAAAACCTTCAGGTGTAAGGTGATGTTCCCAATTCCTAACCAAATCCACAAATATCTCTTTATTAACTTATCGTAGACTGTTCACGTGAATATCTTTATTATCCCTTATTATTTAGATAAATATTTCTGTTAATTGAAGGCACATCAATTATATACTTTTATTGATAGAGCTAAATATACAAGTTAGGAATTGGGACACGTACCTTACTTCTTTTATTGTAATACAGTAAAATTGACTGGTCTTTTCGTGAAGGGAAGGTATAGTCAGAATGAGGTTTCAATATATTTAGAGTAGTATTTATTAATTTTTTAATGGCATTTTATCAAGCCGCGTCTCTCGAGTTCAAGAAAAATGAATACCATTCGGTTCGGAATGTCCATTACGCGAGTACAATGCATTGCATTTCACCGAAGGCATTCGGATTGTTATACTTGCCGACTCATCAAAGCTATGTACGTACCTCGTTGCGCCCGCGAAGTATCGCTACCGCGGGAAGGCATGCATGTCGATACACGGGGTGGAATGCCTCGAGGGTGATGGTTTATTGCATATCCCGCTCGTCGACTCTGCGATAAGTCCCTCGACGCCACATGTAACGCATCGATACATGCATCGGCTACTTCGAAACACGAGCGCGTGGGGATCACCTATTTTCCACGCGACATTTATCGGAATTAAGCGTAGTCCTAGATTTCTCGCATGGCGACCTGAACCACTGAAATTATCCGACCCTTTCGCAGCCATCAATGAATGGAGAAGTTGCTTCAACCCTTTTTGTCCCTCAAAAGCATACATCACGCGAGATGTTCAAGTCGATGTCAGCTTATTTCGGCTCGAATCGAATAGAATTTTTTTTTGTCTCTCGAGAAAACGACGTAGCCACTGTCTATAGATCCACAGGATCATTAGATTCGGTTGGGAAGAGGCGTGATCGCGGATGTCATCGGGGAATCGAAGGGGTGATGAGAGCGACGGTGTGAGCCGCGTCTAGATTCGAAGGATCATTAGATTTCGATGGGAATAGACGCGATCGCGGAACGACTCGGTTGGGGTGGCGAGGTGACGAAGTCATTGGGGCGACCAAAGCCTCGGGGCTCGAAGTGTCTCCACGCGGAAGGACGACGGACGGGCGAGAAAACGGCTGTGGTTACACGCGAGTTATCGGGCTACCGGTCTCTGACATTCTCCACCCTCCTTTCCATCTCTCGTCCGCTCGTGCATAAACGCGTAAGCTTGTTAACCGGCTGGTCAGCCGGCTTCGCGTCGTCGCGTTTTATTGGATTATTTCTCTTCCGTACCTCCGCGGCCTCTCTCGTTTTTTCTTTAATATCCATTCGAAGCCACCTCTGCGGCTGTAGTCGTAGATACTGTTTTCGTTGTTTTATTTGCGGCGCGAAATCTGCATATTGTGCGCCGGAGTTGCGTGCTTGGAGGTTTCGTGTTTTATGCTGCGATCGCCTTTTGATTTTGATGTGGACTTTTGAATGGGGTAGTCGTCGGGAAAAATATTGTCAAAGTGATCGAAAACATTGTCGCGGTGCACAGAGAAAAAGAATGAGTTGAATCTACTAAAAGTTACTTGCGGGGGTGCAGGTAATTATTTATTTACATAAATTAAATATTTAATTGACATATTAAAAAATTTCATTGATATAAATGAAATTTTTTAATGCATCTGTTAAGTATTTCGATATAAAAAATTCTGCTGTGTGGACCTATATAGACCACTTTTGGTATTGAATAACAATGACATGAGACTGGATGACACCAGGTGTGGTATATATAGGTTTATACTGGTGAAATGGTATTAAAAATTGACACCACTTTTTTACAGTGCTACTCATTCTCCTTCTCTGTATAAGTAATCGAATTACTGAAAAATCGATCATATCGGTACGGCTGAATAAACCTATATTTGTATACATAAATGCGAGAGTGACAATTTATAATCAGTAGCAGCGAATTATAGCGAATTTACTAATTAGGTACCTTTCAGCATCCCATTCCTCCTTCGGGTACGCCATGAAGTGTAATCCCATTGAATTAGTTCCCCTTTAAAATCGATTAGGGATAGGTCTTATTGACGGAGGAGTACAATAACAACTCCCTGCTGTTGGAATAAAAAGTTCCGACTTTTTGTCGTCTAACCTTTTCATTCGTTCTTATTTTAATCCGTATTTTATTATAAAATCCAGATTCTCTCTTTTAGCCATTACCCGACTCGTTACATTTTATATCGACGTACCACAATTTTATACAGGGCCGGACGAAATCTACCAGCGCGATCGTGTATGTATACGATACTCGCTCGGCCGCAGAGTGCAATCGTGCTAATGCACCGAGCGGACAAACACGATGTCATTAAAGCCGAACGGCAAGTTTACTTTGCCGATGGACGATAAGCTTTCATTTTCCGTCACTGATCTGTCGTTCGATTCCTTTCAATCGTGAAGCAAAAATGGAGAATTTCTGAATTTCACTTCATTCTCCGCTTAAACATACGTCATCTTCGTGTTTTGCTGCAGCAAGGTTCGAAACGATCTCTGTGAAAAAAGCCGAAGAGATGTTGCTTCGGAAGCGCGCTTTCGTACCACCCGATATCGCGTGAGCACGACAACAAAGCTGTTATGAACTCGTTGGTGGGTCATAAATAAGCCGACACAATCGAAGATTTATATAGCCCCTCGAAACATCGATTAATCAATGATTACATGATACCAGCATCTCGGGAGGAACCCTGGAGAGTCGCTATATGTGCTTGCGCACAGGGTATTCAATTAGAATCAGGTTAGAGTTATTAATGCATGTTATAGACATTCAATACAAATTAATATGCACATAGCATGCGGAGAGCAACACAAAATTCAGGTCACAATTTTATATCAATTTTCAGGAAATATTAGTGAATTATTCCTTTCAATGACATAAAACCTTTTTTATTATTTTCGTATTTCAAGCTTTATCAAGTCGATAGCCAGTACGGGCCATTTTCATTCTCCGTGTGGCTATTACTACTCTGAGAAAAAAAATAAGTTAAATTGATTTATTTCGTTTAAATTATTTCGAGCAATTGAATATTTTCTTAATTTGGATAATTATGTTTAATCTAATATCCGTTGATTCACAATTAATTTATGTTTAATTACTGTAAATATTTATTTGCTACAACTTTTCATATTATATTTAATCCGCCATATATGACTATTTATGCGCAGCTGGACTCAATAAGTATTCATATATTATTTTAGTGTGCCTAATATTTACTGACATTGATTATGCTTATACTTGCTATAAATAAACGAGTATTGACTTAAACACCATCTCCTTAACTCAAATGAATATATTGTTATTTCGACTAATTTAAACCAATTAAATCTTTCCATCAAATTGTTCTTTCAGTGTACACGCAATAGAAAATTGAATTGAAACGCGACACAGAAAACCTTTCCTCGTAGGTACTGTGCATGGCTCAAATAACAATTTGAAACGCAGATTCGAATGGAGCGTAAAATTGGGAGTGTCGTCCAACAATATCCCGCTAGATTGTTCGAGTGCACTGATTCATGATGGAAACTTTATAGGCGAATTTTCCAAATGAAATACGTAGTTTTCCTCTCCCCCATCGAATATTTTCCATTTGAATCAATAATCTCGGTCGAGATTATCGAATTAATAAAACCGTCCGGCCGACCCTCCGACCGAGAGTATCTATACAGGAATTGGAACGCCTTTGCGTTCAATAGTCAATAGTCAATACGAGATTTTGGCATTTCGTGCTTTCGCCACTGGTCTGCTGGCGTCGCCACCGTCCGGCCTTCATACTCACGTACACTTCCCTTTGTGGCGACGACCCGTGACCAGTCGGTATTTGTACAAAGCCCAGCCGACGGTAAATTTCAAGGTCCCTGGAACTGTGCGGTTCTGCTCGGGTCGGGACATCATGTACGTGTGTACGAAGGCTCGCACAGTGAAACGCGCTGTCCGTACAAGGCTTTAAAGTAGTATGGTCACTCTTCAAAGTGATCGTTGAGTGTCCGTAAAAAAAGTCATCAAAAAACTGATTTATAATTGAAAATTCTCTTTGTGAATTATAAAATTTATGACCATAAGAATTAGTCGATTATTTTGATTATTTTCCGGCTGTATAGATTTATGTATTCTCCTCGTCCTTGCTGACATTTGCCAGAAGTAAAATGCCCGATAGAGAAAAATGCCACATCTCTCTCTACGGGGAATAAATTTCTTCACCAAACAACTATTTATAGCTGAGCAGTTTTTCCGTTAGATAGGCCGTATCATGTTCCCATTACAGTTATATCTGTTATTATTAGTATTTAAGTGGGTATTTTACTTCTGCTACAACCGGAAAAATAATATTCCTGTGCCAGTATTTTCTTCCATCTCGAGAGAACAAACAGAAAATATAGCCGACTCGACCGAATTTATTAATAGAGCCCATGCAAATATTTTGCGATGTACTTTCCTCTCCACCATCGATGTTTCTAACCATCTAGACATTTTCGTATTTTATGGCAGAGTTTGCTTTTCATCGTAGTACTGATAACAGTCGGGCGATTCTGAAATCAATTATTAATTTCGCTAATTGGACGAAGGGAACGGGCATTTAATTGTCGCAAACAATAGGATCCTTTGATGCTCGTCTACCTACACATGTACCGTGTCGATGCTGTACACATAGACCTTACCCTACCTTCGTTCTGTCACCCAGTTTCAATAGAGTGTGATCGCACGATATATGAGACAATAGAATGGAAATGCGCGCATGTGTGGGAAGGTGGACTAAATTCGGATATTGGGTTGTTTCGGAGAATACAAAATTTACTGCTTTAAATCTCTATTAAAAATATCGAATAACTCTTGCTCTTATTAATCTGGAAGAATCATCTTCACCAAATATTTATAATTAAAAAATGTTTCATCTGCAAGTATTTATTAAAACGATTGTGTTTATAAAAACATCGGCTTACCTACTTTAAAAGCTGGTTTTAACGATACTAGCATACCATGTATATAAGGCTTGATGAATTTAGTGAAAATGAGGGGTGTTAAACATTTTATAGCATTTAGGCAACGCAATCTTCACGCGAATAAGGATGGCGTTAACAAGGGCACTTAAGATGTTACGCGGTAAATGACGAAGTCGAACGATATGCACAACTCGATATTAGCTTCTAGAAATGTGGCTAACGCGAGAGGGTAATAAAATCTGTTTTCCAGATCGTTAGTGGCAGGATCGCGCCGCGCGTGAATGATGAAAGTAAAAAATCAAAAATAATACGCGTCGTGTAATTTTGTTGAAAAATGTCTGGAAATGTGAAATCTCGATAGAAATTCACTGAAATGTATAATTAAATATTTTAGTATCTGCTCGTGGCACCCCATCAAGTTAATTCAATCAATTTTTGTTCACTCAAGTAGAAATCTACAAGGAGAAATATTAGAATTCTGGGTAGATTCTTACAAAGGCCTATGGTTTATACAACGACCCGCCTGAGCCCTTAGCAAGCCCCGTGCAAGGCTTAAACATTTCGTACAAGGATATTACCCGCGTAAACCCAAGTGGCAGCTATGTTTCGCGTCGTTCTCGAGATGTAATCTTCATTAGAATAATGCTATTTTATGGGGGTGGCTAAGGCGTCAAGGCACGGTTGACAGAGTTGCGTATAATGCGTATCAAATCGCATTTAATTAGAGCGAGTGAAATTAATTTTCATGAATGTGGCCGTCGATCTAAAAGGAATTAAAGGTTGTTGACTAGTGACAGATGCGAACGTCGCTCGAATTTCAATAAATTATGAATACACCAGGTTCTATTTTACGTGTAATTTCAAATATTTATGTAACTCTGCTTTGATGGAGTACATCACAAATTAATATCGACTGCGAAGTGAGCTTAAAGACATTTTCCGCTCTCTCGTTGTCAACCAGAAAGGGAAACCGGGAAGTCAAATTGGGTTGTGTAACTTATGTACCGGACACAGTGGGGAAAGGTAAATCGCTGGCCTACCCCCCAGGCTTCTTGCAAAGTCAATATTCCGTCCGCCGGATTGGAATACTTCGCTGTCTACCCGCAGGCATAAAGGGGTTCGAAATTGTTATCAGACACCCCTTAAGGACTACTGCGTAAATCAGTCGGGACGGTTGTGCGTTTCTTTGCTTATTTCACGGGTGTGAATCGCGCGTGACACCTTTATCGTACATGTAACTTATATGAGGTTCATTTTCTCAGAAATTGAAACTGCGAGAATTACTCTTATCGAAAATATAATTTACGCTGTACTCTCTCTCTGCCTGGAAAATTCATACAACACACTCATTCGTATTTATGTCTGGTCAATGTTTGCCACGTTATAACTGATTAATACTGGTCAATATTTATTCGCAATAACGAACGATACGGAGATGGATACAATCCAATGGTAAGCAGTAAAGAAGGATATTTAATAAATCAGGTACAGCTGATAAAGAATTCTACGAATATTTCTCGCGGTCCTTATCGACTTGAAACTCATTTTTTTTCCTTATAATTTCTTTACGCGTTTCTTCCCGCGTAAACAAAATATGGCTAAAATATGGCGAAAGTCTGGGAAAAGTTGAACCAAAAAAGTATGGCTACGGATCGTATACCAAATTGTCAGCCAGACAATTTTCTCGTATCGGCTGAAAAATGAAACTTACTCGACTCCCCTGTACCTTCTTGATTAAATTTTGTAGTATGAGTTCTTCATTATAAAATTATTTATAATGGCTTGTTCGGTATAAGAATATAATTCATTAGTAATAATGATAGAGTTTAATAAAATAATCGATTGAAATAATACCAACTGACGAGAACAGACATCGATTACAACATACACCTAGGGAAAAGGTCTAGTTGAATACTAACCTATAATAGAAAAATTTATTTCAGATGAATAGAGAAATTTATTCACATCGAAGAAAAATCTATTTGAATCAGATGAATGTTCTACTAGGTTCATACTTGATTAAAAAGATATGCAAAATATTTACTTCATTTAAACAAACTTTTCTTCGATGTGAATAAATTCCTACTTATCTCAAATAAATTTTGTCATTACAGGTTCGTATTCAACTAGACCTTTTCTCTCAGTGTAACCTCGTACAAACAACTGAACTCTAATTGAAGAGCACATCGTTAACTGGCTGAAAGTCTAGGATACTTTTTTTTCCGCGGGTTATTACAGTCATCGCGAATACTTTTAGCAATCAATCATAATGATAGTCGCGTGAACTCGCATCCGACCGCTATCGATTTAAACTAAGTTACTCCTGGAATCTCGCGTCACGTCTTCGAGCAAACTGAAAAGTTGGCAACTGCGATCCGTTTCCGATACGAAAAACTTTTCCCAGTAAGCCGAACTGCAAGTGCGACTGTGAAGCGCTCCAAGCCGTGCCAGTGGAGAGCGGATGCATTTACATCCGCGTCACCGCAAACGTCATCACCAGACGATTTCCCGATTCAACTCGCAGAATAGAGCGGCGTTATCTTCGATTTCATTACTATACCCTAGACCTCCGTCACCTCGTCCTTGGAACGTCTTCAAAGACTCGTTTAAAGGGGATTTCTAACCGCGAAGTTGGAGCTCGCCGTCGCTTCGGACCGCGGCGTGGGTGAAATCGAGAGAGAGATCTAATTTTAAAGTCGGCCATCCATCAGGCCGTGTATCTAGTAGCTTTTTCCCCGTTGTCTTTTTGTTCTACTCACAAAGTGTGATGGCTTCGCGATGAGGGGGTGGCTCGACGGCCGAGTAGAAACGGGCGACGCGAGGCGAGCAGTTAAATTTCGCAGTGTCTAAATTAATGTAAGAGGGTGGGGTTCAGAAATAATTATAATGTGGAATTTTCGAACGTATAATAATGAAATTCTGACGTCGACTTCTCCGCGCGTAGAGATATTTGAGTTATTTGATATTAGAGATGAATGCTTGGATCAGAGTCGAATGGATTGCAAATGGAACTACGATATGAAACTTCAGAATGTTATATCATCGAAGCACGTACTTCGTCTTCCGATCGCATTTCCGAACGAATTTTCTTCAAGATCGCACGAGTATCGAGTTCGAACTGCACGAACGATAGACTTTAATGCCTATGCGAAATTGTGAGTGGATTTCATTAAATTGGAGTAGGAAATACGAAAGAAATCATTTTGCTAGCAAGGGATGCTATAGTCAATTTCCTATGCATTTTATTATCCTACTTTCGTCGTGATGAAAATTGAACTCGTCATTCCAGTACGTTTTTCATTTCTTGGGCAATTTAAACCGAGATTTTAATTACTGAGTTAACACCGCAAAAGTCATAAAATGAGAAAGTTATGCTAAACGGTAAGCTTCCTATCTAAATTCATTCAAATAGAAATTTCTTTATTCAATATTAACAATCTTAAATCGTCGGTACGGGAATACATGTATAATATTATCCAGGAAGTCATTAATAAGGCCCTCCATTTTTCATGCAGCGTGTACAGGGGCCTATATAGGAAACTCGATAAATGCTATATATTTCCGATCACCGTGAAAGGAGTGACAGGCTATTATCGAGTTTATTATTAATGTTCTGATTCTCGTTTGGTTGCGCGGCACGTTCTTACGAATTTATAGTTTCTGTAGGTATGGAGTATTTACGGTTTTTTTTTCTCGCTGACGGGTGAACCGATAACAAGGGCTGTCGTGCGTGCTCTGTCGCGGCGTGTGAAATATGCGATCGATACGTTTATACGACGCTCGGGATACGGTCTATTTGTGGGTACATACGGTGCGGGAAGAAACTGCAAGTATCTTTTGCGACGCACTCATACGCTCGATATCGTGATCTTACATAGTATAACTGCGAAGCCTGGTATGTGGCCATCGCTACGTGCGAATATACGAGGGAATAATTCACTTTAACGAGACTAAATCCTGCTCACAGGCATTCGAAATGCCTCTCTTTTGCCCGGGAGCAATTCAGGCTGCAAGTTCTATTCGCTTTGAATATGAAAATTACCCCGCAAGATTTTTTGTCAACCTATCGTATCGTTTTTTATGACGATTCCAAGAATTACAGTCATTGCGCGGAAAAAACAGCAATTTTTACTGCTTTACTGTTCTATATACTGTTTACAACAGTAAATATAAATGTCTCTTCTATACGAATTCTCAAAAATGAGCCTTAGTCTCAGGGTTTCTGGATGAGGCAGTAAAAATTACTGGTTTTTCTCCGTATGGGTCGATATCTGAGAAGAAATATAAGATGATAGTGATTTTACATATTAGGGCATTTTTAAAACACTTTTAAAATTGTCTGAGAGAATTATCGTTTCGTCTAAAAATCGAGGTCACGAAAAATATTGGGTAGCAAAACATTCATTTAGTCCTATTACCATGCAGTTCGGTTAAAAAATCCCTCCCATACTTTGATGGTCGATAAGGCACATGAGGCTTTCGAAGCTTACAGTGTAGCTGGCGCTCTTGTTCGTGCTTTTAAAGCTCCGCCGAGCTGCAATCCGTCGGTAAATTATCCCCAGCAGACTGTACAGCTTGCGAGAGCTTTAGAGTCTAAGAGCGAAACACGCGTCTTCACTTTCTCTCTCTCCCTCTCTTTCTCTCTTTACCGACACTTCGCGTATCTCGATGCAGTAGTGCACAATGTACTCGTACGCGCGCAAGAATATGTGAACTTGAGTTGCGAGGAAATATTTACATATGAAACACACAGTAACATTCACTTTTGCTTTTATTTGTATTTGATTTTCTCAGTTAATTCTCTTTTTTACAGCATAATTAATATTCTCCCTAATTCATAATACGAATAACACTTTTAAGAATTATCTTCATTCACATTTTTCTTTAAATTTCGGTGGTTCTGATAAAAATAAATGAAGTTTTGAGGCGTTCAAATAATTAAACGGTCTTTAAACCCACGAGAGAAATGGCCGAGACCACTTTGGTTCATTTAAGCAGGAATTCCGGGGCGTTTTACAATTGCAAACTTTCCCTAGGAATGTTTTAACTCTTTTCCTGCTTGGGAAGCCAAGCAGGAAAGTCGCAAAAAATGTTCATAAAGGAGCGTTTTACATCCGAGCTGAAATATGTCGCGCCCCGGAGTTGAACTTCGCGGTATGCAAGCTAGTCGTCGGGGGTTGAAGTAGGGTGTTCAAGGCTGCAATAATCAGATTCTTGAGGTAACTCCACCTCCGCACGGCCATGATGTCGAGTGTGCATTCATCCGGGTAGGCAGTAAAATGCACCGGTTCAGTTGGACTTCCATTTCTGCACGCCGATGTACGAGGGAATAAAAAAAATATATATTTCGACCATGAACTTCGACAAAACCCTCTGAGTTCACATCCTTGCCAGCCGCTCGATACGCACGGCTGCACTGCAGTCGACTGGAACTTGCAACCCCCTCCAACCATGAATCACGCCAATTCTACCGCCAAGTTTATAACGGCGCCAATTGCAATGAACGTTATACTTGCACGTAGGTCCACCTATGAGTTTCGGGGGTGTTAACATGTTTGAAAATGCAGTCTAAGATTTTTTAATGCTACTTGTTCTACCGTACACTAAGAACAAAATTTAGCTATTCCTACCAAATTGTTTGGTTAAAGGTTAAATTTTTTCAAACTAACCATTGTGTGCTTGGTTTGTTTGTATATATTTGGAGTAACTAAATTTGTTCGTTTTATTCGATAAAATTCGTTTTTTTTAGCAGATGATAATAATTTATTCAACTTCACTGCTTTATTAGATTAATCCGAATTGGTTTGTTTCAACAAAAGTTTTCGTCAGACAAACGGTAGAAGTATACTTAGTGTTAACTACACTGAAAGAAAAAATCATTCGCTTCAACTAAATTTTGAGGTTACAGACGGGCAACTAAATATATAGTTATTTAAACAAATATTTAGTTGAAGCAGCTAAGTATTTAGTGATTTCCACTAAATTTTATTTGCTTTAACTATACATTTGTTGAGACAGCAATATACTTAGCTGGTCGTCTGAGAAATCGTGCTTTGCAAAATTAAATTAAATTAAACGATTCTTTTTCTCAGTGTAGAAGTATTTTACTTCGAATTTTTTTTTCTTTCGTTATGAAAATTACGGGCCATTAATTTTTGTTTCAATTTTTTGAGAGCTCCATTTTCTTATATTTTAATTAAAGTTTCCTTTCACAAAATATTTACTATGGTTAATGTTGATACGCGATAGTGGTTATTCCGAACACACTGACGCATCGAATAGAAATTCCAAACGAGATATCCAAAGTGATTGCTACATCTCATGAAATACCACTTCAGTAATTGCTCCGATAGTGGGTTCAATGCATGGCTATCGTGAGGAGTATCTTACAGAGATCAAACGGTGCATCGTACGGTTGTACCTACATAATATGTGAGTATACGTACGAGTACATAGCTTACCTAGTAGGTAGATACGCTACAATGGATTATTTGATCGTACATACCTAATCCCTTCGTAACTGTTGAAACATGGCTGCCGAGCATAGAACGTTTGATAGAAACTTCTGTACATACATAGATATGCACGTAGTAAAGTTCACGATGGTTATAACCAGTGTAACTTTGCAGACCATTCGCGTGGTGTCCGACTTCCACGAAACGATTGGGTAAGCCGCACTAGCTCCCACGTGCATTGTTGTCCTATACGATCGTGTTTCTCGATTCTCACGGGAAACTCATTTCCCCGACCCTTCGGACAGGCAAGGCAAAGTAAGAGCTCTCTCTCTCTCTCTCTTCTACCATCACTCACGTGAATTACGACATATTTACTCGCGAGATGATTCTTTACGCGCGACGCGAGTACCTCGTAAAATTCCAGAGATGGTCTGATCGTTGGGCTATATAGTAACAGGCTGTATTCGTTTTCCATGTATTACGTCGAGTATACATGTGTACATGTGCGAATCCAATTGAGCACTTGTCAATTGCATTCGCTAGATTCCAATTCGTACATTTTTTTTTATTGACTGACACCGAATGAATCTGTTACCATCAACTGATTCCAAGCAATACATTCAAAATTTAGAATATATAGGTGTAGTTGATTTAATACAATGGATTAATTAAATCAACTCTTCTCTCTTTAATATGACACGTAAGATCAATTGATTTTTACAGAAAAATGGGGTGGTTCTCCTGGAAAATATAAAATTATTCACTGTGCAGTTAAAACCATCCAGTGTAAAGTTAGAATTCGCGTGCACGAAGTTATTAACTCCGGTGACACTTTGACAGAGCGATATCGCGCAGTTGTACATCCGTCCTTTTGTTCAGAACTCACTGGATGTCACGAGGACGAGGGGCTTGACTCGAATAAATATAGGAACACCGATATACGCACGGTGGTATAAAGTTCTGGGGATAAAGTGCGGTAACGCGGATTGATCTGTCGGGGAAGTTCGAGTAGATAACTAACAAACTCACATACCAGTATCTATAGTATCAATGGTATCTATGGTGGTCTGTATACAGACGGTAACACCCGTATAGCGATAAATTGAATCTGCTTATGAATTAACCAAATTACACGCCGTACAGAGTTATTCGTGTGATCAAAGGGTCTTTCTTATCTAGAGTATTAGGTATGCTTAGAAAATCGACGCGCTGAACGATCAAACAGCAGCTTATTCAGTCGATAAATAAATTAACTATGTTGGTTAATTTTAGGCAAATTCAAGGGTAGAACTTTTTGGTGATATATGTTCAACTCGATCATCGGCGAACGAGAGTGACACGTGCATATTACTTCGGATCTATAATTTGATGTTCTACGCGAGAAATAAAATATATAGGTACGAGACTAATCAATTTGGCCTCCGATACCCACAGTAACGATGGCGTGACTGTGTCATCCAGCTGTCGCGTGAAGGAAAACACGAAATGATAAAATGGCTTTAGCGACTCGAATAGATTCCGAGGCCATATCGCAATATAAAGTCGTGTAATTCATTTTTACTATTTTCGTAGACATGATTGATCGGGACTGAAGAGAGATAAGGTTACCGGATAAAGAAGCATTACGAGAATTGAACTAAAAATAATTGTACACCGAGAAAACAGTTTATTTGTAGTTTATTCTGTTTGAATATGGCGAAATAAACATTTTATTGGACCAAATAAATATTAACTATTACAATATTTATTTGATTTAATTAAATCTTTCGAGAAAACCGTTTGAATGATATAAACATCTTGATAATTAACATACATATTGTCCTAATGAAATATTTATTTCGCTGTATTTGAAATTAGATTTATTAACTCTTAATAATCTGATTTCTCGGTATAATAATAACGGGGAACGTAATTCAACAATGAATTTTACCCGGCATTTAACTATAAATAAACAAGTAGGAAGACTGGGATGCAGTAAATAAATAGAAGTAAGCTTTTGTTACTACCTCAAGCCCCTGTCACGTTGACCAAACATGACGCTCGAATAACTTCTGTAGGCTCCTCCGTTCCCACTAGGAATTTACCTACGCGGAGAACCCCCATTCGGTTCACCGCATCACGTTCAAAATCGAATTCCTTTGATCAGCGTCGCGGGACTTTAACTCCACTTCCGCCAATACCTATCCATATAGGTAATAGTACAGATGACCCGTTCGAATCGCATCTTTCCGTTCGGACTTGGAAGGATCTCTCTATAGAAAACGATCGAGAGCTGGAAATATTCGTGGACGGCGAAGACGAATTTTACGACAACTTGAAAGATGATCGGCGCGATATAAATATACGAGCGGAAAGTGGCTACACGAGCCCAGCTGCTCGAGTGCGTCGCTAGATAAAATCTCCGTTTTTCTATTGCTGGTCGTTTATGCTTCCGCGAACTACCCTTCTTTGCGCGGAAACTGATTACCCCGACACGCCGTAGCGATTGCAAAGCTAAGAGGAGATAAAAAACAGGACGCCCCTGAAGCGCGCGGTGGCACAAATTGCACTACCGTCAGAGTTATACCGACCACGAGAATTCTTTCAACTCGAATAATCGAGCGGAAGCGCGCGTCCCGTTTTATTTCGCGGCCAACTTGGCAGGTCGCCTGACATTTTGAAGGCGCTGAAAATCTTTACATGATTCATTTCGAAAAAATTCCAGAAAAGCTGTCGTACATTCGGAGAAATGAGATTTGAAGTGTAATTTATTTTTTATCAGAATTTTTATTTATCTATTTTCTGAGACACAACATTTTTCTCTTCGTTTGACATTAATAAACTCATTTCTATTTTGTTATGGTAAATTATCTGTCAGGTACGCAGGATACGTGTGAATTATTTCTCTCGGTGTATGTTATTCTCGTTGATCGGGTAATCGCATGCACTTTATGCAGTATGCGTGCATCCTGCATTAGTAGCGACTGATCCTGCATTTGTTATACATTTCGCGAGGTGATATTATAATGCCGATGTCCTTCTTGCAAATAGGATCTGTCACTGAAAATTCATGTTTCCCCAGATATTACACGATGCGCAAAAAATTCTTTATCGAGATTTTACTTTCCCGATAAACCAAGATATCATTATATAAAAAGTTCCCTTTGTTTCAATACCAATTTAATTCAGATTAATTTTCCCAGACATTACGTGACACGCAATAAATTCTTTACCAAGATTTTAATTTCCCATTAAATCAAAATATCATTATATGAAGAATTCCCTTTGCTTCGGTACCAATTTCATTCACATCAATGTTCAGTTCAATCAGGAATCGTAAAAGTCTCTCGTTCCACAACCTGAGTATATACGAGTATATTATATATCTCGAGTATATTCACGTGAGATAATCCCACCGTCCAGTGCTATCCGTAATTTAATTGCATCAGCAACAACAACGAGAGCTTCGCCGTTCCAAATACGTATTCCGCCCCAGTGGTAACTGATCCCGCAGCGTTTATTCCCTCCCAGGTAATAATATAACGCCCTTGTCGCGCTCGACTGTCCTCCGGTGACAGTCCCGACGATCGTCTGGGATTTAACTGTCAATTTATCATCCGTCGCACCTCAGGGGCAATCCTACGGGATTATAGCGGCAATCCTCTATGGAGCGTCTGTACTGCCGTATGTAGCTGTCGGATTCGCGAGCGAGCGTCGGGCATATGGAAACTCGTAAATGGATAACAGGTACCTATCAGGTACGCGAGCACGGGGCATTGTTGTAGCCTCATTGTGAAGGACTCTGGGAAATGAATCTCGAGCTGTACCGCGAGGGGAAATGGGAACTCGATGGGTAGTGGGATATAGGTATTTCGGTTCACCTGTGTTTGCACGGTACGCGGGGGTTGAAACGGAATTCAATTGATACGCGTTTGCCTGCTTCGGCAAATCGATAAAGTGGAATCTGATTCTCCTGGACCGCGCGATTCGGGGAATTATTCGGTCATTTTGAAAGAAGATTATAATCGGCTTACGGGTGAACTCTCTGTGGGTTATAGTTGACCGAATATATCGACAGTCAATGGGCGTCGCTCGTTTCACGGAGAATGATTAATTGCTCTCGATAACATGAAGATATTCATTGAGATAATGGTTTTCGCACCACCGGTAGAGATGTACAATTTGCAGGCGCGGTTCTGTTCATCACCAAGCCGCGTCGATGCTCTTTCCCGTCCGTTGTGAAACCATTGCAAGGACATTAGCGCAGGCGACTCCCAAAGATTCTGCAACGTCTGTGATTGAATTACAATGCAAGCATTTGCCGCTGCTTACACCTCTGCCGTTAGCCTCGAAGGTGCCGGTAATGGGAAGCCGTTTGCGGAATTGAAGCATTCCGAGATCTCGCTTCCACGGCGTCCTCCTCAACCCGCCCACTCGTCCTCTGCCACCCTCTCCAACCCCCGCCACCGCCGTTTATTTTCTCCCTCTTCCTATGCGGCATATTCACCTTACCGCGTGTCTCTTTCCCCGTTTCACTCTGTTCTCGCTCATCCGCGGAGCCTTGAATGAAATTACACCCTCGAGGGTGCGCGTTGTCGCTCGACAGGGCTAGGATTGGCAAGAGGACTCTCCGGTCTCCTTCGTATATAGCGTCCGCCGTTCTCTTTCCCCTTCGATCCTTTCAACGCCCTTAACCTGGACTCCCCCCCTCCGAGGTATACTATCGTTTCGAGCTTCTGCTCGAATACAGCGTCCAATTTCATTCGCACGGGGGAAAACATACGGCGAGCTTTGCATCTACGAGAGCTCCCGTGAGCTCGCCCAGAGAAACTCGAAACCCTCACCGTTCCCAGCGGTCAAAGTCCCGAGTCCATTAAATTTTAGAATTCAATTTCGTTTAACGTGGATACAAGAGAGCACGGTTTCTTTCCCGTCGCAAACCAAAGCGTGGGGTGACGTCTTTTCATTTCATTCGAAGTACAGATGTTGCTGTTGATATGTCGTACGGAAAATCAGTCAATTATCCAGGAACAATAACGTTTCGAGTCTTGATCGATACGTGAGAATAGCAGTACTACGAGGGAGACCGGCCGTCTTCCATTTTGAGCCTCGACAAGGGTCGGAATACATTGGCGCAACCCTCCTAAAGCTGGATTCACTATTTATCGGTGAGGTGTCGTCGAACAGTTCGTTCTTTTTCGTCCCCGAAGATAAATTGCTTCGGATCTGCCTGACGATCTGTGGATTTCTCGAATTGACGTATTGGTACACGTGTAGCCGCTCGCTGAGCCTGGTATCCAATCGTGTTCCAATATCCTTCGTACGAGGCTTCCAAATAATCTCTTTTTGCTTTCATCATTGCGTCGAATGAAATGACCGGAGTTAAGAAGAAGACATGTGTGGCAGGGAAACGGTCAAATGTACATCAAATGAAAAGTAAACTGAACCTTCGTCTGGTTTAAACTCGGCGTACGAATACATTATCTAACGGTTAACTGTCGGACCCAAACAAGTTGACTGGATCATCCAAAGTGCTATTTCAGCGTGTCCCTTTCCACGTGTTTTACGGCTGTAGAGAAATATGGTGAAGCGAGGTCTAGCTCGTAAACGCGAGGTTCTGCTTTCGGGTCATTGTTACGTGACATAAAATATACGCAAGCTCATTGTTAACGTTAGTCGTGAAACTGCTTACGCAACGTTCCCCTTTCTTTGTTGCGACCCCGCGTCGCGTTATTCTTCCGGAGTATATGATTCGCGATGATGCGGCCACTGCGAAATCGTCCCGTTTCGCGAAATATCCTCCCCCTTCCTCGTTCTCCCTCGGCCCAACGTCTTTATATCAGCTCAATCGTTCAAAAAATAAGAAAAAAAGAAATACAAGGCATTTCGGGATTTTCGCGGAAGAACCTTCCTCCTCGGTGAAATATCCGCGGAAGCGACGGAGGGTACGCGCGAGGTGATGGAAGCCTGTGGGGCCTATTTTTCAGGGAAACCCCTTTGCGGTATTTCGCTCTTTCGAATTATTAATATTACAATAGCGGGACAATTTGTTTCGCGTAGACAGAATTTTGTTCGCGCTCACTAAAAAACCTCTATTTATACACATATAGGATGAGAACAAATTTCGGTACGTGGCGCACCGCTTTATTTATTTTCGAGATTGGCTCCCACGCACCGTCAGCAGGAAATGTGAGAAAAGTATATAATACATGGATTGATTCATCTCTGACGAGGGAACTTGATAATTTTATCTCGAAGGAAAAGAAACTTGGGCGACTCCAAAATATCGATACAATTAAGTGCACTTTGGAAAAATTCCCATGGCTATACTTTATATTCGTTAAATTCATTTTTTTCTCCAACAATTTCAATAGACGCGGCTCCCTCTTTCTCCCAATTTCCCCTGACCCTCCACCACGCAGCTGGTTCAGCACAAAAGAGTTGGCAAAACTAACGAGGCGCGAATGCGAGAAAGAACGAAACGAAGTTAGCGATCCGAGAGAAATCACAGAAAATAGTGCCAAAGATCGAAGAGCTGGACCAGAGGAGTCGGATACCCGAGGGCGGAATGTGTGACGTGCCTCGATTCGTATTGGAAAAATACTTTACACCCCGTTCGCGACTCTCGAAATAACGCGCGGCGCTCCGATGTACGAAATCAAATTCTTCCGCCGGCTCTTCCGGTCCCTCCTCCGCGCAATCTTCCCTCCCGGTAAAACTTACGCATTTGACCCTTCTCCACAAGAGTTCTCGTACTTCGCGAGTTTTCGGGACGGGGTGTTATAAGGCAAGTTTTTCTGGTACTTCCACGCCAGGATCCCGCAGGACGCGACGATGGTAAAAGTTTCTACGCTCGTCCTCTTTCGTCAGCGAAAAGATTTTGGTAAAGCACCGCGCGTTCTCTCCTGGGAGTAAGAGAAAAATATTGGGGAGAAGGATGCAGGGAAACGGAGACTTGCGTTTAAACCTTTATTTATACATTGTATCATTTTGCAGCGATATAATGGCAGATGAGAAAGTTCCTTGTCGCGTCTGACGCTATCGCCTTTATTGTAAAAAAGAATATTAGAGACCCTTCGATTCTATTCGTCCTTTTTACGGTCGATTTATTTATTCATATTTTATAGCAAGGAGAATTTATTTCGATGGGGATTGAACGATTTCACCGTTCGCTGATCACACTGAAGGCGAAAGCAGCGTATTAGAAATTTCGGGGACGTGTAGACTGTTTGTCACGGGACATTGGACGCGTGAAAGTGGTGTGGGCAATGGGGGGAGGGGTTGAAACGCGAGGGTTAAAAACAGAGAAAACATTTCTCCCGTCGCACCCCAAGGCATTCTGATTGCGATTAAGCGAGATTAGATCCGACATCGCCCTTCGTCCCGGCGCAACCATTTCGCCCTGCACCTCTTACCCCGGTTTACGTGACCAGTTAGCTTAACGTCCGTCTTACGCGTTATCTGCGCTGCCGTTATCCCTTCCACATAGTCTTTAATTCTGTCGCACCCGCCGATATAAGGTAAAGGAGAAATTTATTATATTTTGATCGGTGTTTTCATTTTTCATACGGAATTTTTTTTAATTTTTTGGAAATCCTTAATTTTGTACTAATAAGGTTTAATGAAAGTCACTGCGTGTGCTGCGAGCAACGGGGTAAAGTGACACTCTGTGGTCAGATTTCACATCTGTCGTATAAGTGTGAAAATTCTATCCGCACTCTATATTTTACGTTAATTAATTTGCGCTAATTTACTCTTGGCCATTTATATTAAGGTAAGAAGGGGTGGATTTTTATCCGTGTGTAGAAAGATTGATCTATGTGACTGCCATCCAAGGCGGAATAGTTTATATGATCCATATGTGGTTTTGGTTGCATATGCATTATATACGATTTCTATGTTAACCATATATACAGACTATATATGGATTATATAATCATCCAATAATCTATATATAGTCCTTATATGGTTAATATAGAAATCTTATATAATCCATATATGACCAAAACCACATATGGATCATGTACAAAATATATAGAATTTTTCTGCCTGGGATAGAGTACTTTCGACTACCGAGATTAGTGCACACCTGTTCTGCGATCAATCTATCCATTTTACTCTAGCGTCAATTAAGAACACCTGCAATGCAATTTATACAAACCGCTTAGAGCGGATACTTCTCGCGAATTTGTGCTACCTACACATTCCAAATTTTTAATCAGAATGGAGAACCACTGCACCCTGGAAGCCGGGAAGTGCTAACGCGGTACGAGGGGGAAGCGAATATTTATGTCGTTCGCGTGAAATGTAAACACCTTGACAGAGTAATGATATTAAAAACATTTAGGCCCTGCTTTATGGAGAAAATAATCAGTAGAATTTAATTGCAGCAACGGCTTTCCATCTCTCGTGCCGATGGCTTATCGTAAACATCCGGGTTTTACTCGCGCGACTGCTCGCCGTGCAATTTAATTTTTCCTCTACCGGGTTACACCGCACGAATAAAATTCAGGACGAAATATACGTCAAGTCCTTTAAGAGTCGTGGAAAGGTCGTCGTAAAGCGAGTTGTGTATCGAATCATCGAAACATTTTAAAGCCACAAACTCCTGCCAGTCAATCGAGTGGGGTCTCTACCACCTGCTTACGTTCCTGAACATTTTATAAGGGACGTCGGCATTTCGTGAGTTGTAAAAGGCACGCTTCGTTGCTTTCGGAAGCTTTTCCGCGCTATCAGCTCCCGGCCTTTCCCTTCTTTGCTCGTGGCGCCTGGTTGTGGCGGGATACGCGAAATGTTGAAAACATAAGCAAGAGTATTTTTTTGCTGATATCCATCGATGCTGTAATGTAATGTTTCCTCATCAACACGTACAGGATATATCAAATAGTAAAAAATTAAAATATAGCCGCATAAAACAAAAATTCAATTTAATTATAATAATTACTTTTTGTATTATTTCGTAAATCATAATTTGTGGTACCCTGCACTATAAAAAATTGTATTGACTTTAATACAATTGTATGAAAAGTTTTTATTCAATACGTCATTATGAAAATTATTATAATATACCTACTCTCTCTCTCTATTATGAAACTTATAAGGGCGACTTCATAAGAAAATATAGTACCCATTAATTTTCATAATTACAGAGTACATTAATTTTCATAATCACGTGTGGGAGAAAGCTTCATGTAAAAGTATATTAAAAATAGAAAAATTGTTCACAGTGTACTTGATGATGAAACAAAATTTATTGCGTTTTATTTGAAAACTCATAAAGCTCTGCTTCGGCTCAGGGAGATTACGTGTCGTCAGGCAGAAATGTAAACCTCGCGCCAAAGTGGAATCAGCGCGATTTCTCGAAGAAAATCCCTCGTTTCGGCCACGCACCGCAACCAGATGTTTTCGAGTACCAGCCTACCGCGAAGCTCTCGCTTCTGGCACCGCCGTCGTCGAAGCACGACGCCTGCGCGCGTCTGAAAGCCGAGCTTGCGAGTCGCGCTGTTCAACCAGACCACGTGGAGTCGCGTCTTGTCCCTGCAAGGAGTCCGGTCCCGCGGATCGACTTTCGACAAACAAACTCGGGCACAAAAAGGCATCACCGCGCAAAGTGAGTTTCGCGCAAGTCGAATATTTTGCCGTAAATCCGCGCCGTCGCGCTCCGCGAAAATCGGTTTGAAATTATTGCTGCCGCCTGGAGCGGTAATTGCGCGGCGATATTAAACGGCCAATGAAGCACCGGCTCGCTTCGCCGCGACGTGACGTTTAAAGCCCGATAACAGCGCCGTCCGGATGAATAATTTGTGACGCTACACGCGAACCACTTTTTGCTTTTTTTGGTGCTTTTTTTCTAGCTGCGTTTACCCGTTCGCTTTTTGTTGACGCGTGACAGTGATGATTTAGCGATTTTTCCCCAGTCTAAAAGAATTTGATCAATCGATGAGATTTTTGTCTAGAATTTTTCTAATCGTCGTAGAGTCGGAAACTTGAGCGATTTTCAAAATTGAAGTTCTCTTCCGTCGTTTATTGCAAGTTTCAAGGAATTTTAAAACGCTTACAAGTGTAATTCGTTTAATATAAAATTAGAGTGTCGTAGATTTTCTCTTCTCCAGAAGATCGGGAATTTTAAGGGTGGACTGTCCATCCTGAATTGCTCCTCATGCCCCGCAGAGTTTGCCCACTCGACGATATATCGCCCGTGTTTACAGATGTAATACATCCTGCCCATTTGGCGTGTTTGGAAATGGGAGCAATCGCGAATTATCGGAGCGCGTGTATCGATTGTATGTACACAGAAGTCGTGGAGGGAAGTGCAAGGAAAAATGACGATCCACCCGGCGACGTGCGCCCGATTCTTTGATTCTCTTTTATCGCGGAAACGTGCCTCCAACTTCGAGAGAGAGCCGCGCTTTTTCTTTCCGCGAGATACGCGGAGTCGATAAGAAAAATAACCCCCGAAGTATACCCGAAAATAAATATTAACATTATTGGTAAAATTCGTGACGTTTCAATTACTCTCGAAAAGCTCGTCGTTTCGCGTCGCGTTCGCACACCATTCACGGGAATCGCGCGCGTGTGCATTTATTCAGATGCACCGAGCATCGCTCACTAGTGAAGGTAATCCAACAGTCCTTTCAGTCCAGCCTTCGTTGATCAACGCTCGTTTATTCCCAGCGATATTGAATTGCAAATTGTCGGGTTTGCGCGGTAATCGATTAAGCATTTCGGACGGAAAAATTGCATTCGAATAAATAGAATGATGGATGATTAAATCTTTTAAAATTAACGCAAAGGAAAATTTTCATCTTCAATCTTTATTAAAATACGAGTATCAAATCGTACATCCAGTTGAATACCGCCAAAACTGCAAAATTTTAATTTTTGATTTTATAGCGATTATTGCAGTGCCAACATATTAGACTTTGAAAAGAAATACAGCCACAAGTGGTTAAGTTTTTAAATATGCCATATTTGCATATATGGCCCTATGAATTCCGATCTAGCATTGTTTTATTTCCTTCTTATTCAAAATTATATAATTTACACTTGTGGCGGTATTGAATTGGATGTTCGAAATCAGTATTTTATGTTAAAGTTCTATACAGTCCGTTGCTAATGTAATTAATATAAAAACTATTCATCCTGAGCCTGTCAATCAATAGTTGATCAATAAATTGGACAGTGATGAGTAAAATGGAGAACAAAAAGAGCCATTAGAATTTACGACGTCTCGGTCGTGAACGCAGTTTCAACGAATGTAGGTAACGCCGTCCGACCAAACCCGACTCGAACCACTTATTTGATACTTTGTGAGCGACTGGTCGCGCGCGCACAGGCCTATAGCCCCACGCACCCTCGGCGGTGACCGTAGTCGCGCGATGGGAATCGCACCGTAGATTTGGACCACAATGTCGTGCGTGCGCGGTCTTCGGCAGCGGGTGACGGAGCGAAGAAGAGACGAAAATAATAAGACCCGCTTATTGTTAGTTTTTTTTTTCGTTCCATAAGCCGACTCCGTATTCGGTTGAACGTTCTGACTCGGAACTTTGTTTTTCGCTTTCCTGAGGTGCGTGACCGCGTTGTTACGTAAACTGCTCACGAGAGCATCGCACCGCACGCGATTGTCGGCCTGAAATGATCGCCGTTGAAAAATAACTTTCAGTCGATAAAATTCAATCCATTTTTTTCCTCTCGAAAATGTTTCGCTTTCGTCAAAGTTCCAGCGTACGTCGAAGGGTGCACCGAAATTGCCGGGATTCGAAGTCGGGTGTTCTTTGAAAATGTTCTTCTAGCCAACCGCGTCGCGCAAAATGTCACTACGGTCGCGGAGTGTTTTTTGAAGTAACGCGAATCGATTTGAAAAAGGATTTCGAATTCGTAGGGCGATGTGACGAAGTGAAAGCTCGGTTTTCAAAGAACTCTCCTCGTTACAATTTTACGAGCGGAACTCGAAGTTGAGTATCGAGGAGAAATGTTCGACGAAAGATGAACAGTCGAAGTGCAAGGGGTGCGATTCCGCGACGGGGGGCGAGAGGGCCGCCCCCTCCACCACCGCCTCTGCCCCCGCAACAAAAACTCTTCAAGAAATGCAAGAGCGCCACCTTCCAATTGGACGGTGCGACCTACACGATAGGTAACTTTCTTATTATCGTTTATCGTCGTTACCACCTTCCCTCTTTTCTTTCTCACCCCCCGTCGTTTCGAGAGTCACCATTTGTTTCAATTTAACGGATCGTCGAGAAAGAAGGACTCGTTTCTCGATTCATTGCTCTTAGTTTTTTTTATCCGCTCGGAGGGGAAATACTAAAGAGAACAAACGATGGGGGTTAAATTGGTAGATTCGGCTTTCCCCTGGGAAAATAGAAAAAATTAAGGAGCTGGAGAAAAATCACTAAAGAGCGCGTAGTATCTGCATTTAGAACCACTGCAACCTCCTTCCATAGATAATTTTTGTTTTCACACTTCTTGAGAAATAAAACTCGTGCCGCGAATTCTCCCTCGACTGTTGTTGATAGGAATTTTTTCACTCGAATGATTTATCACAGTAACTTATCTCGGAAAGGAGGGAGAGTCGGGAAGGCAGTAGAAATTAGGGTTTCCGCAGACAGCATGGTTGATACATTAACTCCCGACGTAACTAAGTTTTCATTCCCCGTATCCTTCATCTCGTACCCTCGCAATAACGCAGCACTGGAATTAACCCACGTTTAAACATATCAATTTAAATTCCTGACGATAGAAACTGTTGTCGCTCGCAAGGCTCGGAATTCTCATAATTTGCTGCAATGATCGATGCTTTCGAATGACAATGAGCTTAATCCACGGGTAAAATTTCAAAGCTTCATTGAATGCCCACATTGAAAAAAATAATTTGATTAAAATGATAAAATGAATTTAGTTAAACGAGTTGTTATTCTAACCGAAATACTAGTAAGTTGAATCAAATATTTAGTTACTCTAATTACATGTTTAGTTATTTCATCGCATGCCCACAATGAAAAAAATAACTTGATTAAAATTACAAAACAAATCTGGTTAAATGGGCCTAGTTATTCTAATCAAAAATACTCTAGAAGGTTGAATCAAATATTTAGTTATTCTAATTACATAGGTATTTAGTTATTTTAAAACTACGTGTCTAATCATTTTAATCAGAAAATGGTCAGTTTGACCAGATAGATAGAAGATCCATATTTCACCAAACGATTAGATTATGGTCTCCAGGATTTTGTTTACACTGACCAAATTATTTTTCTCAGTACAGCTCGGACTATCATCTTTCGCATCCGATAGTCCCCCGCAGATGCACCCGAATCCCCGGATATACAAACTCTTCCATCCTACATATCGATCCAAAGAATTTTGCTGACTTTTAACGATGGCTATCTTCCTCGCTTCTCCCCTTTCTCGACTTCTCCATAAAACCATTTTTGTCAATCTTATTTTAACGGTGGTTAAAGTTAACGATGCGAAGGAACGATATTATGGCAGATTATGTCGACCGAGAATAAAAGAGGGCACTTCTTATCGAACAAGTCGAAGTACCGGTTGATTCCTTCTTAGCTGAATTCTTCTGCAGTATCATCTCGAGTAGGTATCGTGCATGAAAGTGACGATTTTTAATTCGTTTTTGCGATAACGTGGACTCTTTGCATTTTTAATTATACACATCGAGTTTGTTGTCTGTTTCAGACTTTCGACGACACAATAGCATATCTGGACGAGAAAATACCTCATGCATTATTCATTAACTTAAAAGTTACCTTGTTCACAACATTAATCGTGTTCGACGTTGCTTTGTTGTCTGATGCTCGTCTTTAAAGGGTCGCATAAATCTTTATAGCGAGAAAAATTATTTTAAGTAAAGCAGAGAAAGAAGTTGGGGTTCATAGGTTGGGGTGGTTCCGCGTACTCGCCGGGAACGAGCACTCTTCACCGCCTAAAAAGGAATAGGGGTTGGTTTTCCGCGAAAAGGAAAATTAACTCAGTTCTCCAACGTCGCCAAATTAGCGAATCTCCCGCCTTCGCGTCGGGGAGCTTTGAATGTTCTCGTCAAAGTCACGAGTCTGGGTCAATTTTTTATCCAGGAATACAGGATGAGGCGTACGTAAAGCATTTATTAAATCCAGGGGGAACGAAGGTAAGGAGAAGCATCTCATGGTTATTCGGGTCGATTTTTGCCAACAAATGGCGTGTCAAGAAATAAAATCCGCCGCGGAATAGAAATATAGAAAAGGAGAACTATTTATAACTCAAAGTGTGTTACCCCATTCTCTGTATTTTCGTCTCTAGAGCATCGAGTACTTTCGATAATTACGCAATTTCAGAGGTACGTTTTACGTTTCCCCCTCTTTATCCAACCAATTTCCTGCTTCGAGTAAACTCTCTTTTCCGAGACGATATTTTGCTCGTATTTACACTCGCGATTAAACATCACTGTCGTTTTTCACAGCCCTCAGGTACATCGATTAATTACCGAGCGGTCGTCTAATATCTACCCTCTAATTGTGTGCCAGGAGAGCGCGGGTAATAATGCTCGCTGATGATGTCCCTCGTGATACATCGTCATCCCTTACGTCACACCCCGACCTTCCCCGTTTAAACGACTCTCTTCCGATCGTTTCTCGCGCCGCACTGTCGGTATATCCATAACATCTATTAATAGGAGGGATGCCTAATGAATGTTTCGGAGGCGAGCGAACGCCTAACGTTTATCTCCATGGTTCGCAAATGCGATGTTAACGATCACTCGAAGAGGCGGCGCTATTATGGAAACGATGTCTACTTATGTATGTACATTTCCATCTCGAGTATCTATTTAAAATTCGCTAAGTTTTCTCCGCTATTGGAGAAACCATTTCGGTCCAGACTCTTTGGCGAGAATTATGAATCTCGAGCGAGTGACGATGCGCGTTCAGTAGTCGCCGCATTGTCGACGTTTTCTACGTGGTTATATCAGAGTTTAAAATTTTTATTTTTTCGGCTTGACTTCTGCGAGATTACATAATGAGACATGAATAACATCTATACGAGATTCTAATCATTTATTAAGAAATATTAGGCTTGAAAAATAAATCGTGGTCAGTCTAGAAATGGCGCAAAATTCTTATCGATATGAACTGACTTACGGTTTGTACACGACACTTTTCATGAGTTTCGATTGCGATAAGAAGACAATACAGACGAACGATGACATGTAGGGCACATGTGGTTGACTTATCTTTCCTTCCCGGGGATATCCAATTAAATTTGTCGAGTTTACCAACCCCCAAACTCCAATTCCGCGAACTTACTTCATCGAAGAATATATTTCATAGTCTATCACGGTATCAGTACTTCATTATGTAATGGTATCGTGTTTTACGATTGAGAGACGCTCGTCATGATCAGTTCGACAACTTCTCGTTGTTTCTAAAAAATGTATCAAAGCAAAACTACCTCATTTCTGACGGAAAGTATTTCATTTCTCCATCGTCTCGAGTCCGTTACGCGTTGCATGTAGCAGTTTAAGAAGGCAAATACGTACTATATCTATATACATAGGAAAACGCCTATTTGTTACATATGTATACATACATACATGCATGCTCCCCCATTCCTACAGACGAGCTTACATACCTCTCAGCCAAATGTTATTTTCCTCTCCTTGGACGCGTTTGGAGAGCCTTCTGGAGCTACCTTAAGCTACTTTCTATATCCACGTAACCGAGCATAACAATATGAATGGGTGCGTACTAGACGAATCCAGGAAAAGTTGCAGTTATTTATGGGGTCAGGACCAAATTCGAAGTATAATCCCATTTGTTTCATTACCCAGTGGCAGGCCTAACGACTATAAACGACTCTTCGAGGTCGAAAGCATTGGTGGAAATAAATCTTCCTTACCAGCTTATGTCGAATTCTTAGAGCAGAATTTTTGCTCGATTCTTTTTTTCTCGATACCGATCCTCTTTTTGGCTTTCTGCTAAGTTTTTCTTCATTCGAAAACGTGCCTCATAGCAGTGGACGATCGATGGATTTACCAGGTGCAGCCTTAATTAGAATTTGTGTTCCTGGGAAAAGCATCGCCGCCTCCTACCCCTCATCTATGACGTTCGTTACTGGCAGTTAAATTAAAGTTTCAACGAGCTCGTTAGGTCAAGTTGCGAAGATTCGCTGACGCTAATTACACATCGTCAGCTAGTGTAACATTCGAGAACTGTGGAAGGTAGAAAATCCAGATTATACGTGGATATACGTATGTGTGTGTGTGGGAGAAATTCATTTTATGGTGAACGCTGTAACGATATCTTTGATCGCTTCGATATACTCGATAACATCATCGCTTTAGTAGAGTTTATGCTGGGTTTATCGAGATTTTTCGATCGCCATAAAATAAGGGTAAGAGTTAAGGGGAATAAAATAAAATGTAACTCCTCCAGTATATAATGTGCACGTATCATATGAAGGTAGGCTGCTTATTCAATAACAACTCGAGTAATTCGATTTATTTTAGGTGCGAAATCAAATTAGTTCGAATCAAATATACAACCAGAGTGGGTGTCAGGGGTTGACTCTAATTACCGAGAAATGCAGGCCAACTAACCGTAACTAATTCTGTATTAAGAGGGTAATTACTATTCTGAAATACTACTTAAGAAACGCTTCTCGGCTCCGCGAGCGAAGATTAAAGCGTGCATTCGTTTCTAAGAGCTTAATATTCGCTACGATCTTCATCAGAGGGTGTGAGAATATTAAGTTATTTCTTAGGATGAAGGGGGGATAGACAAAATTTACAATATGATTTTTTACTATCATTATAGAAAAAGATAGGATTTTCTTATTTGTATCTCAAAAAATGTATGTATTTAAAACCATCCTATTTGGTTTGTTCGGAGAGTAATTTCGTTTTTTCCCATGTCTTCTATTGGGAAAAACGAAATTACTTTCCAAACAACCTAATAAAAAATGGTATGGAAGACTTCGTCATTTATAGCTTCTGAAAGAAAAATCAATACCTGTGTGATAAGCAGGTGGGAAGTTCATCCGATTCAGGAATACCACTCTTTCTTTACTATTGAAACATCCTCGCGTCTGTCGATGAACCAATTTTGAATTGAATGTGAAAAACGTCAAATTCGGTACCAACGTTTTTTTTTCCCTCTTTGGAGTAGTTCGATACTTTATTCGGACATGACTTATTAATAATACATACCGACAGAAGAATTTATTTATAATTAATAAAGATACATTTGCGTTCGGTGATATAAATATTTTCTTGACGAAAAAAAAATATTTATTTCAAACATTTTATAATCAAACATTTTTCCCAGTGTTTGCGATACACTGGCGAATGTGTATGTAGTGACACATTCGTTTACGACTTGACGATGGTTGAAAAAACCGGAAGCTCGACTACCTGCAGCGCGCAACTGTTCTGAAACACGTACGCAGGAGCAAATAAACCCCTTGTTTTATTCATACATCGAACCGACTCTTCCGACGTGAGTGAAGTCGAGCTGTACAGTCGTATACGTCCCGTTTATCGAAGCGTACTCTACGTACTCTCCGAGATGTTCTCCAGGCCTTTTGCCTCGACGAATCGAATTCTTCCACTCGCTGGCTACAGATACATCGACAATACTGACGTTACGTCGGTACGAATTTATCTTTCAATTTTTCAGCCCATAAATATGCCAATCCATGATCTTTATACTGTTATTAATTACCCGTCAACTGCAGTTGCCTTAAAAGGTAGTGTTTTTAGTCGCTTCAACCGAAAGTTTCATTTATTTTTAAATCCGAGTTAATGCAAGTGTTTTGTGAAAACAATGTAGAAAGAAACCCCTTTTTTAAAAATATCGAGTACCTAGCTTCCAGCTTTTGCTTTTATGAGAATGTATTTTATATGGGGCTCTCACGGCCACAGATGTTCAACCTGCCTCATGCCGATCCATTTTTTTTCTTCGTAATCACATCCAACGTCATTTCGGTAGAATTAATATTCATTTTCTGAGAGAGAGATTAGAGGTATTCTTTCATTTTACTTTTACTTACATCGGTAGACATTGCAAACCTCCATTTCGCCTTTCCCTAATGAATTATTTACCCTGCCAATTTGGCGTAGCCTCGCCCTAAAACGTATATCGACCTCGGAACAAACGACCGGATGTCTGTCGGGAACGAAACCGTGATATCGATTTCCAATTTTCTTCCGCTGTATTTGAGAACGGGGAGCCGGCAGCAGCGATGAGTACATCGTTTATTCACCGTCGCTCTATATACATACAAGAAGGTCGGCCCTACGACCGGAAGTCAGTATCGTTGGGAATGGGATGCGCGAGGGAGAGATAAGAGCTGGACAAGGTGCCGCAATAATCCACGATAAACTGTTGACTGCGTATATGAATTCCGACGGTGGAGGGAGAAACGGCGATAAATGCATGTAGTTTAGGGGTATTTCACATCGCCACCATTTTAATGAAGGAAACAAGGAAGCACCGTTTCACGCGACACCGGATAATCGAACGCTGACCTCGGGGGATGACGAGTGAAAAGAGGACGAGGGTCGACGGCGGAAGGAAGGGGGTTGTAAATCCGAGGGCGTACGGTGGTATCAAAGCAGATGCTTCGAGCGAGAGAGTGCCTGACTTAAAATTAACACGCCATATTTCGCGACATAGGCAATATGTACTCGGAAAATTTAATTATGCTACACTGTAAATAAATTGTGTAATTAATTTAATATAGTTGTATATAAAGCTTTTATCCGATATGTGATTATGAAAATTAATATACTCCATTATGAAATTTATAAGGTCTATTTTATATGGAAATATATTAATCACCATACTCTTACGGAGTATATATATTAATTTTCATAATCACCTATTGGAAAAAAGCTTTATATAAAAAAAATACTAAGTGTTTTATAATGTAGAAGCACGTGTAACTGCGTATACGCACAAAGAAAAAAATTAGTTGGATTGTATAATATTGAACATTACTTACTGGGTCGCCAGTAATTATTTATTTACATCAATGTGATCTTTTTTCATAGTAATTGAATATTTCTTCCTTGCAATCGCATACTATTCCACATGATTGTAAGGAAGAAATATTCGATTAATATGAAAAAAGATGTAATTAATGCAAATAAATAATTACTTGCGACCCCGCAAGTAATTTTCAGTAGATCCAACTAATTCTTTTTCTCTGTGCGGAGTTTAGATTATTACGCTCTCTAATGAAATTCCCTCTCGGGTTTATCGTAAATTATTATTAATGAATAATGATCGTTGCGAGACATTACGCGCGGTTAAATTACGACTACGCGTATCCATTTTGGCTCGTGTGCTTGTTAATCTCGTATTGCAAATAAAAACGTTTTGTTGTTCTCCTTGTAGCGCGCGTTTCTCGTTACTCTTTGATTACAGCTTTGATTAATAGTACCTACTTTGTATCACAGCTGCGGTTGAGTATCGCTGAGATTATTCATTAAGGGACGGTTGAGATTGTTAATGGAAACTCCTCTGATGATATCACGAGGAACATCGAAATCATTGTTGACTGAAGCTTTAATATTTTATTTTTTATCATGTTTTTGCATTGCTGGGAGAGACCTAAAAATCCACAAAGAACCGCAATCTCATCATCACCATTACATACGAGTATAAAAAAAATAAGAGATATCTCTTTAATTTTCATCAAGCTACTCGGGACGAATTTCGTTTTAAGCAAGAGTAAATTAATTTATAACCCCAACTTAACTCGGTAGCACACAGCAGCAGAAAGATCTCTTCTCGAAAGAGGAGAAAGAGAAGCCTCAATTCTAAGCCTAAGGCTGATACCGAGGAGAAAGCTCGATGCCATGCATAATCACCCTATAAGTATTCAACACGGCAAGCTAGAGGAGCAGAGGAAAGAAAGGGAAAGGAAAGAAAGAGAAGACGTTCAGGGATTCCACGAATATTATTCTAATCCACTCCATGTATAGAATTTTCCATAACTATATATACCCAACTGGCTGTGAATAGTGAAGAAGAATAATGAATATGGATAGGCGGGGTACTACTGTATATGTTGCGGGGTTTGAAGAGGGTTGCGCGAGAGGGAATGCGTATGCTCCTGCTTCCGAGAGGAATCTTGGAGAGAGAAAAAGAGAGAGAGAGAGAGAGAGAGAGAGAGAGAGAGAGAGAGAGAAATCTGGAGCAGTAGTCTACAGAGAAGTCTATAAACCGGGTATATAAATCAGCAAGTATCTACATAATTGGCACAATGCCAATTCCTTGAGGGAGGTCGTGCCCGGTGCACGCGTATCGACTACCCGCATTGTCCTCCGCACGTACTTCTCTCTGTCCCTCTTCCCCTCGCCGGCCCTGAAGCCACTTTCTTCCACACTTGTGAGAGAAGGCGATGAACGAACCTTCTGAGTTCTTGCTCATCCCCTGATAGAAGGGAAATCGTAAATTTTCACGGCATCCAGGGAAGGATGGGAATAAGATATTTTGGAGGAATGAGAAACGGAGGAGTACGCGAGAGAGGGAGAGAAGGTCGTTCGAAATCGAAGAAGCGGCCGCGATTAAATGGTCTTAACGTAATTTCTCGAACTTTACTGCTATTTTTTTCACGGGATCTATTTTATAATTTTCTTCCCCTTCTTTACCTCTCTCCCACGCATTTCTCTTTTGCTCCCGGACGACGAGTCGAAAACTTCGGGCCTCCTCAAAAGTTCTCCGAGAACTTCGCTGCGACTTCTTTTTCCCACGACTTAATATTCCCCGCGTCAATCGTTCCCTGACGCTGATTTATATGTCCCGCCCACTGATCGGCTCGCGAAACGAGTTTCTCGGGTATTAAAATCGGCGAGGAGGAAATTACCGCACTTTTGCTCCATTCCCGTTACGGAGGGATGTCGTTCGAACTGATTAAATCGCTCGGTGCGAATGAATCCGTTCCCGGGAAATGCATATTTGTTCGCGAAGTGTTCTTCGCGATGCCGCCGCAAGTTCAGGTATTTCGGATCCGCTTTAATGGAATTGGCGAATTAATTAACGCGCGCTGCTCGCTTCCGGTTTTCCTCGGACCGCTCGGCAGGCTCCAATTTCGTGCGACAGGTCGTGGCATTTCGCGTAATCGCTTACTAATTAAATTTTCAAGATTCGCGTCGAGATTCGCCGGCGGCACTTCAAAGGACAGCCTCGATTCGCGGAGGAACACGAGGGGATAAAAACGATGGCTCGCTTCCGATTTACGGAAGCTAAAGCGAGATTTAATGGCGAAACTCTTCCGTGGGCCCGTCGACTTCAAACTTTTTCTTTCGGCGGAGCGCAAATCTGGCGGTAATCCATTTATGGATGCGAAAGTTTCGAGTCCGCTTAATATTGGGAAAAATCCCTTTGGATAGCACTTGTGGCACTGTACGCTACATTGGCGAGGAGTTCGTACAAAGAGAAAATAACTAGCTAGGGTGAAATTGAAATTAATTTCCATTTGATGCACCAATGATTTGGCGATATTGGTCCAGTTAATAACTTCATGATCTCCATGTGGTACGCAGAAAAAAAGAATTAGTTAGATCTACTGAAAATGACTTGCGGGGTCGCAAGTCATTATTTATTTATATCAATAAGATCTTTTAATACAACAATGAAATATCGGTTTCTTACAATCATGTGGAATAGTACGTGATTGCAAGGAAGAAATTGATAGGTATCAAATTGATATAAATAAATAATTACTGGCGACATCGTAAGTAATTATTAGTAGAGCTAACTAATACTTTTTCTCTGTGTATGATGCCTCAATAATATGCATGTTCGCTAAAGTGCTAGTATTTTGTGCTAAATTTGAACTCGCCTAACGTGTCAAATATAATCGCGTATCTGTGCATTCCGCTCGACTGCAATTCCTATAGCTATTTCAATGTGGTTTGGGGCGTGAGTGACGTGGAACGTCAGTTTCGATCGACATGGATCGATGCGTCGAAAATTTGTAGTCGTGACATTCTGCTGCACACAACGTTCTGCGGTAACCACCCGCAAAATTCAATTTTCGCGCCAATATTTCGCGCAAAATGGATCCCGAGAATTTCAGAACTGAAGCCGCCAACCAGACAAACATCGCGATGGGGTGTATCAGATGCAACTTTATTGCAATCCCACATTTATTATTTTCTTTCTAAATACAAGCTCCTCGTCAGCGTATTTACGAGTAGATTGAAGATATCTGTAATACTTTCTGAAATATATATTTTTAAAACCCGATGCTTCTCTTTTGAAGAGTAACCCGTATTATATAATAATTTGACACCGCGAAAGTCGTATTTTGTGTTTCCCTTGAAAATCCGTTGAGAATGTTCTATCTGGCTATTACCATAATAAAAGACTCCTTAGAATCTTTGGAGTATGCTGAAAATCTGGCGTCGAAAAGTGATCGATGCCCCATTGCCAATATATGCAAAAATATCCATATCAATATTAATAATATTCGCTTAAAGAGTTCTCCATCCTGTCAGACCGGGAGAACACGCCTCTCTTTGGAAGTGGTTCGTGAAAAAATGTAGAGAGGTTTCGAATTTTTGCTTCGATCAAAGCGAAAAAATACCCATTTTCACCCCTCGATAGCGAAAACACCCCCGAACGAGAAATCGAATTTCCGTTATTTTTCCTCCCACCGATGGAGCCGAGTCGTCGGGAATTTTCCTCTCGATCGAGAACGAAAATCCCTCGGATGCGATGGAGCATTACGAATGCACGTTGTCTTCCTGGGGGTGAAAGTGTCGATACTGCGCAGTGGCGAGGTACCTAGTGAAAGCGAGAAAAGGGCAGAGAAGATGAAAGTATGCAATAGGGTTCGCTTTATTGGCTCCCTTTTTCTGTCCGTCGCGGTGTATTAGGCGGCAAATGAAATCAAGGGTTATTGCGTTTGAACACCGACACTCCCAGGCCATCCCTATGTAGCTTCGCCGCTCTTTCGAACAATATCTTGCACCGTGACGGGCTCGCTCTTTCTCTCTCGTGAAACGTTATTGCGTTATCGTTCGCAGTCTGACGGTTGATCGGTTGGTCCCCGAGAAAAAGAAATTGGCGAGAGAGGATATCGTCGAACGTATCTAGAAATGTAAAAGGCGCGACTCTTTTCGAAGGACGAGACGGGGGAACGTCGTTACGGAGAATCTCGATATTCAGAAGGAAATATCCCATGAATTTTTTGTCTATCCGCCTCGGCATCGTGACCCGTTTGAAAATACGTGATCTCTCTTGGAGGAAACTCGGTCGTCGTACTGTCATAAAAAATCAGAGAAGATAGCAAACATAAAATGCGTTTTCATTTAAATTTACATCTTGAGTACGTACGGTCAGTTTTTTATGAATTTATCCGACGCTTATATAGATTGAATTAGAATTATTTTAATAGTCGTAGTTCCCATGTATTTTTCACCAATTCTCTCGCGTAATCGCGTATTCGCGCGATAGCAATCACCTTGGATTGCGGGTAACGTATAGGATACATCCTGCGACACCGATTCTACGTGGATTAGCTCTAACTAGAACGACTTCCAGTCACGTCAGCGAAAATGACGTCGACCTTCAAAGTCGGTGGAAGTAACCGTTTGTCGGGGTGAACGTAGATACCGGGATTAGTATTTTATAAAACTGACAGATATTTTGCGCCGTGTCGCGTTATACTTTAATGCTGGATTATCATCGTGCCACGTATTCCCGAAGCTTCTGCTTCCGTAAAGTACAACTTCGAGTAAAAAGTTTCTCCTACTCGGAAAAACTCAAGGATATGATGTCGTATCGGACGAAACGAAAGGATTGAAATATAAAACAGATTTCGCAAAGACGACAATTTTTCACGAGAGGTCGCTGTAAAACACACAATAACCACATGTAATTATTTATCATGCGATGCGTTACCGCGATCATACTGCGGGAACAATTTTTTATAGTTAATAAACGTATATATACTTGATTATGACGAAATAAATATATTTTATTGAACCAAGCAAATGTTCGTTAATTATAATTGTTCGTGATAATTATCACTCTTTTCATGTTCTAATGAAAAAAACCTTCTTATAATTCTCTTTAAATAAAAAAAAAATTCATATTTTGAAATTCAATTTTTGATCTGCATACATATTCAATATCACACGAAGAAGAAAATACCCGGGAAAATAATTATTCGCTGAGTCATAAATTCGTTTCTCTCTACAACATCGTGACGTCATTGAAACACCAGGGAGGCGCACTTATATGCCAAATAATGGGTGCGAGAGAGATAGACTCACAACGCGATAACGTAGCTGCGTTTGTAAATGTCGTTTTCCATCTTTGATAAGGCCGAGAATGAAAAATGAAAAAAAAAACGGAGTAAATGATTTTGCCCACATTTTTCGGATCTGCGATTTAAAAAATGCTTAAAAACCGAATTAATGTATATTTGTGTGGCCCAACGAAATATTTCTTTGGCCATAATCAAGCATACGTTTATCAACTGTAAATAAACTGCTTCCTTAGCGCAGAAGTGGGCGGAACATAATGTTGGTTATTTCTTGCATTTCCTATGCATTCCACTTCCCGACCCTTGACATTACATGCAGTTCTCTCGTATCTCGCGATCGTAAATCAGCTCGACAGCTTCAACTGATATTATATCTAGTTCACTTTAATCTTCCGGGCGACGACGGGAGGTTGGCGTTGGCGTTGCGTTCCACTCGAGACTCCTCTCTTTCCCTTGGCGCAAATAATCAAGAAGCAGAGATCTTCTATGCCGCGATGTATCAGGCGTCGCCCAGTCCGACGAGAGTTGCTTCCAAGAGTGAAAGTCGGAGGGCTGACGGCTGATTTATCGAATTTCGGTGATTAGTGCGACGGAAAGGAATTCGGTATGGCGTTGAAGCCGCAGCAGCTTCCATCCCACGCTCGGGATTATCGTGCCAATTTTTCCCTCCAGCCTCGAGAAATTCCTCTTCGGGAAACGCGCGGTATCACTCCGCAGACGAAAATGCGGAGGCGGCCGATGTGATTTCTCTTTAAACCGTCGGAATAAACTTTGAGGATTTGGCTCGCAATTGGGATCTCTCGAGTCTTCGTCTCGTCCGAGGTCGAAATTCTTTCTCCCGTAACGCGAAATGTCTCTCCGCAGTCGAAATTGGAGAGGTTGAGGACGGCTCCGCAGACCGGAAAACATGAGGCGGAAGTTTCGACAATCGCGGTTGGCGAGAGACTGGAAACTTCGGGTTCTAAAAATCTTTTTGCGAACTTTTACGTAGATATATACGAGTACTTTCCATCAAACGTAGTGCGGGAGAAGTTTGCAATATTCACGATACGAATTCTAATCGCAATCCGAGTCGAAATTTTAATACTAGTTTGAGCCTAAACTTGACAAAAGCGGACAAATCGAGCCACTTGTAGGTCAAAACTAATATTAAATCCCTCAAAGACACACAGGATTTAATATTAGTTTAGATCTACAAGTGGCCAAATTATCCGCTTTCGTCCAGTTGAGGCTCAAACTACACCGAGAAAAATAATTAGTTTAAAGTGTCAAAACGCGTCTAGTTAAATACATTTAGTTGTTCTAACTAAAATACTGATCAGTTGAACCAAATATCAAGTTATTCTAACCAAATGTTTAATTATTCCAACCAAACGTTCAGTTATTCTAACCAAAAAGTAGTCAGTTTAACCAAACAGATGGAGAATCCATATTTCACAAAATAATTTGGTCATCGTCTCTAGGATTTTCATTAAATTGGCCAAGACATTTTTCTCAGTGTAGTATTAAAATTTCGACTCGCGCGGGAATTGACTACGAATTCGCTCAACGAGCCAAGTTCACGGTCCTAGCAGACGGTTAAACATCCCCAATTATTTCCAGCTGCTATTAATTTCCCGCGCGATGGCAATTCCTTCGTTCACCGAAGCAACCATCCGGCATTCGATGATTCCTGGCTCCTTACATAAACGCAGAGGCCCTTCGGAGGCCGAAGGAGGCGGCTCTTAAACAGTATCTTTACTTCTCGCCGTAAAGTTCGACCGTTAAATCTGCTCCTCCTCTTCATCTCACGTTTCCTCGCCCACGCCAAGATTGCAGCCCTTCACCCGCGCGAATAGCCCACACAATCGAGCCGGAACGAGTTACCAATATCCTCAGACTCACACGCATCGCGTTCAGGGCAATACGCGTTTCTATACTCGACCCTCCTTGCCGAGAGTCCTCACTGTCCTCGGCTACAAATGTGTGCCGGGGCATCTTCTTCCAATTTAAAGGACCTCCAACGATGCAGAACGAACACGGCTTAGGCGTGGCCCGAGGGAAGACGTTTCGGTCAGTCGAACCTCCGAAATGCCGATTTCTCCGTCTATCTCCCCCCTCCCTCGCGCCCCACTAAATACCCTCATTTTTTGGGCTCCAAAACGATTCGTCCTTTCGCCCTTGACCCAAATCCCCTCTCGTACTTTTTCCCTTTCGCTCCAACGACGATATCCCGTCTACTCCCTATATCAAAATCCCCTTTTCCACCCTGCAGGCAAATGCGGTGCGCCTCTGATGTAGTCGCGGAAGGATCAGCTCCGCTGAAGCGTTATATATTCCGAGGATCTCTCTTTCGTGCAGCCTCTGGTCAGTTGCTACTGGAAGTAACGTTAAAGCTTTTCCGGGGATGTGTTCGAAGGCTGTTATCGGGTTCTCGTTGGGTATTCTTATCTTCTCTCTTCTTGTCACTCTTGTCGTTCTATGGCTCGCAATGGACTACTCGTCTATAACTGGTTGACCTATTTAAGTATAATAGTTTTGTTATTTGTGGAAAATTCGCTGATGGGCGTACAACGATGATCCTTCGATAACCTTGTTATTTTAGAGAAAATTGACCCAGCGATAGATGCATCGCGTAATTGAAGAAACAAGTGTATGGATATATGTAACGTACGAGAAGAACATCAAACAATATTGACGAGGTAGCTGAAGGAAACAACCGGAGAGTCCCTCTTATGTAACGCCATACGAGCGTCAGCGATTCTCCGTTTTCGTGTCAAGGATATCACGAGGGGTGTACACTGCACGCCGAAGTGTTAGATACTCTTTTTGTCGTCGACGGCAAAGCGACGTCAAACGCGGACGGAACATGAACCCTGGAGGTAATGCGACGCCAAATTCTCTTTAGATCGACCGATTCCAGCGTCTTCTCGCGGATATCGGGTTTGCTTCTTTTCGAAATAATCAGGAATGTCCTGCCACCGCTTTTTCGCAATCTTACCTCGCGATTCTCGATATTCCCTCCCGATGGGACACGTCGCAGACTCCTCCAAAAGTTGGTAATTTCCCGCGAATCGAGTAACTTTCGAGCCCCTACTTACTGGAGGACTTTCGACTTCGAGATGCTTGATTCAACTCGAGGTCGCTCCGGTATGAGAAAAAACTGCAAACATTGGGTAACCGCGAGTTTTGCTGCCTTCCCTTCAATGTTCATGTGATTTCCTTGAAATAGCCGCTAATCGTTATAACTGAATTTATTAATTGAAGCGACTAATTCTATATTCCCCCACTCGCAAATGCCGATTTAATTGAATATGTCATTTTTTTTCTGACAGTGTATGATATTCCATCCATGCTATCGTGAGATCGTGGCATTTTTTGGTTAAAGCTTTCTTCAGAATTTTCTGATATAATTATATTTCGACCTTTCACGAATATCTCACGAAAATAGTTTGATAAATGAAATCGGAAAATCCGTAAATATCACCGAGCTGATAGATCAAATATTTCTTGTAAGATTATCTTCATATACGTTTCCTCATTATACATTTTCTTCTACTCTTATTCTATTTTCACATTTTTCCAACGATTTTTTCATTATCAATTCCAAGCACGACGCAAGCTACTGTGGCGGAATCAATGAGGATGACCCTCCCTCTGGATGAGGGATAGGGAAAGTTTCGAACCGAGAGTGGAAGTTTGGTGAAAGTAAGCCCCTGCCATGTGCGGTCGCCACATGACTGAATTCTAACGTATTCGCGCTTTCTAAAGTTCTCCCATAAGACTCTCGAATATATGACGTCGCGGATGATGCAAATGGGAGGCGCGAATATATATGCAACGGATGGAAAGTTTGTGAATTCTGTAGCTCGTGGCCTACGAAGTTTATGGGATAAAAGGGCTGTATTTAATGGCGTATAAGTGAATATTTCAAAAGATATATCAACTGTTGTTCTTGAGCTTATACTTTCGGAAAGTCAACTTTGTATCATTATTTTCATATTGCATTACGATAGTAAGTGATTGATTAGAAAAATGAAATGAATACTATTTCGGAATGCATTTTCTTACAAGCTAAACAAATTGAATAAGAATTTATGATTACGAATACCACGGGATACGTCGATTAAAAAAATGGCTAGATGCATTCCGAAATAGTGTTTGGAATGCATCTAGCCATTTTTTAAATCAATGTATCCCATTGCATTCGCAAACATACATTTTCATTCAATTTGTTTAGCTTGTAAGAAAATGCATTCGAGAGCAAATATACGATATAATATCTGCTTTTCTTTATTCTTCTTTATATTCCGCAGAGATCTGTACACAGGTATATATATGTAGGCATTGCAGGTACTGCTCTCCCGGCAATAAAATTGCACGTCGCTTGAATTCCCCTGCAACTTTTACGGTCCAATCGTAAAGATACACGGGGGAACTGTAAAGCGTCTCATAAAACCGTCGCGAATTCCATTTCGCTGGCCGCAACACAGAGAGAGTGCACCGATCTCGAATCGTTACGAATTTATTGCAACAATCACGCGCGGGATTCGATTATAAAGCCGCTGTGTGGTCCCTTTTTTTATACATATATATACTTTCATTTTTACCGAGGCGCGATCGCTATTCTCCAAATTTGCCGAGTTTCATTAAGATCAAGAGAGTTTCGCGGATATTTAAAACTCGCAGATTTAGAGTTTGTGACAAAAAGTATGAAACGTCCATATCTCGCGTAGTGGCTTAAATTTTATTTAAAGGAGTGAACCAATTCCTACAATTCGAATTGCCTGAAAAGCATCTCGCGACACGAAGCGAGGAAATAAAAGTATAAATATGAAAGTGTTTCAAAAATAATACTCCACAATGGAGTTAAACTTTCGCAAGAAAAATATAGAAGGTGAAATCCGTTTCTCGTATACTAAGAAAAAAATTTAATCGAGTTGATTAAATGTGTTCTTGAATAGTCCTAAGAGTACATTTATTCGACTAGAATGAATATCTATTGGATGTATGTAAATATTATTGATTTATTTGTATATTATTTGGATCGAATCGGTATTCGTTTGAATCGAATAAATGTGCTCTTAGGATTATCCAAAAACAAATTTATATCGATGAAGCAAAATTTTTCCTCAGTGTAAGTTGAATTTTATTGAGTCAAAATGAAGGATTCCGCCTTCGCCATTTAAGAGCTGCGATGAAAAATATAAACGAGGAGGATAATTAATCGGAACTAGCAGCAGGGGTGCGGGATTGAGACGGAGCGAAAATAATCAATCGAGTCGGCCCGTAGCCTCTCCCTCTTAAATAGGCTTGAGAGCCTTATTAAATCGAAATTAGGTCACCTTAAAATATGCGAGTCCCTCATTCTTCAATGGACCGCAAGTACACCCAGTTTATCAAGATCGAAAACGCACTACCGCGTACCCTTTCCTCGTGAGTGCCGAACTCCATTTTCCGCGTTCGAGTTTACTGCAAGTCTGCAAACAATTCGAGGAAATAAAACTATTTGCATCGAATTTTAACCGAATAGTTTGCACTGCGTCGAGCGTAGGCAAACTTTTCTGCTGCTAGATTTCTCCCTTGCAGCGCCTCGACTGTGGACGAGGGGGATTGGGTCGAATTCCGGGACCACGTCATTTGAGTGCGAGTGCAAGGCGGAATAATTAGACGGATTCTTGGCAAAAAGAGGTACAGAAGGGAGAGAGGAGTTGTTTGCCTCCTTGACCAGGAAGAATAATTGTTAAATCAGTCAGTGTCTATATTGAGAAAACAGTTTATTTATAGTTAATGTACGTATACTTGATTATAGCGAAAAATAGATTTCATTAGGCCAAATAAATATGTATTAATTATTATAATTTCTCTTTCATTCGAACAAAAATAGAGTAATAGCTAATAAATACTTATTTGGTCCAAAGAAATATTTCTTTCGCCATAATCAAATAAACTCTTCTCTCAATGTACAAATAAAGTTGACCTATTTATCAAATTTCATCAGTATTAGATATTCGCATCAAATCGGTCAAATCACGATATTTATTAAACAAAGTCCGCGGTAAAATTACCGCGCAACTGCAGCAATAAAATCCGGTGAAATTGAACGTAACGTCGTGAACGAAATCGCATCATGATGTCGTTCCAATTGTCTCTCTCCGCCTCCGCAGCATCTTCAAGATCTTCGAATTAAACGCGTTTAACGTTAAATTAAACGCGCCGCGGCGTAGTAGTCAAAACAATTTCAATCAACTAAAGGTAGGGACTTCAGATGGAATGCGATCCCTCACCCCTTTTCTGCCTCTCCACCTCACCTCTCTCTCTCTCTCACTTCGTCGATTTACTCGTGCACTGCGAATCCGACGAGGGAATTAAATATAAAATCCACCCCCGTCACTGTGCGCTCGCATTTGCCCCAATCTTGCGGAAGGTCCGCGCCACTCCACGAACGAGCCTCGATTACGGGGATTAAGTTCTTCTGCGCTAAACCGCGATTTGCCCGAGGAAAATGGCGGGCTTCCCCGGGAAAGTTCGTGCGATGCATTTGAATATGTAAATTGCACGGCGGAGAACACTTTCGCAAGATTGCTCGGCGCGAGCACGCTTTTGCATCGGACCTTCGAAGTCGAAAGTGCGGCTGCTTGCGTGAATATTTTTCATTTAAGATTCACCTTCGCCCCGCGCTCTCCGTACTTTACCCCATTTCCTTTCCCGTCGATGTGCTTTGACCCTGACCCGCGCCGAACCAACCAGGCTTTCTTTCGAGATTGTTATTCCAGGCCGGGTCCACCGAGACGTTCCTCGATTTCGAGCGCGAAACAACCATATATTGGCCTACCTTACAAGCCTTTCGTCAGTCTATAACGATTACGACGGAAAGCGATTCTGTTTTTATCGTAGAGGGCGAGCTTGGCAAACGTGTTTTTCCCAGGCGGAAAAGTTCTATAGGTTTGTATATAGTCCATATATGAATTATACATGAATTTTTGTATAAATCATATATGGACTATACCATGGAAAAGAATCATCTGGTTTTAAAAATATATATTTCAGAAGGTATTAGGTACAGATATAATAGTAAATAACATGTCAATAGAAAGGGATAATATTCAATATCTCAATATAGAACTTTTCCGCCTGAATCGCGTGGGATCTTCGAAATCGAGAATATCGATTTTCCATTCGATGTGCTTTTCATTTAAGATTCACCTTCACTTCACTCCGTCGACCTAACCGAACTCGCAATGGAAATTACTTATCGTAACCCGTATCGTAAGCCAGGTCGAGCGAGACGTCTCCGTCTAACGATCAACGACCGAAAGCGATTCGATGCTCGTTGCAGAGGTCGTACAACTGGAAACGACTTGACGTTTTCCGGACGAGAACATTTTCCAGTCGCCGCCGCGGCAGCAATCGCAGTTACGACGCGCCGCGAGATACGAATATCATGGCGCGCCATGTAGAACACTCGAGCATCGCCGGTTACTCCGTAGATTACCCGGGGCTACGAGTTTGTCTCGAGGGTTGACGACCCGAGTGGCTTCGAGAGTGCGGGACGCGCTGACGAAGTACATGTAGGGTAGACGCTGACGTCAACGGTATTCGATAGTCTTTTGTAGAGATTTACTCGGCAGCCTCCGCAGTTCTTCCCTTCCCGTGCTATGCCATACATCGGTATCGGTCGTGGGTCATCAACCCTTTTGAAAGCGAAGGCTGTTGTTTCCTTCCGGTGGACATTTCTGGGACGACTGAAGGGATGCTACGGCTCGTTAAGTTGCGCCGTGTGCTTAATCCGATGCACAAACGTCGTTTATACAAAAAATGCAAGCTGATTTGCACCATAAAGGTGACCTCAATCCTTTCGGGACGTATAATTCGTCCTCCCTCAGTGTTGAAGACGAGCGATTTAACGAAATACGGAATATTCCGTGCACGGAGACAAAGGATTAGTAAATGTTACAGTGTATCCCAGTAACATTGCTCCTCGAGGTGAGAAATTTATTTTTTTTTAATAGACACAGCGTACTTTTTACAGTTCATAATAGTATAAATCAGTAAACACCCAAGACGTACATATTAACGGGAGATTAGTAAATTTTAACGTATAAACTGATATTTATACTGTTACGAACTATAAAAAGTACGCTGTGTTCGTTAAAAAAAAATCAATGTTTCACTTCGAGGAGCTCTATTACTGGGATACACATTTATTAGTTTTCCCATGATATTTTACTCATCCTTTCTCACCGTGCGATATTTGCACCACTATTCCAATACCTCTGACGTAAATATACCGGCATATTATAAATGCATTTCGTGCAATGCGAGGAACTTATTTATCTAGTTTCAAAGTTTTAAATTTACAAACTTTGAAGTTTCGAGAAAGAAATCTCGTCCAGCACGCAAAAGGACTATTCGTCGGTCGCGAACACTTTGTAACTTAGTCTAAATGTACACCATTAAACTTAATATAAGATTAGAGCTACGGACAAGTCCGCCCTGCAACGGCGGCGTCCTGAATAATTAAGTCGAAGTTTGCTGCCAGTCGCCCTCTGATCGTATCGCCGCTTCACGGACGACGAGATAATGCTTGACGAGAACTCCTTCTCCCGTCTCAGCCGACTATATAGCTCAGCTGTCGCTTGGTTTGCAGCGGAAGTTTGTGTTTTGGTAATGCGACGTGAAGCCTGTCTCCCCTTGCTAAATCTGGACGCATTGCGTGTCGAAGGAATATTCGACAGGGAGTACGCGCTTCCGCGAAAGTATTCCGTCATGGAGGGAATGACTAACGGACGGAAAGATCGCATTATTTATGGTACGAACGATCCTACGCACCATACCGTTCGTGCCGAATTTATATCTTTTTCGGAGGGATGTCGAGACGTGGGGAAAAGTCACGGAACATTGGTTGACCTTTTTTGTCGACTTCATCGATCAAATTCTTATTTGTCATCACTAGAATATACTGGTAGTTTAACCCTCCGTTCACAGAAAAAAATAACTTGGTTAAAATGACAAAACGCATTTGGTTAAACGAGTTTAATTATTCTAACCAAAATATCAGTAAGTTTAACCAAATATTTAGTTATTCTAACTATATGTTTAGTTATTCTAAACAGAAAATGGTCAGTTTAACCAAATATATATATAGATGGGGGATCCATATTTTACCAAACGGTTTGCTTGTAGCCTTCAGGATTTTGGTTAAATTGACCAGGTGTATTTTCTCAGTGTGGTCACACGTCTGTACAGTTCCGTGATGGTCAAATGGACCCAAGCAATTTTTAAAAAATAGCCATGTGAACACTATCCCTTGAATTTAGACCGACAAATTATGGAACATTCTTCGAACAGTCTTCGAGCTAATTATGGTTATAAAGGAAAGAAGTATAATACAATCAGCTTCAAAATTGAAGCCCAGGTCAACCAAACCCTCGGTGACCACGGAAAATCAATTGCTCATGTGATGTTTTTGTAATCGGAGGGTGTACTACTTTTAAAATTTTTCAAACGAAGAAGTCCTCGCGGATGGACTAAATAAAATTAAGTATTTCATATTGAGAGTGTATTAATTGAAACAGATGCATCAAGGTTGCATAATATAAGTGTGACAGTAAAACGCGTTATCGACAACCTACAATGTGCGGGAATAAGAATAAATCATGGTGTTCCCTGAAGCGACAGAAAAACCTGCCTTTTTCACTCTCAAGTGGTCGCAAGTAGATATGCATCCGGTGTACGCAGAGTATACGTATAGGTAGAAAAAAAGTACCCGCTTCACACGTTGAAGTTTTGCAGCGAGTACTTGTAGACTTTTTTAGACGTCTGATTTTCCATGAAGCATCGCGTTCTGCAGTCGGTGTATAATATTCTCGTTAGCGTGACGCCTTTGACGTGAAGAGGGGTGGGAAAGGGAGTGTCTGACAAAATTGCGTGCAAAACCTCTTCGACATTTTATTAGGTAGTGAAAGTTTAGACAAATCTCTATTACGGACATTTCGATATATACGAGAAATGCATTCTGCAGTGCATCGAATGCTAAAAGCTCATTTCATATCAGAATCTATATTCAAATTGAAAAACATTCGCTTTACAAAATTGCACTCACGCGAGATCCCATAGAATATCCACAGCGTGGCTCGTATAAAAGACGCCGATATCGCTCCGTTGAGCGGACAATGCTGAAACTAATCAATAGGCCGTAATTAAAGCAAAGTTACCGCGAAGGGATGGGAAAGGATTCGCCCGCTCGGCCGGGGGAACGCAGAGGGTTGATTTCAATAATTCTATCTCAGCGCCATGAATATGCCAAGGGCACTTCCAGGTTTAAGTGCCCTCCACCATTATTAATTCCAGTTATGCGTATCGAGTCTGACAACCGCGAGCTCCGAACCGATAATCCTTTGCTCTCTGCGTGGTTTACAGGGTTACACATTCATCGAAGATCGAATATTTAATCTTCCCTTGGAATTAATTTCATGATCATTTCACCCTTGACGAAATATTTTCCTATACATATTGGCGTAAGTGTTGACTCAACATCACACTGGAGGACTTGTTTCTAAATCAAATTACGTGTCCGTGCATCAAGACAAAGGATTCGTCGACGCAGAGATGAAATTTTCTATCTCGACGGTTGTCAAATATTTACTTGATGTGATTTGGTGAATTTCTATGTATTTTTCCTTCTGGCCGTTTTCTCTATCTCTCTTTCTCTGAAACTTCTATGCAGACTAGAACCCCATTTCCCTATTATATATTTACTTAGGCACGTTTAGTGCCGATAGTCACGATATGATCGATGTTGTAATCTTGTTATTACATGAGGTTCTATAATGACGCACTCTCATTATGCTTGCCAAAGTCATTGAGAATGCTCACGTCTGCGGAAAAGCCTTCCTTCGTTCCCGCTCGAATCAGCCCTCTCCGTGAAGGGGAAGTAATCCAGTTTCCAATGTACTCTAACTCGGAAAATATTTACAAGATGATGGGGGGGGGGGTGAGTTAGGTAAGGTTGGTTCAGTTTGTTTAAGTTTAAAGGGTTCCATGTAGCGAGAGAGAAGATTTTTCAAAGGGACGAAAAGAAAAAATTAAGTTTGATCAGAAATGACTGATATTATAATCTGTTTCTAGAGCTTTTATTATTTAGACTAAACAATTTTAGATAAATACACATCCTGAAGTAAAGCCGTTGCATATTGCAGGCTGCAGCAAGAGATACATGCGAACTCTGATAGAGTATGCTGCGAAATCGAATGAAGGGCTATCGATGAGCTATTTAATCGAATAATAGTTGCCACTTACCCAATCACAAGTGATCAAATCATGTGATAACGTGAGCCATTACTTCGATTATCCGAACTGGACCGAGCTGTGCATTAATTAACAGGATGATCAGTTCGAATTAGAATTGCAAATGGTGTAATTCTAAACGTCGTAAAGGGGAATGTAATTTTACGAAATGAATTGAAAGTCATGTTAATTAGTTATGAAATGTTCTCGTTTATTAACCGAGCCGTCTTATTTTATGGTGATGTGCTCGTAAACTTTATAACGATCCACTTTACGACGTACATTTCAGACCTACTTTTCTCTAAATGATTCCAAGAAGACGCAGCGGAAAGTCTGATATCAACAAACATTTATTTGGCCTCCGTATGTCACTTCTGTCCACACTAAGCAGGGGCCAATAAAACATCCGGTATCACCAAACTTTCATCTATCATTAAGGCTTGTTAACTTGCTCAGGTGGCACGTTTCTCAATTAATCCAGGCGTTACTCAACTCTGGGAGTTACGATCACACGTAACGAGCCTGTAATAAGGCTATAGTTGCTTTGCTTATGTTAGGTGGGATATCCTTCCAGTAAAATTAAGTAGAGTTTAAATATACGGAACTTCATGTCGGAATGGAATTACTTTTTTGCCCAAATACAACCGAGTAGACTTACCATGAAACGTACTTATCGAAGACGGTAACTCTTCCGCCTGTCGTCTGCTTAATCGAAAGTCAAGCTCATCTTCTAAGCTCACAGCATCAATGGAGCAATTACGTGACGAACTTACACGTCGTAATATTTACATAATATGCTCAGGGAGTTATACGTCGCACATATAGGCATGTGTATACGGGAAGATGTAGAGATAGTTACGTCGGTATGTACATTGCCACCTATATACATAGGTAGAGCGACAGAGTCTCGTACATCGTCCACACCGGAGTTCGCCGGTAATTGCGTTAGGGTTTGATGGGACGATGGGCTAATTAAGTTTTAGCGAAGGCAATACCCCGACGCTGATACGCGTTTTGAATGTTAGCAAATAAGTTATTAAATGCTCGTTATACTTTGTTCTCGAAGTTTCACCTAATATCTGAACTAAGGTCAACTACGTTATTACCTTGACAAAAATAACTTCGTTAATATGACGAAACGCATTTGGTTAAAAGAGTTTAGTCATTCACATCGAAATACTAGTAAGTGTTGAACCAAATATTTAGTAGATAATTCTAACTACATGTTTAATTATTCTAACTGAATGTATAGTTACACTTATTACCTATCCAGTTATTCCAAACAGAAAATGGTTAATTCAATTAATCAAAAGGAGGATCACCTATTTCACCAAACGATTAAGTTGTTGTCTCCAGGATTTTGGTTAAATTGACCAAGTCATTTTTCTCGGTGTGTACACGGTAGGAGGGAAATTGAGGCTCCCGATGCAGGAACCGGTCGAGCGGTCGAAAACGCTTAAAAGTATTGTCCACTTCGGAAAAGTGGCTGATGGAAAAAAAGTTGAGAAATATAAAAATATAAAAATACGTACTTATAGAGGGCACAAATACGCATATTTTAGTGTAATTTTACTTTTCTAACTTTTGTGGTTTTTAAGAAAAAAATTAAAAACTATTGAATTTCGATCACTCAAAATCGACGATTTTCAGTCTACTTTTAAAACATACATCGCCATATCTCGAAAAATTATGTACGAAACGTCACAATTTTTTTTTCTCGAACTTATTACACCCAAGCGATGCCAAAAAATTAACAAGCATCGCGAGAAAGATTCATTGTTTATAAATAATCACTGTATAATTATTTAACGAAAAAGTCGAAGTTTCAAAATTTTCGACCTGTGGGAAACATTTTTCTATTTATTTTTACGACAAAGTGTAAGCGAGAAAGTTGTAGATAGATGTTTTATGAAGTTTTCTACGAAAAATAGGGAAGATTTAGTGACATTTCACGGGTTTTACGATAGTTCATGTATAAAGCGCGCGATCCGCGTTCGCTCGATTCTCGCGCTCTGCGCTGCAACAGCGCTGGAATTCAATACCGTCTTGCCGGCAAAGCAAGACGACACATGTATTTTACATCGCCAAAAATAAATCATTTCAAATTTTGATTTGAATAATCTAGGTGCGCTTGCGTAAATATTGTATTTAGACATAATATTAAATCTTTTTGATAATATGAACGATACATATTGTACAAAATGTCGATATAACATAATATTCGTACTATTGAATTTTCGAAATAATTTGGCAATATGTTTATGGGTTTTGTAGTATTACAAGATGAAATCAGGCGTTGTTGATAAATTTTTATCTTATCATTTATTTCGTGAAAACTGAATAATGTTATTACTTAAAATACTGTATAACGTAAAAACAGATTAGGAAAATTACGTTGTTTTACAGAAGATAAAAACCAACGAACGTATCCGACTGAACGTCGAAAGGAGAATGAGAAGTTTTTCCCTTTAATATTATGAAATAGTTGCTTTTCACGTCTCAATAAGTCGAGACTTGCCGATAAACGCACGCCGCGCAGTTAGAAAAATGTGCAACGTTTTCTTTGTCTTCGCACGCCCCCACGGCTGTAGAAGCGAGACACGATTTGACAAACAAATTGACGTCAAGACCTAAATTATTCAAATCAAAATTTGAAATGATTTATTTTTGGCGATGTAAAATACATGTGTCGTCTTGCTTTGCCGGCAAGACGGTATTGAATTCCAGCGCTGTTGCAACAGCAGCGCAGAGCGCGAGAATCGAGCGAACGCGGATCGCACGCTTTATACATGAACTATCGTAAAACCCGTGAAATGTCACTAAATCTTCCCTATTTTTCGTAGAAAACTTCATAAAACATCTATCTACAACTTTCTCGCTTACACTTTGTCGTAAGAATAAATAGAAAAATGTTTCCCACAGGTCGAAAATTTTGAAACTTCGACTTTTTCGTTAAATAATTATACAGTGATTATTTATAAACAATGAATCTTTCTCGCGGTGCTTGTTAATTTTTTGGCATCGCTTGGGTGTAATAAGTTCGAGAAAAAAAAATTGTGACGTTTCGTACATAATTTTTCGAGATATGGCGATGTATGTTTTAAAAGTAGACTGAAAATCGTCGATTTTGAGTGATCGAAATTCAATAGTTTTTAATTTTTTTCTTAAAAACCACAAAAGTTAGAAAAGTAAAATTACACTAAAATATGCGTATTTGTGCCCTCTATAAGTACGTATTTTTATATTTTTATATTTCTCAACTTTTTTTCCATCAGCCACTTTTCCGAAGTGGACAATACTTTTAAGCGTTTTCGACCGCTCGACCGGTTCTTGCATCGGGAGCCTCAATTGTGGAAAATATCCCGGGATATCTGATAAATATTCTGAAATCATTCGTATGTATATTTAAATATTCGTAGGATAATCCTGGAATATTCCTGAAGCGTCTGTAGAGAATGTATGCCAATTTCCGCTAACATGGTGTTGACATCGATCGCTCGTGCGATGAGGTCATCTAATTAGCCTAGTTGAAGGAACGAGAAGAATATACTTTATCGACGCCGCGGACCATGCTCTCGGAATACATCCCCACGCTCGAAATTCTCAAGACCCCTCCTCTCTTCCTCGCTATCGGGAGCCTCCCCTCTATCCGGTTTTAATACTTCCTTTTTCCCTTCTCGCGTCGTCTCACGTACTCTCGTTTGCACCAGCCTCTTTAACCCGTCGCAATCATCCTTTGCGGGCTGTCGCGGTCTAGCGCGTACATTCCGCTTGTCGACCTTTCGCAAAAGTCGACGCTTCAATGTTAATTTCTGTAAAGGGGCGCATCGGAAGGACGGAGAAAATATGCAATATTTTGAGATGTTTTTCATTCTGCCGTAATTTCTCGTGTTTGAATATCGAAGGCATCTCGAGTACGTTCAAACGAATGAATTATTAGGAGAAATTGCATGGGTTAAAGTCTCCAGTAGGAAGATTTATAACGAATATTATTTTGTGCAAACGGAAAACATCGATACGCCATTCCGACACAAACCCTTTGCCATTAGCCCAATGTGTATAGGCAGTAAGTATTCCACAGTTTGCAGAAGAAACGAGCTTCGACCCTAGCTCTCTCTGTTTATATACGTACGGTCGTTTGTTATCTACGTAGCAGCTACATCGTTATCTTCCTAATGTTTTCTCATTTCGCGCGTCATTATCCCAAATCGATCGATGGAGAAGACCATTCGGTCGTTTGTCATTTAACAAAACCTTTCCCTTTTACTAGCATTTTTCTAATGACACTTTCCTCCGTCGGTTTTTTTTAGACACAAAAACGTTTGGATTTAAGAATATAATTCGATTTTTAATTTCTACAACATTATAATTGCACCAAGAAAATAGTTTATTTGTAGTTAATAAATGTTTGTTTAAATATGGCGAAATAAATATATTATTACATCAAATAAATACTCGTTAACCATTACGATATTTATTTGGCACAATTAAATTCTTTGAGACAGTCATTTCAATGAAATAATCATTTTATAAAATGATTATTCCATTGAAATGATTAATAATTAACATAATTTTGTTGTCTTAACGAAGTGTTTATTCCGACGTATTTCAAATTGCATTTATTAACTATTAATATAAACGGTTTCCTCGGTGTGAACATCACTAATCCTGCGGCGTGATATGTTGAAAGGAATTTTAGTTTCCAACGCGTTTCAATCCACGCCTCTCACACCTTCGTAAAGTTTCCTCCCACTTTCTTAAGTGAGAAGCCAAACGAAGAGGCAGTCGAAAGCTCAGCTGAAGCTATTTATGTATAGTACACGAAGACACGCGGCATTACTTAAAGTACGCGATGTATACCTACCGCAATATAGTGAAGAAAAAAGAAAAAGAAGGAGGAAGGTGTCAGTACTTCTCACATTTACGTTTATTTTACCTCGTCTGAGATCTGGCGCGGAGCGCAACGCCGTTGGCCGACGTTAGACCAAAGCGAAGTAGCCGCGAGGGCATCTAGAAATCCCCTCCGAGTTCAATCGATACCGCGGACAATTCCGTTCCTCTCTGTTGAAACCGATGGACGAAGGTAGTCCGGCACTGCTGACAATTAGCCGGGGAATCATTTCGAGGGGAAAATTGAAACGCCTCTGAGGGGAATAGATCGAGGCGCTCGTTGATGTGGAAGCTGCAACAACCCGCGTCAGGTGTATCTTCCTTTTGCCCTTCATGCCGTTTATCTTCGTGACTGTGGAAGCTTCGTTTTTCTCGTCAGTCTCGTTCCTTACATCCATCAACCGAGAAAAGTCGATCACGAAATATACAGATAACTTTTTGTGCTTCCACAGAAGATGGCGAAATGTGATGTTCAACACTGAAACAAATAATAATAGGTTAAAATGACAATACGCATCTAGTCCAACATGTTTAGTTATTCTAGCCAAAATACTGGTCAGTTGAACCAAATATCTAGTTATTCTAACCAAATGCTTAGCTATTCCAACCAAACGTTTAGTTATTCTGACCAAAAATTAGTCAGTTTAACCAAACAGATGGAGAATTCATATTCCATCACACGGTTTGGTCATCATCTCCAAGATTTTAGTTAAATTGACCAAGCTATTATATTTTTCTCAGTGAAGAAAGTATTACACTAATATATAGGCGAAAAGTCCATAAATAACGAGATAATCGTGGCTAAAGTTGATCAAAATAGTAGTACTCTATAGAGGGTGGCCGGACAATGGCTAAGCTTGGGGCACACGAGCCCGTGAATTGGCGACATTCGCACACGGCTGCACTAACGAGTGCCATCACGAAATCATCCGACATGGTACCTAATTCGCTGTAGTTATTGCTTTCAATTCGGTCGAAATGACGCGGAAGCGAGGAAATTGCAGCAACGGCGCAAACAAACCCTTCGGCGCGTGTTCAACGCGGGTTCAGCTCTCTAATTTCGACAAGCGGGTGCGCGGAGATCCGACGAATTGGCCGGAGGACGGCGCGGAAAATTAGCTCCTCTAATTATCCGCCACCGGTTTGCTAATTAATTAGCCATCCCGGGTTTTCTCGGTATTTCGTGGGGGAGGGTGGCGGCAAAGCGGTCGCGGCCTAACAGGCCCGTCTGGAAACGTTAACCTGAATGGTTCCCACGAAATTGATTGCTCCGCGGCGGTCCCGGATCTTATCGTCGGTGATCCAACGGCCAGTTAAGGGGATCATTCGGTGGTATTATCGTTTCTTGGGATGACACCTCGTCGGGTCGTTAGTTTTTTCCGGTGCTGCTACCTTTATCGCGATACGATGCTCTCGTAGTGGTAACTCTCTTTTCTTCACGTACACTTTCGGTGACCGTAAAGAGGGCAGAGATTAACCGTATAATGGTCGGGCGGATGACAATGGTCATTCATACGCGGAGAGAAATTTTTATTAAAAATTACCATTAAATTCACGTAAACATGGGGCATGATGTCAAAATGACCAAATTTTTACGTACACGTGCTTGAGGGTAAAATTGACTGTTTTCTCAGGAAAATAAATGACTGAAATAGAGCGAGGGGTGAATGAATTTTACCGTGGTCTACAGTATTCGTAAAAATTTGGTCGTTATCATGTTCCATGGTTACGTGATTTTCGTGGTAATTTTTAAAGATCATTTTCCTTCGTGAACGTGATATGAATTTAGAAACCAAATGAGTAGGTAAATATAAGTTGAAAGTTCCTAATCGTTAAAAAAGAAAGTTTATGTTTGATTTTTATGTTCTGTTATTGTTTATTACACAGAGAAAAAGAATTAATTGTAACTACTAATAATTACTTGCGGGGTCGCAAGTAATTATTTATTTACATCAATTAATTATTTCAATGTGGGTAACTAGTGTCTACCGCGCGACCACTGACGTTTTGTTACGGCGCGCGACCACTGTAGGGTTAATGAGAGAGGACGGAAGTATTAACTACAAGGGCGTGGATTAAAATTATGTAATCCGTTTTTATAACACTAATTGGCCATTGGCATTAGAAACTCTTATTCAATTGGCCTGCAAAATATGCAAAACCTATCTCCACTTTGTCGTGTACTATTACCTATCGTGAGCTGATCACGGTTTCAGCGTGGATCGCGTTTAGCTGGCAGCTTTGCTCGTAGTAGGTGTACTAGATAATCCACGTGGCAAGGGGTCCGCCAATTCTGACAAATTGGTACCTTGTTGCCGTGACACTCGGGTACCATTAGCGGTGACGTTATGGACGACGATACAGATCAAAGAGACAGGTCGACAAATGATTAATTACCGGAGAGGTGTGTATTTTATGGGGGATGTAAAATCGCTACGGTACTCTCGTTAAAATAGTTGCCTTTTGAGATCGATCCGACAATAAGGGGGTTGAATGTCTCCTTTAGTATGAATTCTCTATTTTTAGGAACATGCATTTATCGTGCCGCTAAATTCTGGAGGTCTAAAAATAAACCGGTTTCGTTCCCTGTATTTCATACACAGAGAGAAAAATGTAGTAAAGGCTAAATCGGCAGTTACGGGTGGGAGAATGCAGATTTAGTTACTTGGACTAATAATTGTGTCCCGTAGACTACAGCCTGTCTCCTTCAAATAGCTGTTAATCATTAGAAACAAATTTATTAGCCGGAGTAACTAATTCTGCATTCTCCCACCCGTAAACGCAGATTTAATTGAATATACCATTAAATACCGCTTTAAAAAATGAACTCGCTGCATTTGCAATTCCTGTTAGAAAATTAATGTTAACGGTTGGAAGATTAGAGGACAAAGAATTTCTCTCAAAACCCCTCTTCCTCTGGTATACTTAAGGGATGACTCTCTAAGTAGTCGCGTTAAATATAGGTCAGCCAGGAAAGTGTCGGCGATTTTACCGGAGTACGGTAATAAAAGGGGTTTTCCTTATCCTTTCATGGGAGGCGGTATCTATCCTATCCTATCCGGTAGTTATACCTACGTTTATCTATCGTATTTGCTAAAAGCTCTTGGGTTGTTAACTCGCATTTTACTCTGTTGACCCATATTCTTTTCCCTCTATTTGCGTAGCGCGGTGATGGAATGTTCCATCACCGCGCACAGTTTAGGTAGGTTGCTCAGAGAAAGGTCCAACGGGGTTGATAAATGAATGTAATTGTGTGGAATGGAAGAAAAGTTGCGGGTGAGAAAGTTTTTGAGGAATAATGCACATTTTTTATAAGATTAGGTGCCTATTTAGGGCTTCAGGCTCCCTTGAAGCCTTTTTCTACACGAAATGTAGGACTTTCTCGATATTTTTTCTAGAGCCGTTAAAGCAGGGATCTATAGTCACGTAATAGGTACGAAATACCGACTGCGATAAACAGAGACGGTAAAGGCTGGTTGCCTTCTAGAGGCGCAGCAGGAATCTACCGCGTTTCCATTTCGCGCGGTATTTTACGCTGTGCTGGATTCTCATCAGTGATCGGGCGCTTACCATCAATCAACCGCCAACGGAATGAATTAGTTCAAAGCGGGGACTGAGATTTTGATGCTCTGATGAAGAAAAGCCAAAAGACCAGTTACGCGAGAAATTCAATCACACGTTCGTCGAATTAAGAAGGAAGATATTCATCATGGCAGGTAATTTATAGCAACGCGGAAATGTTACAACGCGCCTGTCCTATCTTTGATAAATATCGAGAGGAGTGAAAAATCGTTGAATAATGGCTAACAAAGTGCCTACGATATGAGCTTTCAAGATTTATGGACAATTCTGCGGTCGTGCGCTTCGTGTCCCGCTCGCTTTGCATCGCGGATAGGCATCAAAAAATGAAATTGCGCAGGTACACACGCTCGGCTTGTACGTGACGTGTGAAGCAATACGCTGGAGCGAAATCCCATTTAGATTACGTCTCCTCAAAATCTCGCTTGCTCCTGTCGCGGACACAAGAACGCGTGTGCTCGAAAAATGCAAAAGTAATAGCGCATCTTTCTCGAAGACACATCTGCACACAACCAGGATCACAGGAAATTATGATGAAATATGTATAGTAGAGTACGCGAAAGTTGCTACATTTTGTAATTAAATTCAATAAAATCAATTGATAACTGATTGCAAGTACATTGAGAAAAATAATTTGCCGATCCAAGTAATTGTCGACATTAATAGTCAACAAGAATATGTTTATTTAAGTCAAACGTATTGCCGTTGAATCCATTATATGTTATTCGGATCAATTGTGAATTCGTCTTATTCTAATGAAATAAATGTGTTCTTGGCAATATTCATGTCAATGATTAATTGGATCGGGAAACTTTTTCTCTCACTGTGTGAAATGATTTTGCATTTTCTTCTCCTGTCACAGAATTACTTGCCGTGCATCGAAAGAGCAAATGTCGAATGGATGAGTGTCATCGACAGACCGATTCAGGATCGCTCTGGCATTTGGAACACGTGTGGTCGTGCAGGCCCGTATTATTCACGCGTTAGCCCCATAATTGAGTCCGTGTAAAGGATAATAATACGGCGCACACACTCTTTCCCGGCCTCGCAGCTTGTAGGCTTCACCTTACACCGGGTGGCTCGAAAAGTTCGTTCGCGTCGAGGGAATTGGACGAGGGAAATATTCTGCGTTCGCGAAAAATAACGAGGGCGTCTTCTGACGTTATATCCCAGCTCGAGGCGCGACTTACTTTCGGAAGAGCGAATCCTACGGCAGCAATTATCAACTTTGCTTACGCAGAGGTGGAAATTAATTATTCGGAGAATCTGGAAAATTGCTCATGCACGTGACAAATTACTCGTACACCGTCCATCGTTACCCTAGAGAGCTTATTACCCGAGAGATCGTCCTTCCTGTCTCTTTTTTTAACGCACCCGATGAAAGCATCAAAGATGCACCGATCGATCGAACGACGCGTAATGCGATCGTTTCGCGCAGGCGATTGATTGAGACGCAACCACGAAAGGCGAGGGACTTTTTGTGCAACTCATACAACCCATCGTCGTAAACCAAAAGGCGCGTAACGATATCGAAACCGTTTCGATCGCCTCGACCCCTCGCTTATTATCCGTTGTAGTTTCGCAACGGAGCATTAACTCAAAGATTACTTACGTTGAAATACATCGTGCATCGTCGAAGAACATCGAGAATCTCTCGTTAAGGGCACCCACGTTCCTCCCACTGCCAAGGCTCTCGTTATTGCTCTCGTTTATTTATAAACCCTTTCGGGTCTCAGAACACGCATGAACGTTTGCCCAAACACGAAGTCTAGAGTTTCATCGAAGGCTTGAAATGATGTGCCACACTCAGGGAAAAGGCCTAGTTGAATACGAACCTATATAATAGAAAAATTTATTTGAAATTATTAGGAATTTATTTGCAATAAACAAAAGTCTATTTGTATTAAATAAATGTTTTATTAGATTCGTACACAATTAAAAAGATATGCGAAACATTTATTTAATTCAAATAGACTTTTGTTCGATGTTGATAAATTCCTATTTATCTCAAAAAATTTTTTATATTAGGTTCGTATTCAACTAAACCGTTTCTCTTGGTGCACGACCGCTTCAAGAACGAAATCGTTTGCTTCGTACTCTCGATGCCTCTTGTTTCCATTCACAGAAGAAAGGGAATTAATTGGATCTACTGAAAATTACTTGCAGAGTCGTAAATAATTATTTATTTATATCAAAGATATCTTTTAAAATACGCACCAATTTAATATCTCTTCCTTACACTGTATACAATTCTACGGTGTGGACCTATATGGACCACTTTTGGCGGCCGTCAGATAACAATGGCAAAAGACTAAATGACACCAGATGTGACACATATACGTAGGTCCACACCGGTGAAAGAGTGTTAAAAATTAACACTACTTTTTTTCTGCGTACAATCATGTGGAATAGTATGTGATTACAAGGAAGAAATATTTAATTAATATGAAAAAAGATTTAATCGGTGTAAATAAATAATTATTTGCTACCTCGCAATTAATTATTAATAGATCCAACTAATTCTTTTTCTTTGTGTTGATTTGATCAATACAGATATAATATAATATAATATAATAAAAATAAGAACTATAGTTCTAATTAACTCTCATAAGTAATCCATTTTTCCTGATTCGACATTTATGCAAACATTGAAATTGTAGCAATTTCCCGCGTATTCGCATCGCGTACGTGTCTAAGCTTCTGGTACCTATGACATTGCAATAAATAGCGATACATTCGCAGCTGCGCCAACTCGATAACGAAACATTTCCACCCCCAGCCTATAACCACGACGTCGTTTAATTGATTATCGATTTCGGTTTGCCGAGCACGGTATAGCCGCAGTGTTTCGTCAAGTCGCCAACGGACGATTCGCGCTATCGCATTTCGTCCGAAAACGTCCTCCTGCCCGTTGACCGTCCAATTTCGACGCCAAATCCCACGAGCTTATTACGCAACCCACCGCGCTACCCCCGCAACAACGCCGAATTAATTCTCGCTCGAGAAATCCCAGAACCCGAAACAATTCCTGGTACCTCCATCGCGCACGGTTCACGTGTACCCGAGCCATTAGCTCTAGCATTTCTCAAATGTCGAATCGTGGGAGTAAGAAACCAATCGCACCGATATTCGACCTTTGCGTTTCGTGGTCGGTCGTCGCAGTGGACGGCCTCGAACCCCGAACCGCGGGGATCGTCCGTCCGACACTCGCCGCGCTTGTTTCGATTTCCCGAATTGCCCTGGGAGGTGTCAGGTGGACCGACGAGGTCGGCGGATCGCTCGTCGTTGGGTTTCGTTCGCGTCGTTTCGTCCTTAACGCGTCACGCTGGGGCGAGGAGCGTCGTGACGTCACGACGTCGCCGCTTTCGTTACAGTACTTCCATATATCGAGTGACGCGCATGAAACTACTTAATGAGACCCGGAAACGCTTTACGAGCCCCCCCTAGCACGCGCTTCGGACTGGCGGAACATCTACGATTGCGTGCTTCCATTATGCGGAGAGAAATCGAGGAGAGTCGCACTGCAGGGAAACTTTGCATTCGCAGGAGGGTTTCATTCGATCGAAGGACGAGTTTATTACGCGTTCGTAATTGTTCTCGAGCGAAAGTTAATGGCGCAACGGATTCCGCGCATAATTTTGGTAGGTTATTAAGGTTTTTTTTCAAAGCAAGAGATATTGGGGAGGATATTTTAATACGAGTTTATTGCGCGTTTGTAATTATTTAAGAGCGAAAATTAATGGCGCGGCGAGTTCCGCGCTTAATATTCGTGTCAGATATTAAGGCATCTCCAAAACAAGAGATATTGGGGAGGATTTCTTTAGTATGAAAATATTAATAGTGATATTTTTAATTCGAAAATTTTGGAAATAACGTGAAATTAAATAAATCCGGTGATAAGGAACTTTTCTCTAAATAATATACAGCGAGTTAACTTTGCAATAACAATGGAGATATCACGCGTCGAATGAGGGTAGGTTGGGCAAGGACTGAAATGGGTAACGAAGTTTGTGTATTACACGCGGCTTTTGCCACGGCATTCCAGTTAATCCCTATTCGATTCAGACACGTCGGAGATCCCATCAGCCGTTCCCCATTCCGCCCGGCCTAGACAACCCTCGCATCTATACTCCCTTAATGCAAATTTAATACCTAATTTAGTACTGATTTGGAACGCCAATGGCGACCTCTGATTGTTCGGTGGATTCATCTGGAACTAAGCATTCCATTAAAAATAAAAGTATCGAAACCGTTAATTCTTTTTCGTAAAAATTCGTGAATATATTATATACGGTTACACACACACACTGTATTCCGTGCACAGAGAAAAAGAATTAGTTGGATCTACTGAGAATTACTTGCAGGGTCGCGGGTAATTATTTATTTATATCAATAAAAAGTTTTAACGTGAAAAAAGATTTCATTGATGTAAATAAATAATTACTCGCGACCCCGTAAGTAATTTTTGGTAGATCCAACTAATTATTTTTCTCTGTGTGTGGTTGCTCCTTTCATTTTTTAAGATTTTATTCTACAGTACTTCGATACATCCACTTATCGTGAATGCAATCGCACCAAAACTTCTTGAATCCATACGCATCCAAATTGCACCGTTCGCAAATGTGTTGATAAACTTTCCTACGAATATTTCGCCGTTAAATCCCATCTGATTCCGGAAGCGCGCGATAGAACTTTTAATTAAACGTCTTCGGCGGTTCTATTATTCCCTCGTTCTCCATTGGGACGTGAGGCTCCCTCGGTTGTCTCGCGAAGACCACTTCGAGTGTCTTCGGCTTCTTGAAATTGATAACTATTTGCATAGAAGGCGAAGTACACTGATACTTCCTGCACTTACACATACCTATGCATTTACACGTGGAATATTCTGACAATGCGAAGAAGCAGACCAACTGAACTAACGCGAAGCACCTCTGATGCAATCAGAGCATATATACCTGTGTTGGGTGAAATCGCCAGAGCGCACTCCAGCTTCAATGGTAACTCGAGTACCTGGGCTTTAGTAGAAGCTACATCGAACGTACGCGTCTACGTTGAGTCATTGTGAAATTTCATTCGCTACTGCAGTACGTAATCCGGCCGGCTATTATTCATCCGATGCTTTTTAATCATGTACGCCTTTCTCCGTCGAATTCGTACTTACGAGAAAAGTCGCATTTATCGGGACTTCTTATTGTGTCTGCCGAATCGTCGAAATTCATTTCGACCTGGATAGCTTGTCGTGCATTTTATCCGAGAACGTCGATTTCTTCCCGCTTTCTTCTTTCTGTACTCGACGTCACTGCACCACGCTTCTCCTATTTTCGCGTGTCTCTTCTTCTTATTTTCTTCTCGAAATTGGCACGATGTCAGAAGCTGATTGAAAATAGTCGTACTTGGGATTCGAGCGGGGGAGCTTGGAACTTGCTACGTAAAGTCCTATAGGTACCTCTCCTAATTCGATATCAGACGCTACGTAATTAATTTTTCTCTCGTCCACCGTGTGTGCGTGAGTATACGTGTGATTGATTTATTACTGCAGCTGGAATAACGGGTACACTCACCGGTCCATCGGAGGCGATTGGTATCCCCCGGTAAAGAAATGCATTAAAACCAGATAGACGTGCCAATAACTGTATAATTTCGTCAGCTTAAACGGCCGGTAACCGCAGCAATAGCTACACCACAACGCAGATCCGTATACCGCTAGGTTCTTTACGGTGTAACACGCATCTCTCCCCCTTGCTTAATCATCTTACCTCTCCACCTCTGAACATCGAGTACAGCCTATCTCTTGAATAGTTTTACCGTTGGCTCATAAAAGTCAGCCGATCTACGCTCGACACATCAACAATACCGGTCCACCCAACATTCGGCCCAACGATCCCTTCGCGATACTGTCATCCTTCATCGATCGATTAACTTGTCAGCCGTCCGGCTCAATAACGAATCACTGTCTAATCGCCTAGAAATTCATGGGACGTCGGAAATGAGCTAGCCGACGCGGCCGTTTCCAATCGGACGTCCACTATCGCGGCCGATCGGTGTTAAATTAATTAGGATACGCGCGATTTCGTGACTGGAGGAATTTCAATCGGCCCCCGCAAACACTCGGCTCGGCTGTTCGTTCGCTTGCTCGCTTGTCCGTCGAGATTTTACGATTCGGTTCTATCGAACACCCACGTGGAAGGCGAGGACGTGGTACCTGAGTAGTCGATTGCCCGGGCGGCCGTCGCGACGCTTCAACGACGTGATCACGCGACGCCGCAACGATCTTTGCGTGTCCTAGAAATGAGGATTTTGCGATCTCGAGTCCGTCTCTCTCCGCTGGAATGCCTCTCGCCGAGCTCTTGGGTTTTTTGCCTCGTCGAAAGGTGCTGCTTTGGTCGCTATATTTGATACAATTTCGCCTCGAGGGAGTCTTTTACTGGAAACCTGCGAACGATTATATACTGAGAAATCAGTTTATTTGTAGTTAATAAATATTTGTTCGAATATGTCGAAATAAACATTTTATTGAATCAAAGAAATATTCGCTAACTATTACGATATTTATTTGGTAAAACTGGATCCTTCGAGGCAATTATTTGAATGAAATAAACGTTTTACAATTAACATGTATTTTCTGAGCTTAAGGAAATATTTATTTCGCCGTATTTGAAATTAAATTTATTAGCTATTAATAAACCGTTTTCTCGATTTACCATCAAATAGGATCATGCTTCTTTTTCGTAACATATCGAATCGTTCTCTCATGGTGGTACATTTCTTTTACTAGAGAGTGCAGATATTTTACACTCGGTCCCGTAAATTCACAATACATCGAAAGAAATGTTATAAATTGCACGGTAATGCTAGTAGTTTATTAATATAAGAACAAATTCTAATAACCTTAACAATACGTATTTCTATTTTAGCTCTACGTATATTTATTTCAGCTATATGCATAGTTATTTCAGCAATACATATTGCTCTTGTTACTATTTGGTGTTGCTATACAACCTATACTATCTAGTTAATCTTGTTTAGCCTTAAAGTATAACTATACTTATTTCTGTGCGACCTAAAAATTTAACTCAGTGTACAGCATCCCCGCGACGAAGATCTCTTTTATTTCCTGGCGACCGAGTCGGCTCTCGTTCTCTCTCCCTCGCCCATACAATTACCGCTAAAACATCTTCAAGCTGTTACCAACAGCACCACCGAAGCTTCCCACCTCTTAATACTTCCAAGTCAAAAACTTTCCGCACGAAGTTTCAAATCCTCGAACCGCGGACTTCTCAAAGTGGCCTGATTGAGCATTTGCTCGGTCCAGCAGCTTGGATCAATACCACCTCCCCCCCCCCCCCCCCCCGACAGCGAACCACGACTCGTGTGCTCCAAACAAATTCATGACTTCAAAGCCGTGGACGCATCCTCCCGGAATTTCGTAAATATTTAAAGAGCCATCTTCGCCCGCACCGCGCATCTCTGCCGAACTTTTCCGAATCCGCGTCCTTCCGCCGGACCGCACCGCCGGTGCTCCTCGGTGCCGCTGTGCGTTTCCCTCGAACGGAAGAGTTCATTCTGGTTCATAGACTTCACGCCGCGACTTCGCCTCGGCATTTAAGCGGTAAACATTCGTATAGCCAACCGAGTAATCGTTCCTTTTCCGCGCGACGACGGAGAAGACGGCGGTCTCAATTATTTTCTCCAATTGCCAAGCCAATTGCACCGAGCGCACCAGATATTCCGATCGTCGCGGCTCACTTGACGCGGACCATGTTAATTGGATTTTGCTCTTTTGAAAATTGCAGGAACCGTTCTTCAGCTGCAGTTGCGTCAAGGTATCTCGCCTTAAGGGCCGTCTTTTAATATTGTTGGAAGTTGGCAAAATTGACACGATTTAGTAGGATCGTAATATTTCTTCTACTTATTTTTATGCACCGTAATGAGTTTTAATCGATCCTATTGGACTATTTTCAGACCGCTACCGCATGGATTTTTTAATCTGATCGTCGAAAAAATTATTATAAATCAGAGAAACTCGCAGGCGATGCTGACGATTTTAAAGTGAAACGTCAATGTTTATTGGATGACATTAAATAATTAATCAACGAGGATCGAATACTACAGGGTGACCCAAAATAACGGAGACAAAGTTTAACATATCCTGACACGAGTGTATTGTACTATATCTAATTAGTTTTTATTTTATCGGATTCTTCGTGTTTTTATGTACCAGTGTACGCATTTTCCATTTAATACTCCTTAATTTAGTTATGATTTTTGAATGTCAAACAAACGTAGTGCAATTTTGGAGCTGCTTCGTCAAGGAAAACGTCAATGTGAAATTGTTCGTTTGCTCAATGTGCCTCGACAGACAGGTGCAGGTTTTGGAAAAAGTGGAGCCGTGGACCCAGCAGCACTTCGGTGATGCAGATTGGCCGTTCCAGCAGGATTCCGCGCCGGCCCACAAGGCGAAAACAAATCAGAAGTGGTGCAAGACTCATTTTCCGAGCCTCATCACGTCTGCAGATTGGCCGCCCTACTCAACGGATCTCAACCCAATGGACTACAGCGTGTAGTCAATTTTGGAGGCCAAGGCCTGTGCAAAACACCACCAAAGTTTGAATGACCTTAAGCAATCGCTGCGCAGGGAGTGGAATCGATTATCGCCGGAGGAGTTGCGGCCCATTGCCGAACATTTCAAAGCGCGTTTGGAGCTGTGCATCCGTGCTAAAGGAGGCCACTTTGAAACCGACTGAATATGTTATTATCAAAGGTCCATGTCGTCATAGTTTATTGTTAAATTTGTTAAATTTTTTGGTTTAATAGAATTATAACTAAAAAAGCTCGTCTCCGTTATTTTGGGTCACCCCATAATTCAGCGATTTTCAAAATGAAAAGACGCCCTTTATAACTTGCTTTCGTCTTCAAACGTTCGCGCGGAAGGAGAACTCTGTCGGGTTACGTGTACCTTCCCTGTTATCGGCGAGAAAAATGTTATAAATCGAACAAACCGACCGCGGTTGTTGAACATTGTTACCGCGTTGACTGCACCGCTGGCATACATAGATATACACACGGCTTGTCGCTTCTCTCGGCTCGGTTTTTGCCCCACCGTCGCGGTGGGTTGCCGGGCAATTCCGTTGTCAGTGGCGTTCATCTGGAACAAAGAAGCGTTCGCTCTGGAGAGCAGACATTTATCGAGGATTTAGGTGGATCGTAAACGGTGGGCATCCGTTGGAACGTACGGCGCTCGCGGAGTTTCGATTTGATTTATAATCGTCGTCGAGTGAGGGTGGGAGTCGGGAGAGAGATTTGAAATCGCTGGATATACGTTGACGAGGGCGGGAATAATTCGTCCGTCGTTTTCCGAGATTACGTAAAGATTCGATGAAGCGAAATGCGGTCGAGAGACTCGAAGGAAAAAGGTCGGTCGGGTCGACGAAATAGTGACCTCCCTTTATGTATTATTTTATGCACTGATAAAGAAAAGGGGGGGGGGCGGTATACGAGCGAAACAAGTCCCGAGTCTATATTTGTTTAGCCATTTCGGAGTTACGACCCGATCGATTAGATAAAACCCATCGGTTCATCGTCTATCGCGTTCTTATTCTCGAAGGGAGATCGGGGGGAGGATGCGACGATGGAGAATGCAATGTATGGAGAATGCAATGGGGAAAATCAATGTATACATCTAGGGAAAAGGAATAGAAACATTTATTTAAGATAAATAAACACGTATTCACATCGAACAAAAGTCTATTTGAATTTAATAAACGTTTTGCATATCTTTTTAATCGAGTATGTACCTAGTAGAACATCAATTAAATTCAAACAGACTTGCGTTCGGTGTGAATACATTCCTATCCATCTCAAATAAATTCGTCTATTATAGGTTCGTATTCAACTAGACCTTTTCCCTGGGTCTAGGGGTAAAAAGATGAAAATGCTGGGAAACTTCCTGCGGCTAATTGTAAAACACACGAATCGCGGTAGAACTCTGATATGCAATTCATCCAAATGGACAATTCCTAGAGAATCACAAAGTAATGCGATTTTATAGCCAACACACATTTTTAGCCGCGAAACAGATAACGCAGGACCTTTAGGCCTCCGTGGCCTGTCGATGTCACCGCGTACGAATCAGACTGCCGGATTCAACGCGGTTTAACGCTCCTATTAAGTTCAATCGATACCAATTGAACCGTGCGTACTCGAACACTATACGCTCTCCCATTCCTTGCTTCCTTACCTCCCTCCTTTCTTCACGCGCGTATCCAATTAGCAGCGCGTCATCCTAATAGTTTCCCGCTGTAACCAGCTGCACCACCTGGAACGAAACGCATCGAGCGAGTCGAGCGCGAGTACCGCGGCGATGCCGTCACGTGTTACCCGTTGATTCGTTCCGTTCTTACGTTTTGAAATGCCCTACATCCGTTGCACAGAAACACTTTAATATTAGGTGTACAACTTGGTTTCCGTCGTTTTGCTTCCGTCGTTCGCTTCAAAAAATGATGAGTTTTTTCAACGCGGGATTCGTACGCTGCTCGAAAGATTGGAGAAAGTAGTGGCCAGCGATGGACGATACTTTGAATCATAAATGTATAACCAGTTTTTTACAATAAAGCCTCGAATTTCGGGAGAACAGTGGAAGCAAAGTTGTACACCTCTATTAGTATAATATATCCCAATAGTGAAGCGGGAACCTCTAATTAGTACAGCAGCTTCAACGAATTAGCCACGCCTGCACGACATGGCCGAAGATTTATTGACTTTCGAAATATAATCTACGGGCGTCGTATTCTGCCGCGATCCAATCATCGAGCTGCTCTCGTGAGATTTTATTTTCGTGTCTTTAAATCACAGCTGTGCCTCTTAGGGATCCTAGCTGGTCCTGTCCTACATATGTATCCACGTTCATTATAACGTATTATTCGGCTTGTAATCGTTAACCGCATTGCGATAGTTTATAAATTATTATGTAACGCTCTTATACGAAGAATAATAAACATCTAACCGCTGCCAAAAAAATATTAGTATTCCTAAATAGACAGCATTAATTTTTAACGAGTCGATATACGTACGCTGTGAAAAATAATTAGGTTAAAATGACAAAAATCACACTGAGAGAACTCTTGGTTAGACTAACGAAATATTTTGAAGAAATGCGAGCCAATCAAAGGTATTTTTGAAATCGTATAATTGTTTTGATCATTTCACAAAAACTTTGATGGCGCAGAAAAATAATTGGATAATTCAACAAAATTTTTGTTGCGTTATCAAATTAGCCCAACAAAATTATTTAAACAACTATTTAAACACGTTTATTTATTCTAACCAATATATGGGTCAGTTGAACCAAATATCAAGTTAATCTAATCAAATGTTTAGTTATTCTAACCAAAAAGTGGTCAGTTAAACCAAACAGAAGAGGGATCAATATTTCACGAAACAATTTGGTCATCATCTCCAAGATTTTGGTTAAATTGACCAATTCATTTGTCTCATTATGTATCAGAATATGCAACTTTTAAATCCCGCGTACACGAACATCTTCCGGGGGTGTCGTCCGACCCCGGAAGTTCGACGCACGCGGGAAGCCCCTCGAGGTTAATATTCCCGCGCTCCCTCGGGAACGAGAACACTCGGCGGGACTCAAAAGACGAACGCGCGCGCGATCTCTCTCTTCCGCGAGACATTTGTCCGCGTCGCGCCACTTGTAAACGATGTATGTGTTCCACGCGCGCGCAATGGACTCTCGCTGCTCCGGCACACTCCGTATAAATAGCGCCGCGGAACACGGAAACGTACATCTCATATGCATTTACCTACCACCGTGGTTTGACGTCACTCCTCAATTGTGTGCACAAACACGCGGAGCCGCGGGTTCGCACGTTTACGCACACACGTGCGACCGCGATACATATAGGATTCTCATTCACGTTCAACAGTCGTTCGCATAATGCGGTAGTTGTGGAAACACGAGTTGCGTTCTCCACTTCGCCGCGCATTATCCGCGCGCCGTACGTGCAATTCGCTCAAGGAGGGGAACGTGCTTCGAGACCATCTCGTTGATTCTTCTCGCACTAGTAGGTATTGAATTTTGAGAGTTTCGAAGGTAAAGGAAGAGTCATACTGTGCATTTTGGCTCCACCTTTTTTGGAAGTAATGGGCTCGGTTATAATGCCGCATTGCAGTGGGTCAATCGCAACGATCGCGTTATGGGGAAACCGCATGAGGTGAATATCCCAATTCCTAACCAAATCCTCAAATATGTCTTTATTAACTCATCGTAGACTGTTCACGTGAAAATATCTGTATTATCCCTTATATTTCTGTTAATTGAAGGCACATCAATGTTAAACTTTTATTAATAGAACTGAATATATAAGTAGTTAGGAATTGGGCTTAACTGCTTAGGAATTGGGACGCTTACCTTACTGGTTCAATTTTTGCGAGATGATTTTTCAAGTAAAAAAAATAAAATCGTATGTATAGAAATGCTATTCCTCGTATTGAGATGCATCGACTTTCATGATTTCCACGAGTAAATAGACATATAAGCCGTGGAATAAGCCACGAAGACACAGCATGGAGTATTTCCCATAAAAACCCAAGGCGGACCCATTCTCTCTTCCTACATATGTATATTTTCCGCATGCGATCCGCAAGATTTCCTCGCGGAAATAGAAGCCGCGCTATCTTCATTCGAAATAATAACATCCGGCTGCAGAATCGGCTCGACAAAGTCGCAGACACGCGGTCCGATTGTGGCCGTACGGGGTTTACCCTTTGCCTTATATGCGCGCTGTACACTCCTTGTTTTCTCGGACTGCAAAGAAGCTGGATTTCCAGCTTATCCACATCGTTTTATTTTCCCCGGGGCTCGAGCAGCACGCGCGATACGATTCCATTTTATTTCTCCTTCTTCTTCGGGAGAAAATACGAGATGCTGTGCCCGTGGAAAGGTGTTGCGCCGCGGCTTGCCTCGCGTGCATTCGCGTTTGCATTCTGATACGCAAACGCGGACGGTGGATTCTACGCTATTCCTCGAATCCGAAGCGCTAACTATTATTGGATGATTTCGACGCAGGAATCCGGCCGGAATTTGTCTGTGTATACAATATTACTCGAGCTACGTATGTACGCCGAGGCTCGATTATTTATGCCTTGTGTTTTTTATGTTGCAGGTGAGTCGTGTGAAATTCTAGAGGTTTGGTTTCACGTGGAAGGAGTTTGTGATACTACGGGAGGATATTTATGACCGTCGTATTTGTCATCTCAAAGCAAGGTATTTCGACTAGATTGTTTATTCAATTTTTTTTTAGAAAGACGTCCGATGACGTCGGATTTTCGGTTACTTTTGAATGTCATTATTACGTTCATCGTTTTCTATTTTTTTCTATAGTCTATGAGTTTCTCCTAATGAAACCCAAAACCGAGTATTATCACTTGTTTTATTTAATGTTCGATATTCAGGAATTGCTTACCGCTACTTATATATAAAATTGTAAAGAAAATAACACGTGGACGCATCGTTTTGTAGGACCATCCTTCGTGTACCGCGGTCATTCCGAAAAGTACCGCACCCGCGCGAACGAAATGCATTCCACTCCCGTTCTACCGCGTGCCATTGCATTCTGTTTCGTTGAAATTAGAAAAGTTATTCTCGCACGCCATTTCGGGAGCGTGCATTCAGTTATTACGACCTAACCGTTCCTCGTTGAGATTTTATCGCGCGCTCGGAATCGCCAACTTTGAAAAAATATGAAAACACGCCACGGGCGTAAAGACTACCGGTTCGTGCGGCAAAGAGCGCGCCATCCCCTTCGAGACGCACGAATAATAGCCGGAATATTGAAAAATGAATGCAGAACACCGTCGCGATTCTCCCATATCTCGTGTCAACCGCCGCGTGCAACGGCCTTAAATATCGCCCGTGAACCGTCAAATATTTGCGACGGACTTTCAAACGAAATTTTGCGGTCAGACGAGCAGTCCAGCGGCGTCACAGTGGACGTTAAAGCGGATCGCCCGCAGCTGGAATACTGCCGTCAAATATTTGCACCCCGTCCGATTTCGAGCGAGGCGATAAGAACACTTACGTTGTATCTGACGGCCGAAGACTTATCTTAATTAAGATTAAGCTCATTGGACACGGATTTTCGTCATTTGGTAAACTGATAGAAATGGCTTCCGAAACTTGTATTTGTCTTGGAATATCGTCACAACTAATGACGTGATAAGGACAAGTTCCATTGCTAGTATAAATTTTTATTTTCATCTCCACACATTTTTCATAGAATATCCTTATGGTTATGGATGATATAATTGTGATATCGAGATTAATCTAGTTTTCTTAACAGATCAGAAACTCCTGCCACAGTCAGATATCGGATTTATTTTTACATACCAATGTTGTTACAATGATATAAACAAAATTACGAAGACCTAATGCTGACCTACGTATATTCTCGATTCATTAATTCATGTATTCAAAATTTCAATCGATTCTTTTCAATCCATAAACAACGCCCTTTAAAATCGCCCTAGCCGATCGGAAGTTTACGACGAATCTTCCTCCCGAAAGACGTCTTACCCGGCTTTAAGTGCGATAAGCGCCGATAAAAAATGAGGGGGCAGGACGATAAAGGAACAAAAACATTCGTCTGGGCGTATACTCGAAGCGCAAAAGAGCGGAGAGGCATCGATTATTATCGATAATAATATAATTATGATTAAACCGTAAAGTAATGGAACTCGATAACGATCTAAGTCGAAAGGAGCCACGCTCTCATCTTTCCCTCTTCGAATGGTTAAGAAAAATGACTTAATCCCGCCGTAGCAACGACATCGAGAGACGTCCACAGTAATCACCGGCTACTTCAGCCGTGCCTAAATTCCCCGCCCAATTAGACGATGTCCCTCGCGTTGCCGGTGGCTTTAAAGCAATAAAGTTAATGCGGCTGTACGTTTTCTCCCGCATCGATGCGAGGAGATGCGTCACGCACGTCGCACCTCGTACGACGTAATAATGGGTCATTTTCGAAATAACAACATCGAGCTCGTGCTTTTTTTATTACTGATGTGGGAGGAGGGAGAGGGAAGAGGCGGACGTAAATTACCGGTTGTACATTTTGTAGGGCCTCCGATTGTTAGGCATTCGGAATCGAGGGGACGAAATGCGGGTTTAGGTACCTGGGTCTATTACGTGCGCTACGTCTATCGTAATGTCATTAACCGCTGGTCCTGCCCTGAGCTTGACGCATTATATTGTATATAAAGCGTACATAGCCTTTTATCCACCTCTCATGCGTATACATCTCCCGTTATACGCGCAAATAGGTGCGCTCTCTATACATGCTTGGTACCACTCCATGTTAGCTGAAATACTCGTAATATATTATAATTACAGACTACATATGACGCTCGGTAAGCGTCCTATTCCCTATTCCCTTAAAAGGCGTGACTTGTTTTTGCGTGTCATTATTCTTCCGGGAAAGAGAGAGATAGAAAGAGAGGCACCATGTATACATTGATTTCCTTCTCTCTCGCTGCGCATCGTCTGTGTAGAATTCCTCCTGGGAATTATTTACTCGGAGAGCGAAGCAAGAAAGACGATACATTCGTTGCTCACTGGGGCATTTCATAATGAAGTCGAGTCTCGCACGTAGAGTATTGCATCAAGAGGTCTATTTTACATTTGAATTGAAGCTATGATATATTTTGTTGTATATCGTGAAAATAAAGCTTGCCGAGTTTCTTTTTTTTTCAAGTCTTCGAGAGATCGAAGCACGATGAGTCGAGAAAGATATTTTACAATACGTGTGATGAATATAAGTAGTAGATGAAAATTTGTATTTTTATCTCAACGTACATTATTACTTTAAAAATGCGATATTTTGTTTCCTAATCACTAACGTTTTTTATGCAGATTTAAAAGGGATGAAATTAATCAAAATCCATTCGTCACGGCATTGAGAACGACTCCGATATGGGTACGCGGAAAATAAATATTTACTTTCAATAACGATGATTAGCTCGATTCAAAATATTATTCGAAGGTTCTATACATTAATGCCAACGCCCAGGTTTACACCAGTTAGTCAGCGTTTAATTACTAATCAATTACTTGCTATTTGTAAGTACACAATGGTTTCATCGTTCATCAGCAATTTAAGCTTCGTCCAGCGATCGCCCGATGCATTATCGTCGGTTGTAAACCTTTTACCGAACGTAAAACTGTACACCGCGATCATTATGTCCATATAGCCGTTACCTATATCTTAAAGTAATAATAGTGCTATTACGTAGCCCTGCATATACTTCAATGGTTATACGATTAATATCATATAATTTTACGGTCACCCTATCAAAGCCCATTGTGCAACCGTTCATGGCTGCACATTTTGCGAAGGGAATGTCGTCGTCATCAGTTGCCCGCTTGTACCTCTTTTTCCTTGCTTGTAAAATATTCTTCCGTGTCCTTCGCGCTTAGTACCTTCTATCGCGAGAGATGCTCGAGCTTTCTCCCGAAACTACAGCTCCCCGTTAAACCAAGGAAGTTTCGTACCCCCCGTTTTCCGGCGAAAGAAAAGGCCTCGAATCCCTTGGCAATGTGAAACTCGTTAGATGTTCTCTTTTTTTAGAAATGAAGAGGGACGAACTAAAATCGATTAGGGTCAAGGGGAGAAAAGTGGTGCGGAATAATTGGAGTGAAATTTCACTATCGAAAAAGTACAGTGTGTGCTCTAAAGTAATTGAAAAGGAGTCGGTGTCGCGTGTAACTAATTAATTAATTATACCGAGTGTCGCCCCAAGGTATAATTAATTACTGCGAGCTTCTAATATTTCAATACCTTATGAGACCGTCACTCGTCGTTTTCCCTCCTGCCATATACCCCCACACGTATTTTACGTCTTTACGTAAAGACACACGACGAGCATAAGTCACCTTCTGCCGAAAATCCACTCGATTCTCACTATAAGCGCGGCTCTCATTCAAAAGCTGACACGAGTTTCGCTTTCGACACTCTTCCTCAAACGAGTATAAGGTGAGTGTCCCGATTCCTAAAGAAATTCTCAAATATCTCTTTATTAACTTATTATCGTAGACTTTTCACATGAATATCTTTATTATCCCTTATTATATAGACAAATATTTTTATTAATTGAAGGTAGATACATCAATGTTATACTTTTATTGATAGAACTAAATATACTCGTATAAGTGATTAGGAATTGAGCTTAACTGGTTAGGAATTGGGACACTTACCTTACCTCTAAAACGTCCGTTCGTCGCGTTGCCTTCGACAAATCACTCCTCGCTCCTCTCCTGTTCCCGAAGTGCTTACACTAATTAATAAAATAGTTTCTCCGCGCCCATATCTATCACCCAGAAATTTAGTCATCCCGCTATAGCTGCATACCACTCGCAAGACAGATCGCGTGAGATTTACCTCGCCAACAATAAGAGGGGCACTCGGATGCTGCGTTACTCTCTGTTCCTATCCGTAGCGGGGAGGCAAGAGGCTGGTGTAAACGCACCACGTCCCGTGTAGAACGGTTGTCGGAGAGATGCGGCGAGAGAGAGAGAAAGAGGCTATCGGAGAGAGTGGGAGGGAGAGAGAAGGAGCGAGAGCGAGTGAGAGGGTGGCCGAGTGGCGGAGGATCGGAATGGTTCAGTCGTAGCGCTACCGCGGTTCGGGTCACACGTGTCTATTTCGCGCGATCCGCCGCCGCACGCGTGCATCGTCTGACCGCACACGCGACTCCTCCACTTGCCGGCGCGCGCCACGCGCCGTTTCCACTTCGGGCCAGTGACGGGCGCAGGACTCTCGGAGCGATTTTAAAACGATGACTCGCGGGTCGAGTCCCGATAAGGAGTTATCCAGAATTCGTATTTTTTCACTTCGGGAAATGACGTCATCGTGAAAAATTGTAACGGTGACCCTGGACCACGTGGGTGCAGCGGAGAGACGAATGCAGTGCGTCCTTCCACATGTGTCAACCGCGAGATAACATTCGAGCCTGGATATCGACGCTGTTAAGAAGTGTTTTGATTGATCGTTTGCACAGGTTTTTTGAGGCTCAGGCCGAATCGCTACTCCTTCCTCGAGTTTGTTTGCCAGGAGAGAATGGATTTTTTCTCGGTCGAAATTTGCCAATTGCCTCGCGAAGCTTATCTCGCGACGAACTACATCAGAAATATCGGAGACACGCGAAGTACCGAGTGACAAAAACTGAGAAAGAAAGTGTCATTATCTTAATGTACTAAAGTTCGGAGACCCCTGACGACGTTCTCTGGACCGCCGGCAAAAAATCACCACGGGGAACGCTACGATGGACACGCACCGCGCGCGCGTTCGCTGGATTCCCGCGAGTCGCGACGACGTGCGCGAGGAACGGAAGCGCGACAGGTGCGGCGCGACTTGAGATGGATATGGACCACGCGGTTCGCCGAACTGACGCTAGGTCAGCGGAAAGAACGGAGGCTGCATCAAGCCTCGAAGAGATAACCGACCAATTCCCTCCTTCTCTCTCCTTTCATTTACCCCGTGGCTTTGACTCACACCCCCGGGGGTGAATTCCGCCGCGAATATCGACGCAGCGTGGGACAAAGGAAACTCCCCGAAAGAGGCTGATGAAGTGGCAGATCAAATACTCGCGACAGTCGACTGCATACGCAGTCCTCTCGATGTCCCCGGAAGGACGGGGGGTTGCGGGGGTGAGAAGGCGTGAACGGAAGATTCCAGGACGACGCGAGTGTTGTTTCAAAATATCGAGTTCGACCGATCTTATCGGTGGAAGGGAGGAAGAGTGAAAGAGAGAGTCGAGGGCACAACAGGGGAGGGGGAAAACTTTCGAGGAACGCTCCGAGCGGCGCGAGTCCTTAATCTCGCGACAAACTCGCTGCGGGTCCGGCTCGCTCGTTTTCGACAAATATTCGCGGTTGCGGCGGCGGCGACCCTCGGACCGAATTCTACCGCGTTCGCGTTTCGGCCGCGCAAGGGCCGCGTGCTTTTCGGCGTTTCGTAGTTGCGGGTACGGGTCAGCGACGGCCGTGACGGTGTTCGACGGCGGGCGATCTTCCGGGGGGTGGCTAAGAGGATTGAGAGCTTCCGGTTCCTCGGATAACGCTGAGGTGTGACGCGAGTCTCTCAGCGAGGGGCTGCTCGAGCGAAACCGTGAAGTTTCGACGGGGTTTTTAACACTGGAAGAGGAAGGGGCGAATTAGTTAGCGACGGAAAAAGTGCCGCTGGAAGGAGAAATATCTCGAGAAAAAAAAAGGAAACGGAGCGGAAAACCTCGCCTCCCGATGTTTCACTTGGCGGTGTTCATCGCATGCTTGCTGCTCTCGCTATGTCTCTACTTCGCCATCACGTCGATCTACGTGAGCTTCATAGGTCCGAGAGAGGTGTGAGCGAGCGATCGGACCCCTAAGAATAGTCTCCGCCGACTTAGAGACCCGTGGAGGTGGCGGCGAATATACGACGGGAAGAGGAGACTGACGTCGTCATTTGCGCCGTGGTGAGACGTCGGTTCGGGCGGTCTGCAATTTTCTCGAATCAGGAAGGAACCCACACGGTACCTCGCGAAATCTTCGCACGCTTCCGGGAGAGAGGCCCGACGTCACGCAACAATCACCGCGGGTGCGGATGTAAAATTCACTCGGTGCGGCCTACGCGGGACGACGATAAATCGCATCCGCGTCACCACCGACGATCTCGTGTTTCGTCGCATCGCGGCGAGATGAAATTCCCACGCGCGATATTATCTCTCGAGAAAATCGGTACTTCTCTCGAAGCTCGGCTCGATTTGTTTAACGTAGCTCGAATCGAAGGACTGAATTTGTCCGAAAAAAAACCCGTGTTTTCTTTTCACACTCGCCGAAGAGACTGATGAACAAATATGCGAGGAGATAAAAGTGAGAGTCGTTGACACGCGGCTTTCCGCTCACGATCCTTGAGCTTCTCTGCTCTTGTCGCCGTGAGATATACGCAGAGTGCGTGAGACGGATTGAAAGGGAGTGACGATGTGTTCCGTTGGGATTGGAAAGTTCGCCGAAAAAAACAGAAGGAACCGCGCGAAGAGGGCCTCGAAAGAAATGGCCGGGCGATAAGGAAACCGTCGGAAAATGTCCAGACAAAACAAGGACCCTGTACACAAGTGCCACTCGGATCCGGGTGGCGCGGACGCATCCTGCACCGCCGGCAAGCGAGTCTCTCGTAAACACGGACCGAGCGTACCGAGCACCCCTGCTACGCGCAAGTGCGTCTTCAATCTGGATGGATACAACTACGTTATCGGTGAGTGCACTCGATGCATCGATGATGCTCATCGGAAAATGCGATATATTAATGCGAGGGGAAAAAGGATCAGTAATTTTGTCAGTGAGGTGAAACATTAAATGTTTTAATAGACAAACAAGAATACGACGCTTTAGTAAATATAAGCATTATAAACGCAAGCAAAAAATAATAATGCAGTGTGTAAGAGAATATCGATTTCCAAATTGGCCCACTTCTCTATAAACCCATGTTTTCGCATGCCAGTGGTCTGTGACTCATTATACCAGCGTGCAATACATGATGCAAATACTGCATTGATATTGTAACTGGATCACGATAGAGAAATGTTTTAATTGTTGAAATCCCAAATCGTGCAAAATTTAAGCGCGTTTTGGTATTATCCCTTTGGGGAGATTTTCCGCTGATAAATTCTACCTCGCATATCTATCTCAATGCGTTCTATTTTCGTGCTTCGCAAAGTTTTATTAAAATCGGGATCTCCATACTGGGAATTTTATCTCTCGCCAGGATAACATTTCATCGGTAAAAGGATAACTAGGGGCAAAGTGATCGGAGCTTCTGTTGGGAAATATTCTCGCTCTACTTCAGTTCTAGACTCGTCACGCTATACGGTTTCATCGAACCATCGCAATGCACAGCGGGGTTGATATATCCGTTTACTCAGCATCGATTGTGATGTTTATACGCAAAATGTGAATACTCTGCTCGGCTCTGCCTAGCATGCATGTACCGTAGGTAATCCGCTAGATGCATTATGGGCATTAGAGTGAGATAAGTATGTATGCACACCGATGACTGGGAAAATATACATATTATCTACACACGAAGTAGATACTGAATGGAACATGCAAATTAACGAAGCACGAGAATCAACATCGGTACATTGAAAACAAAAATTTTCGAACCTACAACCCCTCGGGCGGCCAACTAAATATAAAATTATCTCAATAAATATGTAGTTTGAGTAACTAAAATTTAGTTGAGGTAGCTAGATATTTAGCTGCTTCAACTAAATGTATGTTCAGGTAACTATATATTTAGTTAGACGCCCGTAACCTCAACATTTAGTTGAATCAGACAATTTGGTTGAAATATCTAAATTTTGTTCTCAGTGTAGTACTTATGATTGGATACTACGCTATACTGAGAGAAAAGTTTAATAAAACCAACTAAATGTTTCTCTCAGTGTATAGTTTTTCCTACTTACGCGTAGAGTGCAGCATTTAAGCCCCCACAAAAACCCGTTAAAGGCCAAATTCATTAAATAGCCCTCGACTCGAGCGATTCCACCCTCTCCCCTATATCCAACCTATCGAATTGATTCTTCTGAAAGGAAAAATCCATTTCGCACTTTATAGCGTTTGACGCAATAAAGAGTTTGATTTTTCCCTCCCGCCATTTCATTCCAATTCGTTCCAATCTCTCGCGATCTATCATTATCTTCCTCGAGATGTCCGATCTATTTTATTCGTCTTCATTCACTCGCCTCTTTACAACTGGAGCGTTCCATTTTTACAGCTCGTCAAAGGAACGAACAATTGTCGGATACGAGGCGAGACGTCTCTCTCCTTCCTCGTGAAACTAAAATTCTCTGCCGTATCCCGTCGCTTCCGAAAGCGTCGTTCACTGTTCTCGAATTCCTCGAACAAGACGTTATACTAATTGCGCGCATATATAAATGCAAATCTCTTAACACTCCTTCATAGCTTAATCCATAATATTTAAAAAAAAAACGTATTACAAGTTATTCATCATGAGGATTGCATCCTATTTTTTTGAAAGTTGGAACGAAATTAATGTTTATACATCTCGCGCGATGTCTTATAGCTTTCTAGTATTACAGATTTCCACCGCGGAAGTAAAGGAACCAGTAATGTTTACTCTTTCATCCAGTGGCGCTGAGAATTGAGATCATTTTTAAGTATTTGTACAGATTTCTATTTACCGTTTATAACTGTACAGATACTAGTTTAACTAGATATATTATCTGTTTTTTACAGAAATTTCTATCGGTTCCCGAGGAAGAATACCTTAATTACTGTGTAATTCTGTGAACCTTCCTGGGCGCGGAATCGTAGTTTATGATAGTAAGACTGTAATTTGTGCCGTTCCTTTTTCTCCGTGCGGAAAAAAAAATCAATTTCATTTTATTATCCATCACACTTTAGACCTTTCCCCCTCGCAAATATTTTATTTCGACCAGATTCTCTCTCCGTCGATCTACCATTACCTTTCTCAAGATCTTCGATTCCCATCATTCGACGTCCCTCACTCGTCTCCCTCGTTTGATTCGTTTCATTTTACAGCTCGTCAAAAGAGACGGGCAATTATCGATCACGACACGCCCCCCTTTTTCCGCGAGCCCCGAGTTTTCCGTGGATTCCCGTCGCTGCTAAAAGCTTCCTACCCTCCTCCCGCATTCCTCGGACGAGACGTTATACTAATTACAGACATATAAATGCAAGCCTCGCACCACTATTCTGTAGCTAAATGAATCGTGTTCAAGAAATCGTGTTACGGTCCATTTACGAAGGCCACCCTTTATTACTTTGAATATTAATGTTCAGGTATTTATGCGATGTTTCGAAGAAATAATTATTAGCTTTAGTATAGTCGCTGGATCACTAAATTCTCACAACTCGTCATCCTCTTTTCGCACACTCGAAGAAAAATCTGGTTGAAAGAACCATAATTTAACTAGAAATCATGGTCAATTTTAGCGTCAACCATAATTTCATGGTTGCAGTGAGATTTTGTTTACAGTAACGAGAGATTAGACTGCAACCACAGGTCAACTTGCAGCATGGTTGATAAAAATGTCTCCAATCCTTTTTTAATAGTTGTCACTACCATGATGTAGTAATATAATTGATCTACTTTGTGGTTAATTCAACCATAGTGTGTATGTCTATCATGAAATATAACCTCGTTGTTGCTACACTGAAAAAAGTGGCATATTCAATTAAATCGGCGTTTACAGGTGGGGGAATGAAGAATTATTTGCTTTAACTAATAAATTTGGTTACTGCGATTAACGGCTATTTCAAGGAAACAAGCTGGAGTCCATTCGAGTCAAGTATTAGTCCAAGTAACTAGATCTGCATTCCCCCACCCGTAACCTCCGATTTAGTTAAATCTACTGCATTTTTTTTTCTCAGTGTATAACCATGCAACAAAAGTTATTTCAATTGCATTCATGGTCTGTTTAAGCATAAATATGGCACTAACAGCCAGAAAAATTCAGCTTCGAGATTATGGTTGATTTTACTACCTACTTTTCTCTCACTACGTAGACCCAATTTTTGCACAGTTTCCCGCCGATCGTTTTGCTCGTCCGTTGCGCCCTACCGATTCCATCGAGCGCAGACCCCGTACGACTACCCCTGCCCCGAGGGCTCGCGTGTTTCGACGCGACGTCACGTCGTCAAAAGTTCCCCGTCCACGGAAAATCCACACGCGAACCGTTAAACCCGTCATTACGCAGTTGCGCGAACGCGGAGCGAATTATCGGTACGTCGAACGTGCACTTATCCCATTTGGGTTAATATCACGGTGAGCCCCGCCGCCACCTCCGTTCGGCATTTTTGAACGCGTCTCGCAGCCTCCTGCATCGCACTTATCGGCACGTCGTCGACGGCGAAGGCGACGATGCTGTACGATGCCGCGAAAGCGACCCTCGTTAAAGTAACTTCGAATGGATTAAATTAAAGGACGGGCGGCTCGCCGTTAATAAAAGACCCGCGACACGCGAGACTTCGATCTCGTTTCGAAAATCGATCGCGAGAGTTGCACGTTCGTTCGGTCGATTCTGATGCACGTGGGCATTTTTTTCTATCTCTCTTACTCTCCTCCCTGCGCGGTTAACACGTGTGACATATATTTCATGGCTGAATATCCATTTGATATTACAGAATGTTTTTTGTAGTCGTTCTCCATATAATTATGTATCTTATAACTACGGTATTTTCATTGACGTGGTACGTAATAAAGTCGCTTAAATGGTAGTGCCGTAAACGTCAACACTATATTTTTTTCCGCACTACCATATTTGAAAAGTGAGGGGACCATATATGAAGGGAGCATCTCGGTGGAGCGTCCCGAATTGACTTAACGAGTCACTTAATTTCAAATTGACGGGGCCCGTCGATCTCTTAACGTTAATCGTTCAATTTATTGGTCACCCGATGCGTTGAAAACCATCGATCGACACGCATACCCCTCCTTCTCGTATTCCTTCTCCTTACAATGAGAAAAATAATTAGGTTAAAATGACAAAACGCATCTAGTTCAACGGGTTTTGATATTCTAATCAAAATACTGATCAGTTGAATCAAATATCTAGTTATTCTAACCAAATATTTAGTTATTCCAACCAAACGTTTAGTTATTCTATAATAACAAAAAATTGGTCAGTCTAACCAAACGGATGGAGGATCCGTATTTCATCAAGGATCCCAAGTGATAATAATATGAGAGAATACGAATAATAGATTGCTTTTCATTTATTTCCTAAAAAAATGAAAGCCTAATTTATAATCCAAACACTCTGAATAATAATAGTTGAAGAAAAGGCAAAAGAAGAGGATTAAAAAATTTAAAAATCTAGCACTTCGCAATAATTAATTCATTAATAATTTAACCAATCCTAACTGTGGAGAAATTTCATTACAATAGTGATCTCTTGAATTCGACTAATTCTCAAACGAATTTCTGTCCGTTAACGGGAAGCGACGCCGGGGAAACTCTCGAGTAGCTAACTAACTCACCCTCCGCGAACGCTTTTCGCTCTTATCGCACCGGAAGGCGAACAAACGTGAGCGAGGAAGCGAAACGGAGGCGAGGAATTCGGGGTTACTCGCCTCGAGACACTTCTCCGGTGTTTCTGAGAAATTTTCGTTCCATCCACCGAATGCGGAAATTCATTCGACTCCTTTTCAAGGTCCTCTGAAAAGTTTCTATAACACGCGCCCATCTACCTATATTCATACGTGGAACGATTTATGTTATTATACATACTTGCGCTGAGCATGCATCGACGCTTTGTCTATAGAATTTATATAACAAATCAAACCATATAAAATATAAATAAGAATTAGAAGGTATATATTGTATTTACCGTTTTTACAAAATCATTTTTATCGCAAATAGAAACGCATTTACCATAGAATAATAGAATGTACCATACATTTTTTAATAAAAAAATAAACACTAATTTATTAAATTAATGATTATTAAGTAATTGTTCGTGCTACTTAATATTTAAATTCACGATTTCCAATATGTTTAAACATTAATAAATATATTTATTTATATTTATTTATTTGTATAATGTACATGTACGGATGCACGGACTTTTATGAAAAAACCTCAATTATTGTGAAACTAGCTCAAACTTTATAAACAACGTGTACTCATCTAGTAAAATTTGGGTAGCATATTTAATGAACTCGTTATACATCCTTCACACACAGACGGAAATCAATTTAAGTTACCCGGAAGTCCCGTTAGAAACTCATCGAAATATATGTTGATACCAAATACCACATCAAATATTCGCGAGGTACGCGAGCACATACGAGTATATACCATCCATTATACACGCATTTGAAGGGTATCACGTTTCCCTCTATATAACAACCTTGCGACGGAATGCTCCGCCGTTTTCACGCATCGCGTGTGCTTTCGCTCATAGAGGAACGGAAAAAACTCGGTCGAATGAAATAATTAATAATCCTCCCTCGTATAATGATTGTCACGTTACGATAAAATCCGCAGCTAAGCGTCTCTCCTTCGAGGCGTATTTGCGGGAACTATACTTCGGCGAAGTAGATTCGCCCCCGCAATAATCCGCCTTAGCGGTGATGTCGAAGTCACGGCGGAAATAACGGAGACAACGATCGACCCCCGTAAAATGTAGACCGAATCCGCCGCGAGAATAGGAACTAAATTCCCTTCGTTTGCCCAATGGCCGGAAAATGGTGTCGTTCTGTTCTCACCCCGCGAGCGGAAGGGTGTAACGAAGTATCAAAGGGAAATCTCTCCCTGCTCCATCGTCCGTTTCTGAACTCGATCGTCTGACAGACGATTACGTCTCGATTTGTGCGGGAAAAGTTTTTCTCTCCGCGCCCCAACTTTTGTTGCCATTCTCGGCAGGGTAGACGAACCCTCCTCAATGATAACCACCTTCCACACTCTTCGACTCCGAGGGGAAGAAACCGAAATCGAATTTTCTTCTCTCGTCGCCGAAACGATGTGCGAACGCCGCAGAGTCGTTCCCGCGAACCACTTGTAGGGCTGGGTGTTATTCGCGACTGAATTCCTCGTTAAGTAACGGCTTTCGCTTAAGCATCCGTTCGTTCATTTAATTCGTGCATTTTGACGACAAGCTGACTTAGGCGTCAGTTATACCGGCGTTTCGAACTGAAACGAGGAAAAGGTGGAATTATTTCGCACCTCGAGTCGAGCGTCGAGATCATAAATATTAACGGGAGAAAATTAGTCGTTCTATCGTACAATTATTTCTATAATAACGGTTGATAGAGAGAGAGTGCCGATGTAATTCTAACGGTGGGTTCGTATCGGTTCGTCAAAGTTTGGTCGGAGCGTGGGCGCAGGAAATGCGTAGCGCGAAAATTAGACGAACTCTCCCTGGATGATTGGCCGATTAGGTCGTCGGATCTAATTTTCCCGCGGTGATATATTATGTGCCGGGAAACTTTTCCACGGGAAGAAGCAAAGTTCGAAGAGAAGTTTTCCCTTTTAGTAAGCACGAGATGAGTTTTTCTTTTATTTCGAGTGCGGTACACGTAAAAAGTGTATTGGATGGGAACGGGGACCCTGACCGTCGTTTTCCGGAACCCTTCCTATGTGTTTGGAATATACACCTTGTTGGAATTCTGGACGCTAAACTCGCGGGTCTCGAAAGTCTGCTTCTAAATTCCGTTCGTTTGCTGGAGAACGGAAGTATATTGTGCTCGACATCCTTCCATTCTCCCGCGAGGTCTACTGCGTGAGTACGTGTTTCCTATACGTATCCGTCGCGTGTGTACATTGCGTACAGGCTGAAGGAGATGGAAGGTCAGAGAAAGAGAGAAAGAGAAGGAGAGAGACATTGAGAAAGAGAGAAAAGATGGAGGAAAGAAAGCAAGATGGAGCAATAATGAAAAGAGGAGTCAACAGTAGCGGGGAGAGCAAAGAAGGAACGCGAGAGCAAAACACACCTCGATCCTGCTCCTGGGTAGTGCTTGCGCACGTCTGCGGATTTGACTGTTTTCATAGGCTCAGAAATAATGGTGGAACGTAACCCTAACACGAAATTAGGCTCAGTTGCAGACCCGCTATTCTCACGGATCTTCAATAGTATATGCGAGTACACACAGATGTACAGGGTTTATACCTTGCGTCAAAGGAGGGGTTAACGCGACCTTAACGTTCCGAGAATTCACAATAAGCTCCTCTTATGTTAAAGCTGCATTGTGAATAGCAACTAGATACATAATGTATTATACAGCTACTGTGTACATTCATGCAAATACGACGGAAGGGATTATTGCGATTTATATCCCGATGACGTTCTGACGACTCTCGAGTCAATCTCTCTTATGCGCTTTGCCGTGATATATTTCTTGAAATGCTGCACTGGGAGAAAAAAATGGTACATTCGATTAAATCTGCGTTTATCGGTGGGGGAATGCAAGATTAGTTACAACGATTAATAAATTTGGTTACAACGATTAACGGCTATTTGAAGGAAACAGGCTGCAGTCCATTCGAGTCAATTATTAGTCCTAGTAACTTGATCTACATTCCCCCATCCATAACAGCCGATTTAGTCAAATTTTCTATATTTTTCTCTCAGTTTGTGGATAGAGAGTAATACATTTTAAAACTTTATTCGGTGCTTAAAATATTTCCTTCGAAGAATATTGAAATCGTATCGAAAAAAATTGAATGACGTGAAACTCCGATGGGGATGTTTTCCGACAATTGGCATAATATGTACGGCTTGGTACTATTTTCCCTCAAAAGCTTATTTTTACTCACTCTTCTGACAAAGCAAGTACCGTAGAACGGGATCAATAGAAACACTTTTGGTAGTTTGCGACTCCGGCGCAAGAAAACGGTTAAGGTTTCTTTAAGTTAAAAATAGGGAAAAGTCCGGTCGACACTAATAGATGACGATGCATATATCGTTTTTGCAAAAATCGATCATTTTGACAGAAAAAAAAATAAAAACTTGCTGTTTCTTTTCACCCCATAATGTGGGGTGAACAGAAACACTGGTTTGTTTTCCTCATTTAGAGGTGTTTGACCACCTTGTTCTTTTAGATGCGGATTTTTGATATGGCGATTTAGAACGGAATAATGTATTTGATATTTTTTACTAGCTGCTCTGTAGGACATTCTGTTGGAAATGTCCCGTAAAGCCTTATCCTTATATCCCTTATGGAACGGTGGAAGAGGAAGAATAAAGAAAAGAAGGTGGGAATGGAAAATAGTAGAAGAGGTTACCGAGTTTAAATATTTAGGCTACACTTTTAAGAGTAATGGTGGAAACAAGGGACATCTGGACGAGCTAGCTAGGAAGGGAAATTTTTAGTGGCATGTTAGTGACTGGTGACATTTTTAGTGACTTTGGTGTAATGTTTAGTGACCTTTTAGTGATTTCGGTGACATTTTAGTGAAAATTACAATTTCAATTCACCATCACCAATTTCTGCGATTTATCGATAAAACAATTTTAATAGCAGTCCCACAGTCGGCCTATATCCACTGAAAACTTAAAATACACCCTTTCACCGCGATCCTGAGAACTTTGCCCCCTTTCAACATTCCTGAAGTACAAGTACGGTTTGAAGACGACACGATGCTTCGGAAGCGCTACAAATTTTCTTCCGCATTTCCGCGCGGTAAGAGTGGCGCGGGATGCTCCGCGGAGCACGAAGTAGTTACACCGGAGCGCTCCTCGTCGCCCCTGCAGAGGAATCAACCAGAAAGCAAGAACGAGGAAAGTTTCGTAACAACGCGCACGTACGTACGTGCCCTTGGTCGCTTCACGGAATTGTCCCGCTGACACCCACGCGAAAGACTTTTCCGATGCCATTCCCTCGTTGTGTTACTTTATCGAGGGTACGTCCTACTTCCGTGTCCTGGAAGCCTGTTTTCAACGATGGCGTCGAGCCGTCGAAGTAATCCGTCGACCGATTATCGATGACGAATAATTCATAACGTACGGGTAGCGAGCTTCGACGAGCTTTTAGCGAGGCTTTTCGCGTAATTCGACTCATGTATGATCCGATTGACATCAGCGAAATGTTGGGCTTTCAAAACAATTAGACGGATGAATATTGAGTAAATAATACGCAGAGGGAGATTTCTAGGCATTCGTATACTCAGAAAAATAATCTTGTCAATTTGATCAAAATCGTGGAGATCATGACCAAACTGTTTGGTTAAATATGGATCCTCTTCATCTGTTTGGTTAAACTGACCATTTTCTGGTTATAATAACTAGATATATAGTTAGAATAACTAATTATTTTGTCCAACTTACCAGTATTTTGGTTAGAATAACTAAATTCGTTTAACCATAAGCGTTTTGTCATTTTAATCAATTTTTTTCTGAGTGTAATACTCGTATTACTCCATAAAGCCAGCAGCAAAGTTCATCAGAGAGTGCCTTAATTAAGTGATCAGTATTAGACAAATCGATCTTCAAATTCTAACGAAATTGCCGCAACGACTATACAACGTGCAACGTGAACTCCCGTAACTCGTTGGCGAACGTAGTAGGGACGAGGGGCGTGATCTTCGCGGACACGTCTCGATGGACCCCACCGCGTGTGTTGGGCCCGCGTGTTGGCGAGGCTCGCGAGGCTCCGAGGAAGGGGCCCCGGGACTTGTCGTGGCCTACTCTTACTTCGAGCTACGCCCTCTCTTCGCGGTATCGCAACGATTTGCTCGCCAATAAATTTCCCCGACCTGCCACAATGACGAATCGATACCGCGCCGCGGAGTAGGCTATAAGTTCGCGCGCGATGTATAGCCAATAGCGATGAAAGTTTCGTAGCTCAGAGGATTTACCGATATCGAAGGTGCATGCGTCACGGATAGGTCGAATTCGGCGAAATGCAAAGCGAATTAGCGGTGTCAACGGTAACGCGGCGATAGGATTTATCGGACAGTAATTTCGTTCTCGACTAAAGACTGAATTAATTGGTGATGCTTTGGTATAAAATTGCCGAGTCCGTTAAATTAACCGAGGGAAAAAGGGTAGAGAGGGAAGGCAAAGTAGCGTTTCTTCAAAATATCACAAATTGTACCGACGAGACGCCCGGCAGCAGTGTCAAGTACGAGCACTTTGCCTTTGAGCTTTTTCGCCCACGGTGTACGCTTTTTCTCGCTTCTCGTCTCCGGATTCAGAGACTTTTGCGAGTACTTTTACGTAATCTTGGTACATTCGCTGCGAGTTCTATAGGCTTTTTTTCGGCGAGGGTTATACAAAAGCTCACCCGCGGCTAAAGAAAATTTTATGTGTATCTCTCTTGTCACTGAGCCGATAATAAGAATAACGAAGGTGGAGTTTGCTTTACGGGTAGCGCTTTGAACCGTGTCCTTGAAGTTGTACAGGGTGAGACAGTGGAAACGCTGATCTAAAAAAACTTTTTAGTCGCTGATTTTAAAGAACATTTTAAACTAAATACATTTTATTCGATGTGTGCTTTGCAGATAGTCGAATAAGAAAATTTAACTTCTTTTTTTATAGATCTTATATCTTTTCTCTGAGTGTAATATCTTTGAAAATGAAAGATCTATAAAGGCAAACTTTTCCCATTCGATAGATTTAATCAAATCACACACATTTTCCAATCAGACGTCGTTTCCTGAAATCAGCAATTCAGAATTTAGTTTAGAAATGAAAATTTCGAGTAACTCACCCTATATACCCCATAGGTGTGTCTCTATACGTAGGCTCTTGGGATCTCCCTCTCCATGCCATTTTGTCTTGAGAATTTTATCGCACGCTATCCACGTGTGTGTACCCGGTATTCTCTCGGTTCCCAGTTGGCAGGGAGGCACCGTTAAATATTTCAGGCGTGAAACGCCATCCATTTAACTCACCTCGCCTTTAGTATGGCAATGTAAAATTTGAAAGGATCTTAATCATGGTAATTTTCTCGCATCGCGTTTGCCAGCCACTGCACACCACAGGTATGTCACCCGATAGAATTTAATCTCACTTCTCACTTTTGCAACTCCTCCGTGGCTGCCTCTATCGCAGTAATTACTACTGACAGAATTTCAGCTCTTACTATCCATTTTTTCGCATCTCACGTGTAGTGTTTTTTTTTTGGACTGCGTATAATTCAACGATATTCCTGTTAAATATTCCGTTCCGTTTATTTTTTTGCGATAAATCATCACTGGTAAATGAAACAATATTGCCCGAATGGCTGAAACTGTCGCGGGTATATATTTCAATTCAAACAGTTGCGTATTGTAATTATATGCGTTAAATATTTCTCTGCTCGGCATGCGAGCATTCCATTTGAAATTCTAATGCGTCTCGACCTATCCGATTCCATTACCGTAACGAGCAGTGGTATTCCTGGATATTCAGAGTACACCCGTTTCGCATCACGTATCGGCTTGATCTGTCCCACCATCGACCGCGACGATCATTGATTCCAACGACGGTCGACCCACGACAAGAACTTTCCCGGGGAATCGAAGATTTCGCATAGAAATCTAAAATTGGGATTCATACGACGCGGTGACCGGAAGTTTAAGAGCGGGCATCAAAAACTGAAACGCTGTTATTCAGATCTGGATGATATAACTTAACCGGGCTTTCAAACGTACGGGGTGGTCGCGAGAGAGATTTGTTGTTTCAAGAACAGATATCTTCCGAACAGCTTTACGAATGTAGCACCCACACCGTTGAATATTATCGAACGTAGATCGCGCGATCGACAGATTGGGTAGAGTCCGCATGACGTCAAGACTTTAGTTCGCACGCAATGACGAACTCGAAAAACAACTCTCGAATCTACGAGTGCTGTTCACGCAACGCGATCAATTCGCTTCGAATAAGCGTGTCGCGCTGAGGCGCGCGGGGATCGTAGAGGCGTGCGACAATCGCGAGTAAATCATTCCAACAATTTCGGCAATTTCCCAACCGCTACACCTGACAGTTCGTTGTTCAAACAGCTGTTCATCCGTACAACGAAATTATGTTCAATTTTATAAGACAATTTATCGAGAAGTCGTTTCGACGATTTTATTTTGTGTAAGTATTTTGCATGTACGATTCCATCTGAATATTAGGCTTATAATGCGATGTACTTCAGGGGCGTATACCATATGAGGCTAGACTTACTTGAGAGGAAAGAAACTAAAATGACTATTATTTTATTATTTATGAACTTTTAGCCTACATCGATACAAGACTTTATTTTAGATAAAAATGTAATTTTCAAAATAGTATTATACAAAATAGAGCCAAAAACTCATAGACTCATGTACTGAGAAAAATAACTTCATCAATTTAACCAAAATTCTGGAGATGATGACCAAACCGTTTCATGAAATATGGATCCTTCATCTGTTTAGTTTGACTGATCACTTTTTGGTTAGAATAACTAATGGTTTGGTAGGAATAACTAAGCATTTAGTTATGATACCTTGATATTTGGTTCGACCGACCAGTATTTTTGTTAGAATAATTAGAAGCGTTTAACTAGATGCGTTTTCCATTTTAACCTAATTATTTTTCTCAGTGTAATGAGAAAATAGTAATTCGGCTCTCTTTCCTGGCGAGTAAGTTTAGCCTCATATAATAGGTGCAGTTTATTTAATTGTCACACACTGAAATATTAATTCTCCCGCGTTGCTCGCGGTGAGAATAAATTCAGATCACACGCGATGCTGCACTCCTCTCCTTATAGAACGGCAACTTCCCACCCAACGGTCGACTGACAAGCGACGACAGACACACGCAGAAACATAAACACACGTTACACGGCATTATGCAAATGGGATATCGATTTCGGGCCCTTAGGCCCTCATCAACATGGATCCCGCCCTCTTGGTCCCGGGAAAGGAACACTTCCGACGGGTTGCGTCAACGCGACAACACCGTATTAACGTCGTTTCGCGAAGCCCCCTGCAATTGCAATCAGTCCCGCACACGACGCCGCGCCGCAATATTTCGGAGTTCCTTCCCCGAGTAATCCTCCGGTCGAGTAGGTGGAGAAAGAAGAAATTTGCATGCAAAGTATTCCCTTTTGGGAGATTCGACTAGGGAGAAAAAATTGGTGTCGCGATCTTGGGTCTTGCATTGGAATACCTTACTTTTCAGTTTGAGATACTTTTTCATTCGGATAGAGTTTTAGAAAAGCGGATTAACTATATGGGTCGAAGGTGCTTTCAAAGGTCTACTTTGATTAGTTTGTCTCTCTCTTTCGCCAGAAAAATAATTTCCTCGGCGTGCGTAAGCTTTGGGCCACGCCCTTGGCAAGGTTCATCGAAGCTTGGTTCAAGACCGGATCAACGCACGTGTGGGTTAATAAAATGCAAAGCTATGATAACATTTTTTTACACGAAATAAGAACGCGCTTTAGGAAAACCTAATTTATTCAAAGCTCAAATAAACTGAACTTCCGATCTGGAGTCTCTCCGTATACCTTTCGCGTTTCTAGATCCCTTAATAATTCACGCAGGAAGGATTTGTTTCCCTCGAAGAAAAGGGACGCCAGGGTGCTCTCGATTGTGCGACGAGAAAAAGAAGCGGGCTACAGAAAAAGCGCGGTAACTCGTTAAGGCCGCGCTTGAACGACGAATTAATTCTGACGTCCGAGAGTGCCGCGTGCGTTTCCTTTTATATATCGCGACCGGAGCGTAAGTCCCGGCAAATGGCGCGAATCTAGTACGAAATTAGCATCGCTCTCCATCTTTTATTTATTTATCAACGTTCTGGGACGCTGAAATTTGTTGCTCAGCTGCGAGCCGCGGGGATAAATATGTGGAGCAACCGGAATCCCACAGTCGTGTATCGACGGGGCGTTTAAACCGTCGCGTCGCGACTCTCGGGAACGTGCGACCCGCCGGCGTGCCACGAAATGAAATATAATTCCGACGCTCTTCGATTGATATCTTTATTAGTGAGAGCCCTACAAGCTTCCCGTGGACCGGCGCGGAACCCCGCGGCCAGGCACCGCCGGAATTTACATATTTTATTGATGAGACCGCATTATCATGGCTTGTAATGATTTCCAAAATGGTTTCTAGTTAGCCGTTCCAGCGTTACACAACCTAATCATGCTTGCGCAATCGAGCCACGAATTAAAACTGGTCCGAGCCGTGCGGCGTACCGCGCACGCGCGCGCGAGCCCGGGAGAGAGTGGTGGGGAAAAAAAAGGACCTCGTGAAAGGCAAGGACCGATTAATAACGCGCTAATTAGGATACTTATTATCTGCTTTGGATATGCTATTGAAAAGAGATCACTTTCGAGGCGGTTAAGATACGGCGCGGATGCTGGCCCGAATACGAGAACTCGTGATCGTGAAACGCGCGATACGACGCAACGCGTAGGTCCGTCTCTCGCGCTACGCGTGGCTCCGAACCGGGTGGGTTTATACGACTCGGGTCCGAGTCGCGAGGAGACGTAGGTGGTGCGTAAAATCGAAACCGGATGCGAGAGCTCGCTTCCAGTCGTTCTCTCTGACTCGACGTCGCGAAGCTTTTCTCCTCGATCCGACTTCCTTTTCGAGTCCGTCGGAAAGCTGTAGGTGGTGCGTAAAACCGAAACCGGATTCGAGAGTTCACTCCTGGTCGTTCTTCCCTGCGAGACTCTTTCTAGCAGTGTCGTTAATCTTTCCACCGCGAACTTTTTTACGCTCCGAGTCTATCGAAGAGCCGCAAATGGTGCATAAAACCGCGATCGTATTTTCCAGAGTTTGTTTCCGATCATTTCGTTTTACTACTTTTTTTTTTGACAGCACCGTCAACCCACTTCATTCGACCGAGGTTACTTCGAATTGGTTGAAGGTGGGCAGGTGGAGCGTAAAATCGAAATCATATTCTTTCGTTGATCCATTCGTATCGAATGATACGGTTTTAGTGAAACATGATGATCTAAACTCATCCAAGATCGGTTTGACGCATTGCTCCCGCGATAAGATATCTCTTAGCTGAAAAACAACATCTGTCATAAATTACGAGTCTCGCGCGTTCGATGCTTTTACGAGATTACGTGTCATTTAAAATATGATCGGAACGTTGGAGAACTTTCCTGGTAATGTGGGGTGATGTACTTACTTTTTCTGGTGTCAATCTCGTTATTGCCTTCGCGTATTGATATTTGCGATATGCTCGGAGTTATTGCGTGAAAGCTGATAAAATTAATACCAAATACTAAATGAAATGCGTTATCATACATCTTATCGTGGTAATAATCAATGGCAATCTCTTGCTCCACCTACACATACGTGCAACACTGAGAGAAATAGGTAATTACTAGTGTCAACAAAATATTTCTTAAACCAAGAATATATGATATTAAAAATTTTTAAGAATACAGATTCTTAGTCGAAGAATCTATATTCTTGACCCAACAGTACCTTTATTAGGAGAAGAAATTCTTACTGGGCGAAAAAAAGAAGATTACTCGAGCCTATAAAATATTTTCTTGCACGAAAAAAAAACATAGCTTAATTCTCGAATTAAATCATGTTTTCGATTGAAGAAACAAATTTTTTGCTATCAACAATTATTTCTCTCAGTGTACTCGCATACTAGCGCGCCACTGAGCACATCGAATTGTTCCATACCTCGCGAAGGGACAGGGTTCAACATCAGGGGTCACGAGCCAGAATCATTCGATTCTCGTTCCATCTCGCTACCAATCTCGCGGCAATCTCCGAGCAATCTCGACGATCGCATCACGGGGTGCTAAGTCTAATAAATCTAGAAGTTAAGTGGAGTTTTGACCGTACTAAGTCAACCTTATTGCTCGCCTTGCTTCGAGCCTGTCGTCCTAGTTCCTGTAGCCATTCTGCGAAAGCCTCGCTATACGTATATAGACACCATGTCATCACCCATGAGGATCACCGGTAGGAGACGAGACGCGCGGTATTCTTCGGCTTTTAGCCTCTCGCTATATACGCGCGTATCTATGTGTCGTGTCGGCACATGGCTGTGGCTATGTTCCGCGTGTCGTGAGAAATATTATATGTGAGCCATCTCGTGTCAAATCGGTTATACCCGCGATCCCAAAATATACCAGTGGGACTTTTTCCGAGTGGAGCTTGAAAGTGAACACGACGCCTGCAATTTATCCGACGGAAGTATACTGAGAAAAATAACTTGGTCAATCTAACCAAAATCCTGGAGACGGTGACTAAACCGTTTAGTGAAATATGGATCCTCTCCGTCTGTTTGATTTGACTGACCACATTTTGGATATAATAACTAATCGTTTGGTTGGAAAAACTAAACATTTGGTTAGAATAACTAAATATTTGGTTCAACTGACCACGCTGAGAAAAGTGATGTTTCAAAATGTAGCGATAAGTCCCAGAAAGTATGGAGAAAAAACTCCAGATAAGAAATCTAGTAATAGTGGAGTTATGAATTCGGTTGAATACTATACTGTATAAAATTAGCTTTTGTCAAACGTAAATTTACATTCTGTACAACTCTATACAGTGTGTGTGCATATGGATCTTATACAGTATAGTATTTAACCGAATTCATAACTATCCCACCCCAATATTTCTTACCAGGAGTTTTCCCCCACACTTTCTAGGATTGATTGCTACAATTTGAAACATGCTTTTTCTCTGTGCTGTATTTTGGTTGGAATGACTAAACGTGTTTAACTAGGTGCATTTTTACTTTAATCTAATTATTCTTCTCAATGTAGTATTGTAGGATACCAAATCAGCTCGCGAACGTAGTTGTCGCAGGATCTGCAGCTTATATTTGGCAAAACTCCATTCAAATTCTTCACGGTAATCTCATTTTTGTACGCTTCATTTCGAATGTTAATTCACCGACGCGACTCGGACGAATGACGCGCGAGTGAAAGAAGTGAGGGCAGTGTGGGGTGGAGTGGGGGTTGAGTTGAAAGAGGGTAGAGAGCAGCGAGCGACTCCCGCCTTTGACACCTTCCCGAAATACCTAATATTTAATTCTCTTTGTCTCTCGCTTCGGGTCACAACCAATATGAGGTATACTTACCGAGGAGCGATGGTAACGAAGCCGGGGTGAGGAGGGTTACACCTTTCGCGTTATAATCGACTTTCAACTCCGTTCGTCCTCGTTACGTCGCGAGACGCGCGCATTTCTCGTCTCCACCCTTTGGAAATACCGCATTTTACCCTTATTCCCTATTCCCTCCTCGGCGACTTTACCATTTTTTACAATTGGCGTTCATTCTCGTTTCCCTTTTTTCATTTTACGCGCCCAACGGTTTTCGAAACATCGCACCGGGCGCGTGTAATTTCACCGAGCCCTCCCGGTGGATCCTCCGAATGCTCAAATACCGTGCAAACCGTGTCGCCTGTGTGACGATTCGTATTCTCCCTTAAATAGAATCCAGCTCGCGCGATGTGTATATACATATGTGTACATGTACATATACATGTAAGCGAGCGCGCGCGCGTGCGTTTGTATGCACGAAAAGGATGGAAAATGTATTCGTAAGCAAAATTCTTGTACCATCGCATACACCATAAAAAAGTGATGTTAATTTTTAACACCATTTCACCGGTGTGGATCTATATATACCACACATGGTGTCACTCAGTCTTATGCCATTATTATTTAACACCAAAAATGGTCTATATAGGCCCACACCGCAGAATTTGCTACAGTGTACGCGATCGGCACGTCTGTGTATTTAATGAATAATGATTTGTTTCATTTCACCTCTCATCGATGAAGCGACATGTTACACCCCACGCGGAAAAACAAAAGGACTTACGCGCCGATTTAAAAATAGCCCCCGAGTCGTTCTCGCTTTTAGCAGTCGATATATTCTTGCCCGAGTGAATTTTCATCCCGACCTTTCGGAGGTTCATCCCTAGGAGCCGAATCCAATTTCGTTACGACTTGAAGGATGCCGTCTCCTTTTTTCCCCCTAGTTAGCATGTATTTGCGTTCCGCCTCCAACACCCTCTTAAAGGCCCTCACTCGTAAGATTCGCGCGAAGGTGCGTGGGCATTTATTCTCCTAACTCGAGGGCATAAGCTCTCGTTATCGCTGGACGCTTTCGTCTGACGGTAAGACAACTCGAGGCTGAGATAACAACGGAAAGAAAGAGCGAGGACTCGTTCTTTACACTGTCGTTGGATTGTGAAATATTTCACATGGATTTAAAAATATACGAGTCTTAGATTTTTCGATAAATTCCAATTCTACCGAGTTTCCGCACAGGTATAGAAAGCGAACCACTCCGCAGCGTTTCTTCGTAAGTGTGTATACGCCGCGATGGTATTTTCGCTTCACCCGAAACGTATATGTACAGCGGACCATTTGCAAGAGTGAAAAGCGGAGAGGCGAGAAAACGCCTCGGGAACGATATATCTATGGAAACACGCGTACCTTTTATATAAAAGTATATAACGCGGAGAGTCGAGCATCCATATATTATGTACACGTGTAGAAGGAAGTCTAAATATACGCGAATGCCTATTCTTTTAGCTACCGGATATCCTCAGGCGAAGATGGTGCATCAGAGATACACTTATTGTGTTATTCAATTCGAATCGAATAGCCCATGATGCAGCAAAATCGTTCGTAGTGACGATCTCATAGAGAGAACTCCATTATCGATAGAATTCCGTTGACAGTAGACGTATCTCGAGTTGCCTATCGGGTCGACAGTGAAAGAAAATTAGCTCCTAGTCCCCACACTCCCCTCCTCTAGCGAGCTCCATAATTACTATATTAATTCTCCTCGGCAAGTAGAGGCAATCGGCTTCGGCGATACTTCCAAGAATTACGTGGAATATCCTCCTATTACACCTCCCCATTAATCCTTAGTCGTATAAGTCGGGTCTGCGAGATGCGGCAGTAGAAGAACATACTATAACTCGTAATTCATGATCCATTGATTTAAGATTATTTCCATTTTCCGATGATCAATATGTTTCGTGCAATATGAAAAAACATATGTAATATCTTTAGTAGTATGTAACATTATTTTCTTCGCTAAAAAGCGTTACATTTCATAACCAAAATACAATTTATCCTATAATTTGTATTCAGAATTCGCGTATACGCAGGAGTGAAATTTTTCACGCATGCATCTAAGGATTAAACACCATCGATAATGGCGATGTCACTATTCGATCTCAGGAAGAAATTCAATCGGAGAGCTTCTTCCAATTTTCCGTCGTATAACCGTTCGACTACTCCCTCCCGGATCGTCCACTTCGATTTCCCTTTCGGGCTAATGCAGCTGCGAAGAATACCTAATCCTCTTTCGAGCTCGTAAATGGGGCGTGGGCGCGCGAATAGATATATACAATAGATACACATGTGTGGATGGAGTGTATCCGTTAAGTGAGGAGAACGAAATGCATTGAGCGAATCTATCCGTGGCTAATCTGTTCCGCATCCCTCGACGACTGTGCAGAGTTCGAAAAGAACGTTTCGAACTCGATACTGTTTTCTCGAAACGGAAATAAGTTAACGTCACCCGAAAGTAACGTTGCGAGAATCGAATATCCTCAAAGACTTCACCAATTTTACGTTTCGAACTTTGAAATGACGATGAGAAATTTCGACAATTCCCCGTATGATAAAAGGAGACTGCCACTCCTGGAAGCTTTATCGTTTTCCTTCAGGGTTTATCCGACCATTTTCCCTTCTCCTCCCGCTTCGCGTCATGTACATTTTTTGCATGTGGGTTTACCTACCTTTCCTCCATATATATTCAAACCCGCAGTACACGACGACCGAACAGTGGTGAACTTTCGAAACGGTTGTTTGATTTTTTTGTCGTTTACACAACGGCACGATTCCCATGGGGGAAATTGTATAATTCCGTATTGCGAGGTATGTGGAAAGCGGCCGATGTAACCCTGTTTCAACTGAGACTGTTAGAACGCACCCCGAGCGCTGCATCAGCTCATCGACCCAAGTGTGGTGCATCATGCATGCCCCACTTTCTCCTACGTGTCATCAGCTGTATACGCCATGCTCAATAATTGTCACTTATCGATTCTGAGCCTTTCTTATTTTTAATTTATATAAGATCGCGCGTAATGAATGTCGAACAAAAACAATCGCGGAATATTTCCAAATGTACGCACACAACGCACGAGCCCCTTCTGCAGGATGTTTAGTTTCAGCGATAGGAGCGGTCGACCAAGCGGAAAGCACAGGCAGGCTATGCGTCGTGATACTATACAGGGTGAATAAAAGCTCTTGATACGTATTGGATATTTTATAATTCTTTAAAATAGAATGTAAGTAAATGTATAATTAGTACATCGAGAGAAATAATTGTTAGTGTTAAAAAAATGTTTCTTGAATGAAGAACATATGATCTTACCAATTTGGTGGAATACAGATTCTTGATCGAAGAGTATATATTCTTGACTAAAGAATACCGTCGTGGGAACAAGAAATTCTTTCTGTGCAAAAAAACATTACTCGAGTCTGTCAAATATTTTCTTGCATGAAAAAACCATGGCTTGATCCTAAAATTATATCATATTTTTTTGATCAAAAAGAAAATATTTTTTCTCTCGGTATAGTAAATAGATAAAATGCTATTTTATTTAAAATTTCATTCATTCAAGCTGAAATTTAATTATTAGATAAATTAATTCATTTAAAGAAATATCTCGCGAGCAATGAATTTCGTGAAAGATGAAGATGAAGGTACTTTTTTGTTGGTCCAACGATATGGTAACCGAGTTTTTGCTGGCACTCGTACTTTCAACATGTATAGCGAGCTAACGCTCATTCTGTATAAGCATCATGCGACCCCTGCCCTTTGCTTCCACCTCGTCGACCACTTCCGCCGTTCGAAGCACACGCCCTGCGGAAAGCGCGTGCGTTGCGTAGGTACACAACTGTACGCCTTTAATCATCTATCTTATATTTGTGATACGTATGTATTATCTTCGTATGAGCTGAAAACGTGACGGGGATCTAAAAGAAGACTAACATTTTGTTCTTAGAATTTCTAGGTATATAATATTCAATTAACGTGGAATTGAAAGAAATTTTATTAATCGAAAATCGAGAGTGAAAATATTCAGTATCTCCTCCAGGAGTTGTATCTGCTCCTATTATGGAGTGTGCCTGTAGGATTGCCAAGAAAGTCGGGGAGGGAAAGTTGGATTCTGCACCTTTCTCACCCAGCACGAGGACCTCTTCGTTTATCCATCTGTTCGATCGACTCTCACGGGAATCTCTGGAAAGAGGTCGCCTCCCGATCCTTTGATCGCGGGGAGGAACGAAAGAGGGAGACCGAGCCGGCGGGGAAAAGTGAGAGTGTCTCGCGTTCCCTCTACGAAAATTTAAATTACGATCTGTATGTCGATACTCTTGTTCGACCGTTAAAGGCGTGTCCGATATCGGAACCGATACGATCGGGGAGGTCAACGAGTGGCCGAAATTACGCGCGTAGTAATGGAAGCCCGTCGCTGTTGTTCCTGTTATTTCGATTATCCGCCGCGATATATTAGGTGGTTGGAAATTCAGCACAACGTCCCGCTGAGGCGTCGATTGTAGTACCTCCTTCGAACTGGTAGTTCGATCAACTGAGCAGAGCCTATTAGCCACCGGATGTGGGAAACACCGCGAAATATCGGTGATTGATCTTGATGAAACTAGGTCGATTCATGGGAACGATCCTTAGAGGTGGCAGTTTCATTAAATAAGCGAATCCTTTAATCGACGAGGGGATGTTTGTCAGTCGAGGATTAATCTTTGAAATAGGTGGTGGAATGGCGTCGAGACTGCTTTTAATTTTGGTTAATTAGAACTACCATGCTTCTCTCGTGTCTCGCATGCACTATCGATGCTGATAACATCCTATTGGTATGTAAGGAAGACCAGGGAGAGAGAAGTGAATGAGGAAGTTAGTCCCTGGCTAACATTCTCTTAACCACGGTAACCAGGAACCAAGACTTTGATCCACTTTGGCCAGTTCTCCCCTAAAGCCTAAATTAATCCAATAAACGAAGACTTACCGTATCAAGGTTTCTCAAAAATGGAAGGAAACTTTTAGCTCTGATTACAGTGCTACCTAAATACGAGTATGTGAATAGGCAAAGTCCCTACACAGTTTTCGTTGTAGCTACACAGGGAAGAAGAATTAGTTAGAACTATTGAATATTACTTGCGGGGTCGCAAGTAATTATTTACATGAATTCAATCTTTTTTCATAATCATAAGATAATCCTTCCTTGCAAATCACATATTATTTCATATGGTTGTAAGAAAGGGATATTTAATTGATGTATGAACAAATTTCATTGATATAAATAAATAACTACATGCGACCCCGCAAGTAATTTTCAGTAGATCATACTAATTCTTTTTCTCTGCGTATGTTATTTTACAAATTTTTGATAGAAAACTCCGAAACGTTCCCTTGCACTTCGGTATACGGTGGTCTACCTCCCTCCCCTTCGTGCACATAAAAATCGTTTACCATTAAATATAACCCCCGGAAATATGACCACTCTCTCTCTCTCTAAACGACTCGGTAAAGCCGAACGAAGTAACCGCGACGGGGAAGAAGAAGGCCAGTAGCTCCGCACCTTTGAAGGTTAATGTCTGGCTAACACGTCCCATTTCTCCTTCCATAGTAAAGAGCCTCGTTGGCCGAGCATAGATAGCAAACGGGCGAGAGATATATGGTACCTGGTAATTGCGAGCAATAGGACTCTTAATTGCATGCCATCGCGCATTAATCACAGTTTTTATCATTATTTGTTGCAGGTAAGTCTCACGCGTCACACGAGGCCCGGCGTGTAATTGGAGGCTCGGCTCGTGGTGGAGCGCAACGTCGCGACGGCGTTCGGCCCAGACTCTGGTCGTTGAACGCGGCGCGGTGAGCTCGCCTTCGCTTCTGTCTCGGTAGGATTTTTGCGATCGAGCATATATAGGCGTGTGGTAAGAATATCGCCATGTCGGTGCGCTATCCGTGGGGTTCCCGGTGAAAATTCCTTGGAGTAATTCCCCCGTTATATTGGGTGGGGTAGCAAAGAGTTTATTATACCTCGTAACGAGGTCCCTCGAGAACGTACGTTGCGTATAATATACTCGTATATGCAAAGCGCGCATGACGTACGAGGGGGGAAAATATATATCCGTTATTTGAATGAAATCCTCGGTAGGAGGGCGAACGACGTCGTTGCTCGATATAATGCGATTAAGTGCACGAGACTTCTGCCACTGATAGGGTACACACGCAGAGAGAGAAATATTGTAAATATACCTCTCATAATTCCGGTTGATTTGGTTGTAACGAATGGCCGCTATATTTATTCGCCACTATTTTACTGCACTAGTCATGCAAATTTCGTTTAGTTATTGTTCTATGGAGAGACTCTGTCGTTTTTCGACTAGAGCGAGTTGTCACGGGAAACAAGTTACAGGCATATGAATATTGTACCGCTGCAGAAGAGCCGTACGGCACTCGTAAATATTATAGTCGAACTTCTATAGTTACGAATTAACGAATAGCAGACATGTACACCGAGAAAACAATTTATTCATAGTTCATAAATATTTCTTCGTAATATGGCGAAATAATCATTTTGTTGGACCAAGTAAATATTCGTTAACTATTACGACATTTTTTTGGCAGAATTACATCCTTCGAGACAACCATTTGAATGAAATAAACAATTTAACAATAACCATATATTTTCTTATCTTAACGAAATATTGATTTCGCCGTATTTGAAATTACATTTATTAAATATTAATAAACTCTTTTCTCGATGTAGACGTTGAAGAAAAAAGGAGTTAGGTGGATATGTTTCACTCCTCACGAGAGAAGAAACATTAACTTAGTGGAGGAAAGTGTGACATGAAAGTCGTCAAAGTTCCGCTTTTTCCCCCTCAGTTCATGTACAAAAAAGACACGTTAATTAACGCCGTGAACAACTCTATCTCGAAGTTCTCTTATATCTTATCTCGGTCAGTGTTTTTAGCTTGTGGTCTCATTTGGTATTTTTAATTGGTAATTTAATCCGAAGCCGAGAGTATAACAATCAACGTAGTATCAATTAAGTGTATGTAGATATATTGTTTTATTCATTCAGACTACGCTATCTATATCACAAGACTCATTAAAACATACGCCGCTACGCGATTTAAAAATTCATGAAAATATCATAAATGTCGAATATATATCGCATTACAAGAATGTTTAATCAACCCATCGCGAAAAAAAAACTTGCCAGACTTTTTATACGAGAAAATGCTTCAAGTTACGATAACCATTTTCCGCTTGACGAGGAACATCGGCTGGAACGTCTAGTGCATCTATGGGATTTTGTAGCAAATCTCGGATTCTCTCGCGTTCCGCAGAGTATACGAACGGTGATGGTAGACGAAGCGAGAGAAGCAAGAGACTTTACCCAGGTAACGCTCTACGTGCCTACGTTACCTATCCCACCGGGACTGGTGCTCCGAATAAGATCGATAAAGCAGGTGCACGCGCCCTCCCCGCGCGTATCGCAGGGGAGTCACGTTCTCCCCTGGTCGATTGAATCAGGAGAAGCAGAAAGAATTAAATGAGGCGTCCTTCAGTGGAATTTGAGGAATGGGCGGCAGTGAGGGAGGGGCGAACCTCTGTCGAATTTCAAATTTCGACGATGTATTGACGAAACGATCTTATCCTTTTTAAATCTCGTTGATTCGAATACTGACTGGGTTCGTGTCTCTTTAATCGCGAAAAAAACTGAGTGAAATAATTGCTAGTACCGGAAAAATGTTTTCTTGAATCAAAAACATGATATAATTTCAGGATCAAGCCGTGGTTTTCTTTGTACCAGAAAATATTTGATAGTCTCGAGTAATTGTTTTTTTTTGCGCAGAATAGTTATTTTCGTTATTAGGGCGTGAAGCGCTGTTTTTAACGAGTGTGAAGTTTGCCGCACGAGCGAAGCGAGTACGGCAATCACACTCGTTAGAACGGCGCGAAACAACCGAATAACGAATTCTATTTTTTGTCACTAAGTGTCAAATACGAGGTTGACGATTTCACGCACTGCGCAGGTTAGTTCACGCACTGCGCAACTTTTCACGAATTGGTGTGTGAAAGATGATTTCACATGCGTCGAGGACGCCCATGAAACCGAGTATTTGACACTGAGTGACAAAAAAAATTTCTTGTTTCCACGACGGTATTCTTGAATCAAGAATATACATATATTTTTCAATAAGAGTTTGTATTCTTAAAAATTTCTAAGATCGTATGTCCTTGATTCAAGAAACATTTTTTTTGGCACTAGCAATTATTTCACTAGCGATGCATTTTATGTATAATCGCAACGTCTAGTGGTCAGGAAATTTGGAAAAATCTAGTCATTTGAGAATTTTATACGTCACGAAAGAGTCATAGGGAAACGTCAGTGAAACCTTGACGAATTTTCTAAAATTTTATTTAACACAATTAATAGGTACATCAGTGAAGTTCACAAGTTACACGAAACTCGGCATGACGATCGATCTTGATATCCCGAGGAGCCGATACGCCCATTGGAAATTACGTAATGAATTCGATTGTTCCCTGATATCTCGATCGAGTCGAACTTCTCAAAACGTGGCACGAACTTACTGAACGCGCCGCCCTCTTCGTAATACTCTTTTATCACCCGTCGTACGCGACAATGGGATCACTCTCCGCCGTCATTTCCTGAGAATTAGTATTCTTCAAGGTATGCGTTGCATCTATATACGAAGAGATCAATCAATCGATCGCGTTACGTTATTATAGACGGCGTCAGGAATGTAGCGCGCTCGTGGCGTTGTAATTACTGACATCATTAGCAGCGGAGAAGAACCAGTAGTGATGCGAGGATTATGGCGATCGCTGGTAGCACGATAGATGAATCGCCCCCTGTGGACGGGGACGTAACTGGTTCTTCGGGTACATCTGTTTCACTCGTAGACTCGGACCAATCTGTTTCACTCGTAGACTCGGACCAATCTGTTTCACTCGTAGATTCGGACCAATCTGTTTCGCTCGTTACTTCCGGTTCCTCCGAGCTGATTTCAGTCGTAGATCCAATACTAGCACTTGTAAGAATTACCGTTGCTACAGCAGGAACTTTAACAGTCGTGCTGTTGACGATGGTCCTGTTCCGTTTGATCATAAGGATATAGTTAATTAGAGTGGTACGACTTATAACCGAAACATATTTTTATTAATAACTAGATCAATTTATCGACCTATCCTTTCCAGCTTTCATTTCTTGGAATTTCGTTTTCGTTTAAGTCAGAAATTAGGAATTATATTATATCATCCTTTCGAATTGATAATACTTATAATTATTAATATAATATCTGTCAAGTCAGTTAACGAGAATCGCTACCAAATATCGAACCGCATAGCTACTTTTCTTCGCATAAACGTAAAACATTATCAATGAGAAGAATATCCTAGAAAGTGATAAAAATGTTTGCTTACCCTTTAGTCAGTCCCGAATTCGTGGTCGTCGTATAAATAAAAATTTCGGTGGGTACATCCGTAAATCCAGCAAGACTGACTACTTCCTCTTTTTCTCCGACGTTTATCAGCACGTAAACGGGATCCTCCTTTTCAGCCACCCTATATAAATTTTGTCAGTTGCGTTTTACTTCGAATGAATAATTAATTCAAAATTTGGATTCCTTTCAATCGCATACCATCGTTTATGAAATAATAATATGAGTTTCTTAACTACCTATATAAACGAACGTTGGACAATTTTTGAACCACATTGTACTTCAAGCTATACATCGAAATAATTAAGCGTCTAGAAATACGACCTGTGAGACACTACGATAAGCCGCGAAGCTCAGCTTACACAGCCCGATCGTGTTAGTAACTTTAGCAGGGTAAGCGCGAAGGTTGGGATGAAGGTTAAGTTTCGAAATATACCTGGAGAAGGCAAATACGTTATCACCCAAAACTTGGGTCTCCAATTCTCCCTCTCGTACGGATGGCCATTTTTTGAGAGCGGCCAATTCGAGATAGAATTTGTAATAAGATTCTTTGGCTTCCTTCTCCGCTGCTAAATTCACTGTCAAATAGTTCGAAGCCACGGGTAACCAGGTCTTATTACTCGTAGAAAATCCTGAATGCAAGACACGGAAGGATATAACAAATATGGGACGATAGACCTTACGTTTAGTCGAAGCTCTCTCTGCTCGACAAACATAAATAGAACGACGAAGAGATCGTGATTTACATACCTGCGGACGTGGTGTTGTCCCACTGGAAGGGTGTCCTCTCGAAATCCCTCGAAGCATATATGTAACCTTCCTCACCGGCGAGTAAACCGGATGGATCGACGGTTTGCTCCCACGAAACTTCTCCGTTTTCCATACCGATCTCTTCGCCGTTATAAGTGATGCCGACTCCGGGAAGCAGAAGAGCCATCGCCGTGATCGACTGTGCGCGATGTGATCCACCGTAACGCGTGGCTAATCTGTGTTGATCGTGATTTCCCACCTGCCAGATGAATAGTCGTGTGTAGTCGATTATGCGTTTTCAAAGTACTTTTTCTAATAGAGTCCTTTTCTTTCATTCATAGTTTCACTCAGATATATCTTGAATTAAAAAAATCGTGACTACACTGAGAGAAAAATCTAGTAGATTTGACTAAATCGGCGGTTATAAATGGGGGAATGCAGATTTAATTATTTCGACTAATGAACTATTACCCGTTTCCTTCAAATAATGATTAATTATTATGATCGAACTTATCAGTCAAAACAACTAATTCTGCATTCTGCCAGCCGTACAGCGAAAAAAAAGTTTGCCTTAATCAACCGTCTATGAAGTTGAATATGGCGAAACTCGCGGTGCAATTGTTTCAATGCCATAAGAGTGTAAGGAAAAATAAATAGAGTTGAAACAACTGAATTGAAGTTGAAACAATTATACCGTGAGGTTCGCCATATTCAATCTCACCGATAGTTGAATAAAGCAAATTTTGTTCAGCGTAAACGCCGATTTAATTGATTATATCATTTTTTTCTCAGTATATTGGTGGCTACTCCGATCTACTCACCACCCAATTGGCCGTTGCATTTTCGGGCATATTCGTCATCCAATAATCGACTAGATCTTTGAACTCGGAAGCGGAGGTATTATTGTTCGGCCCGATCAGCCCAAAGTTGAAGGGAAATTGTGCCCCGGCATCGTAATATTTCCTCTGCATCGTGGCGTTTTCGTACGCCTCCATCATCATAATTCGCGTAATATTGTCCTTGTCTGTATACTCCTTCAGTACCTCGCTCCATTGGTAAACCATTGAATAGGTTTCATTTTGATTCTTCGTATAATCATGAAGAGTGTAGTCATAGCTATCGGGATCGTCCGTACGTCCTGATAGCGGTTCATCAGGTAAGGCGGCGTCTTCGAAGAGATGAGGTATGGCATCGACCCTGAAGCCCGCAACACCCTTATCAAGCCAAAACCTCAAAACATTCTAAAGAAAAAATATATCATTGTCAGCTCGTGCCTAAGATCGTATACCGTAATCTCTATGAAACTTTGCCTTTGATTAAAAAAAATACATGCTTATTAAAGTTCTACGTGCCTTCATCTCTTCTACGAGATCTTTATTTCTATAATTGAGATCGGGCTGTTTCTTGTCGAATTGATGGAAGTAATAAGCTTTTCTCACTTTGTTCCACTCCCACGCCGAACCACTAAAAACACTCACCTGTAAGAATTCTATCGTAAAAAGGAACTTTCACTAATTGTAGCAGAACCGGATGCATATTTTCAGAACTATAAAAAATTTACCCAATTATTCGGCCTAATACGAGTTCCATTTACTACGATTCCATCATGCCATACGTAGTAATTGGTATAGGGGTCGATTTTTTTCACGCTCTTTTGAAACCATTCGTGTTCATCGGAACTATGATTTGGCACGAAGTCCATGATGACCTTTAAGCCACGTTTTGTCGAATTAGCGAGAAGTCTCTCGAAATCTGTGATAGTACCAAAAATCTTGTCAATGTTTTTGAAGTCCGCGATGTCATAACCGAAATCAGCCATGGGACTCGTATAGATCGGGGATAACCAGAAGGCGTCGACGCCCGAATCCTTCAGATGTTGCAGCTTGCTTTCGATTCCTGAAAAAAGGACAGTCCTTCGATGTTTATGGCGATTGCATTCTCAGAAAAAGGATCACAATTATATTTGATCAATTTTAATTTAACACAATCGATATATCGTTTATCTGTTTTAACCGAATAACAAATAAGTTCAATCTCTGACCACAATCAGATTTGAGATTACTACAAAACCCGACCATAGCTGAGGAGCAGACTTTCAAAAAGCAGTTTGTCCATATTAACATTTTTTCAGGAGAGGCCAAAAACTGCCCTTCTTTTAAGAAATAACATTAAGCTTTCAAACTTATGCAAGAAATTGCGAAAAAATAAAAATATATTATATTTCTTCGCAATTTATTGCATAAGCTTAATGTTATTTACTAAAAGAAGGGCAGTTTTTGGCCTTTCCTGAAAAAATGCTAATATGGACAGGCTGCTTTTTGAAAGTCTCCTCCTCAACTGGACTCAAAATCACTAACGAAATACAGAGAGTAACATTTTTAATACGATTTTATTGCCAAATGAAGAAAATAGCATCGAGTTCTGTTGATCCTCGCTCACCGTCTGACCTGCAGCCAGACCCTCTCTCGATTTCCGATTCTCGCCTTAACGAGGATATTCATTTGGCGGGATTACATTCGTTTCTACAGAGATTATGTCTGTTCGTCAACCGCGCCGCGGCATTCGTTACGTGAATTTTACCGGAAGAGACGCTCGCGACGTAACGAGCTGATTCTCGGAACGAGACAAAACAGGCGGTTGCATTCTCGCGTTTGCGTGATTCTCGGAAAAACACTGGTGTTACGAGATTAGCAGTACGACTCAAGAGGGCTTCTCTCGACAGCGTTTAGACAACATCGCATTTTCTTTGGGAATTCGTGTTGCATATTCGAGTAGTTCTCCTAAGAGGGTGATAAAAGTATCTTCTATCGTTTATATTTGAAATTTTATCCTTGGTTCACGTTCAATTAAATTTTTTTTTAAGTATATCAATCACGTTCGAATGATGTATGCTTTTATATTACTGCACCAATGACCGATGACTAAAATCTGTGTCACGATGTAATTGAAATAAATATTTATAAAAAATGTATAAAAAATAAAAAAAACCAGTAGAATTGATCAAATGCGAATTGTATCAAGTATAATATATGTGTCCACAAATGCAAGACTCGAACGATCCTAATCTTATCAACCCTACCCCCCCGAGCAGCGAGGACCAATAGCGCTCCTGCACGCCAAATTCTTATCACTCATACGTTTGCGATACAAGATCGAAGTCGTTTCTTCAATCGACGAAGCCCTCAAATTTCCACGACTATGTAGAACTTCCCTCGCGTTTTTCATATCCGCTCGACCGCGAATCGGACTCAGACGAGGGGTTGGCAGGATAAGAAAATAGGTGAGAATTCCGCAAGACGACGCATCGTTTGTTCTCGCGCGTCCAGAGCTCGCTCGGAAAATTCGTTAAAACGTCTGCATCTATCACCCGGACTCGATTTATTCGCATCAGACCCATAAATTAACGTCCGATTCGATCGTACCCTTGAGGTCTCCGATACCATCTCCGTCACTGTCTTTGAAGCTCCTGGGGTAGATTTGATACAGAGACATCGCCTGCCACCAGTCCAACCCTTGAGCGGTGGCTACCAGGAGCACCAGTAAACTCGACACCAGTGAAACCTTCATTTTCGTGTAGGATATCGAACAGGGGACACCAAGTTCACCGAAACAACGAGGTCACCACGTTGATATCACTCGACGAAGATTACGAAACTTCGCGGCACCTTCGTAGCTCGTTCGCGGGGTGAACGATAGAAGGAGAAAACTAACTGTGGTTCCTTCTTTTTTTATTACTCGTCTAGTGCCCCTTTAGACGCACTGACGAGGGGCGTTCGAGTGCCCCCTCTTTTATACGCGTACTCTACCCCCGCTTCTAAAGTAGATTGCACATACGTACACAGGCATGTAATACTGTTCGATTAAGATCGACCGTGGCACCTCGACCATCTTTATCTTGAACCTCGAGTGATTTCTAGTGATTGCGCGCGAGGTATCAGCCCTTCCCATCAGAAAAATCGTTTCCTTGTATTACAGCAGAACGTCGTCGTCCCCTTTGTCTCATCATCTACGTGGCGACTCATGATACCTCGACTCAAGTACGTTATCGATGTCCGTTTAGCGGTGGTAGAATGGAATGAAGAAATTGAATGGTTTTCAGTGGAGCTAGGTAGCGTGGGTGGCAGTCGATGTGATGGTAGTGATCGTGGAGGACGGTGGTCGGTGAATGAGAAGAGTAAAGGAGAAAGCCTCTTTGCGATCCCTCTTTGACATTCCTTTCAAGTCATTATCGTTATCGCGATACCATTCCTTAATATTGTATAGATTTATATTTTTCGATTCGGAAGAGATATGACAAATGCTTTTTTTATTAAATGATCGTACATGTACAGGATATTTTTAAAGTGCCTCGTCAATTCACGAGACGTTATTTCATACACAGTGTTATCTGATAAGTAAGAGAGTCTATGGTAACGCGCGTTGGAGAAGTAATTAATAATGCAATTACAAATCTCTTGATATACATATCTGTCGAAGGAGTATTTCTGAGAGTTGGTTTATTTTGTACGGTTACTTATTTAATGTAATATTACAAAAATTAAACCAATTCTTCTTTCGTTCACTCAATGAAGCGTTCATAATTCACTCCCCGTATGGAGGCAAACAACAGCGAACATTTTGGTAAGTTGATAATTAAGCTATCATCGCTCAGTGATTTCAAAGAATTACTTGTACTTGTTAAACCTACTTATTAGTCATTGCGGAGAAACTTGTAACTTTCTGCGAATGCAGAAAAGCACTTTAGACTTTGAATTATCAAAAGCAACGGTTGATGTCATACAGTCAATTAAATACGATCTTGTCGCTCGGAAATGTCGCGTATCATATTTGATCATGGATCGATTACAATTGTTTTTCTTATCTGTTTCAGGTAAGTCCCAGCCAAGTCATATCTATGTCAAATATCCGACAAAGGCGCGGTAAAATCCATTTTTTACGAGAGACGCTTCCTCGACAGCTCTTTCCCATCGTCGTACGGTAGGTCCAGCATCAGCTCTCTCTGCTTTCAATGCCATTAAAAATTCGAAGCTCACTAAACACGCGAAGAATTCGGTCGGAAAAACGTCGATGAAATTTCACTCTGACTTTTTTCCAAATCGAAAGTCGTTCCCTGCTCCGGACGACGCGGTTGCTCCTGTATATCCCGTACCCGGAATCCGCGGCTTCCTGGAGCTTGATTATCCGTCCTCCGTGAATTCTCTCGGGCGAGTTCTTTACGCGGTGTCTTCTCGAAGATGCCTAATATATCGCCGAGGTAAAGAACAATTTCTGTTAATTAAACCGAGAAGATGAACGCCGCTTGATGGACCATATTAGGGAACGATCCTTACTGGGGCGTAGGCACACGTGAACGTTTCTATGAGTTTGTCACACAGAGCTGTTGTTTCGTAACCGTTAAGTAATTGCACGATTTCAATGGACACTCAGGCCCATTCATAGTCTATAGCGGAATGTAACCGTCCTGCGTACTCGTGATTTTTTCTTGAATTTAATTCAAATGATGTTTAATTGGTTTTTGGAACTTTAATTGAAGTGGGTATTGCGACATACATAGAAAACGTCACCATAAAGCCGCATTCGGACAGATATTGGTTTTATAAATTTGGAACCACGCTCCAAAAAAAATTACAAACATGAGGGCATGATAAAGTGTAACAAGCCGACGATGATTTATTCGAGGCGTTTAAAAATAACAGAAACGGTGAAGAGCGGCTATCCGTTTCTTGTCCTGGATTTCGGAGAGTTATTTCATGGATAATACATTATAAAAGCTTTTGCAAAGTGAGTCATGTATTTTCTTTTAAATGTACGACGTTGGAGTTTTCTCGGATTAACTGGATGTGCGAGATTGATCACCGCAATGATAAAAGATATGGAAAAAATTATCGCGCGTCAAATACAAATAGAAAAAGTAATACATTGTCCGATAGTAACACAGAGCCTGTATGCTTCTATATCATCGATATGGCTACCTCGCTCCATTTTTTTTATCATGAGAAACATGATATATATTTATCCCCGGATTAATGCAACATATTACATAAAATCTCAAGGTTGATCTCTTGTATCTTGTTAATATCAGCCTTTTTCTGTGGGTGTGAGAATCGAGGGAAGTGTATCACGAAAAGAATATATCTAACTTGTATCTCTAGAATCTGAAATTCTTCGATTTTGAAATTGTGAAAATTTCTCTTTGCGCCTTTTTTCCCTCGTGTTAAGTTAAACGTTGAATACGAAAAAGTAGATGAAACGAACAAACTATACTACAGAGAATCTTTCCAGAAGCAAGTAAAAACAAGTCATGACATAAAAAAATAGAAATACATAGCACTCCTGAAAAGCTTACCGAGTATAGCATTTCGCTTACTTTATTTCATCACAGTAGGAAATTTCCAGTAAAAATGGGAGAAAAGAGGATAGAAAAAAACTTTGTAATTATAGAGAAAAGTTTATTCGAAGCCTTAATATTATAAATATGTACAAGCTATCGAATAATTAACACGAAACGTTTTATCAATATTTTAAAGTACCATTTCACATATCGTAATAACATGTCGCAACGATATTAACATTCTTATATTTATTTGAGTAATAAATACAAGAAGCATTGATTATAAAAATCTAAATTGATCGAAGAGGAGTCATCTTGAAAAATTCTAACTACTAAATCTATGATAGATCTAGAAAGTTATTGAATCCATTAATCGCTCTTGCGAAAATCTCGATGTATATGTACAACGGACTAAATGTTCCTTAAATCTGCATGACTTATAACAGTGCGAACTTCAGAGCAATAGCTACTATAAGTACCGCCTTTACGGGGGAAATTGCGTATCCATCGGAACTCATAGTATACGGCGTAAGGATCGCAGAACCTCTCGCGGGCAGATTAACTTCCTTCAAATCGGCAACGAATCTGTAACAGTAGTGCAATCGTTAGTAACTTTTTTCTCCGCCCGTTTCTTCTTAGAAATACAAAGAATCCATAATTTTTAGCAGAAAGTTATAGGGTTCGCCAAATTTATCTATAATTAATCCTAATTTTGCATCAACGTAACCTCCAAAAGAGGAAAATAGCCACGTTTTAACTGGATTTATGAAAGTACAAAATACGACAACGACGAAGAGTCGAGTTTCCATTATCAACGATAAGTACTTTGCACCGTATAAAAACTGATAACCCTATCCACGATAATGAATCTCCGCAAATATATGTCTATATACGTGCTTACCTCGCTGATATCGCCGACTCCACATTGGCCACCTTGATCGCGGCGTGAGATACGTTCTGACTAATTTGCTCGGACAGATCAACCGATTGCGATTCGCTTTCGCTGAAGTTGATAACGAGGATAGCAAAGTCCTCGTCGTACTCGCGAGTCACAGCGAGGATGTTCCCGTTATTCAGAACCGCCGTTTTCGTCCTGCCCCTGATCAGAGCCTTTGACGTCGCTCTCAGGTTCGTTAGCGTCCGATAGACCTTGTAGCGAGACGTTACCGCGACTTTTTGACTGGCCAGATTCAGTGACTTGTAGTTCTCGTGAATCGGAAGCCACGTGGAATTCGCGGTGCTGAAGCCTATGTCGATAACGAGACACGCGTACCTTTTATTCATTATAATCACACGTGCGTCAATAATTCGCACATAGAGTAATCTACCCAATAGATGAACTTCTAAGCAGTCAACAAAATCCAGCAGATGAACAGAACTTAGTATTTGAAAAGCATTGAAGTTATTCATTTACTGGAGATGTCCATCTATTGGATAGGTTTCCCTACATTAAGAGTTATAGCGGGCAAAACTTTGACCTCCCATGAAAGAGAGGCGGTCACGTAGAGGGAGAGAGGAAATAGAGGCTCGCGACTATGTGGAATATCATCTCGATACTCACCAGCGTTAACCGAGTCGTCCCACTGGAAGGGCGTTCTGTTGGGATCTCGCGTTTCCTTCTCGAATTTCTCCCTACCCGCGTTACAGGCGCGAGGATCCTGCGTCTCCTCCCAGGATATGTATTTATCCACCATTCCAATTTCCTCCCCGTTGTAAGTGATCGCCACCCCGGGCAGTATCATTGCTAACATCGTCATCTGATCGGCTCTGCCCGGATAGCGTGTCGCGGTTCGACTGCGGTCGTGATTTCCCATCTACAAAAGCATCATACCGCGTTCGCAAGATTATTAATAATCGCGACAATTATTCTCCTTGGAAGGTGACGTAATCGAATCTTCACCACAAGTCATTTTTAGAATACGCAAACGTAGATTTTTCTACTCACTACCCAATTAGCGGTCGCATGTTCCGGCATCGAATTCAACCATTCATTGATTGTATAGTTGAATGCCTCCGCAGTCGATGACTTGTCAACATCCATAATAAATTGGAAGTTGAAAGGAATGTGAGCACCAGCATTGTAATACTTGATGGTGTTCTTCAGGTTCGTGTAAGCTTCTACCATGAGAATCTGAGGACGCGAAATTAGATTTTCAAATCAGAGGAACGACTGAGTGTCGTCACGCGTGTATAAGAACTCTGAGACCGACGATAAAAGATTCTTACGAAGGAGACCACGTGATATCGTTTTCGCATCCTTACCTTCTCGGACTGGTTATTCCTATTGGCATATTCATCCAGTAGCACCCGCCAGGAGTTCACCAAGTCATACGTGCGCTGGTCGTCCTTTGTATAAATGTGATCCAAATAATCATAGTCCCGAGGTGTACTGCCGACGACGCCAGACAGAGGTTCGTCCTCGAGGGTGTCATTTTCGTATATATGGGGTACCGCGTCCACGCGGAATCCATCGACGCCTTTATCAAGCCAAAATTTAATGACTTTCTGTCAATTATAAAAAATATTACGCTTAGTCAATAATGAGAACGGGTATGTATAATGATATTTTAATATCCGTACAATGCAATTAAAACTTAACAGTGATGCGATTTCTTTTCAATTACTAACTTCCATTGCTGCTCGGACGGCAGGATTTTTATAATTAAGATCGGGCATCCTCTCGTGGAACTGATGCAAATACCATTGCTTTCGATGGGTGTTATACGTCCACGCAGAACCACTGAACACGCTTATCCAATTGTTCGGCGGTGCCGTTCCATTGCGTCCGTCACTCCACACGTAGAAATCTGCGTATTCAGGGTCATTCTGGATACTTTTTTGAAACCATTCATGATCATCTGACGTGTGATTCGGAACGAAATCAAGTATCACCTGAAAAATTCACTCGTAATTATTCAAATTTTGGCATTATTGAAAATTTAATCTTTTTTTTCACACACGATCGTTGAAGTAAAACTGTTTTTTTCACTCCGTAAAAATTATATTCAGCAAGATATATTTTCACTTACTAAGTCACTATTTATTCCATTTATTGAATTCATTCCCTTATTTCACCCCCGCTTTTTTTAGGGCTTTCATTTAAGTGAGCAATAGCTTACACCTGCTCACTCACTCACCTTTATTCCAAGTTCCTTCGCGCGCTTCACCAGTTCCTCGAATTGGGTCATGTTACCGAAGATCTCGTCGATTTCGGTGAAATTCTGAACGTCGTACCCGAAGTCCACCATCGGACTCGAGTAAATGGGCGATAGCCATATGGCTCCGATGCCAGACTCCGTAAAGTGCTTGAGTTTACTAGTTATGCCTGAGGGTGTTGAACGAAAAAAAAAGTGACGTGGGCGAAGACGGATAATGGACTTTTCTTAATTAAATTGGCGAGTCGCTTATTCGTTAGCGTTCCCGTGTCTGAAAAGTGTTGTTAACAGCCTCGCTCGAAGGTATAAGAATTCTCCCGAATATGAAGCGGAGGTCCTCTGAAATATCCCGGGAAAGCACGTCAAGGGTTTAATTAATCTTGTTCTCCCTATCTTTTCGACGCGTTTTTTTGCAATCTCCGGAATTTTCTCTCGCGGAAATAATTGTGCACTCGCTGGACTGAATCTTGTTGCGGTGTACCGGGGCGAGTCGTGTTCCTCGAATCGTCGGGAAAATCCCTTCGTTTCGCTTTGAATTGTAAGCGGAATAAACCTATCCTCTTCTCCCCAAACAAGACGTTAGAAGCGTTTCTACCGCGCGTCAAATTTCAACGAGCCACGTTTTCGCGAAATTAGTCGCCCGCAAAATTCGCCTGTTCTTCGCGCGAGAGAATTAGAACTCACCCGCCAAATCACCCGTGCCATCGTTGTTTCCGTCCATGAAACTCCGCGGATAGATCTGATAGAACACAGTGTTTCGCCACCATCCCACATCGTGTATCACGGCACTCGTCATTCCTGCCAAAAGCAGGGGAAGCAGGGAACACCAGAGACCCGCCATTCTTTAAGATCAACGATACCCGCGATCAAAGATAGAAGCCCGCGTCGCTTATATATATAAAAACTTTATAGGAAAAAAACAAGGTGTAGACGTGCGATTACGTATTACCAATACAGAGAAAAAAAGACGTCGCGAAAGATAAGATTATTCGTTGTAGAGGCACCGAGTCGTCGAGGTGTGAGAAAGAATTCGGAGAAGGAACAACTTTATCTGTTTTTGTTCACTCCGATTAGAGTCCCTCCCAGTAAATCGGGAATTAGAACGATATAGTTTACGGTTCCAATTAGTCTTAACTCGACAGTGGGATTAAAGAGCTTCGTTCGTTCCTTAATATAAAAAGAGATGACTGTTGAAATAGTTGCGGCGTCTTTTCGTAGCTAAATGACTGCTAAAGCAGGAAGTTGTTCGATATATATTTATGTACCTGCATTTCGATAATATGTTTATAGGTAATCAAAATGTAGTTAATGTGTATTAATGAATAATGAGTAATGATAGAGTAGAATTTGAAAAAAAATTATTTTCCCATATACCGTAAGGTCATGAGATACGAGTATTCAAATCTCGTCAGGACAAAAAGTATCGAGAGAAGACATATTATGGATTACTTCAATCTACTGACTATTCCTATTAGAAGCATCTAATCGATCGATTACAGCAAAATTTTCCAGAGCATATATACATTGCTGGAGAATATACTAAGTACCTACGTGCAACTGTACCGTGAATCAAAATACTTGAATTAATCATGATCATGTTATCGAGATAAGGCATTCCACGATTGATTAAAAGCAAAAAAAAATTAAATGTATACGTAATTCTTACATCTTTCGGAACCCCCGATGCTATCTCCATCCGTTTCATACGAGCGATCCATATTTCGCTATAATATCCTTCGCCCCGACTTATCGTCGATTCTAATCCAAGGACAGAATGTGAACGTGTTTGATTTTTCAAAATTCAATTTCATCCTATATATCAGTAGTTGGATAAACGACAGACGGAGGGTGAATTAAAATTGAAAAAAAAAGATCGCATAAATAAGGACAAGTGCGTAAATTAAAACGCCCACTAACCTAATAAGGAAAGTATTAAGGCCTCCCATAAATGAACTTATCGGTCAGATGTGTGAAGTCTATAAATCCCATAGAAATACCACGCTCGATATCAGTGCCAATCGCGACTCGTCGACTACGACTGACACGACTGGTCTCGTCATATTCCGTACATCGGATTTTCGCGTTATCGAATTCGAATCGAATCAATCACGCGAGCAACATAGACGTGATGGACTGTCCTCGACATTTTGCCCGGCCATCGGTCGACGTCAATAATAAATCCGTGAAAGAGCGCGGTTCGATCTGCATCGGAAGTCTCGTTGGGGAAAATTTGCGCAGAGTTTATTAAAGGGTTGTGGGGTTTATAATTCAATTTTGCCTATCGTAGGATTTTCATTATTTTTCAGAGGTATATTTTTGAACGCGACGCACACACCTCATCGGGCTTCACGTTCGACAGTGCATCCGCATAACAGCATGCACCTATCCTGCCCCCTCTAGGCACATCAGCTTCGAGCCCCCGTCCCGCCGTAATAAAGCGCGCACATTCACAGCGGTTGATTACATCGCATCACGCGATTTCAGGGCAAATTTAATAAATGTAATGTCGCGCCGCGTACGCGCGAGGACCTCCGAGAGCCGGTAGCCATGACAAATTAATTTATCGACTCGTTTTGTTTTCCCTGCTCTCGTGAAGCAGCGAAGGGAGTATAAAAGCGAGGAGAGATAGGAGGTAAAGCCATTGTGCACGACGAAGATAGCGATATCTTACGGCGCGGGGCTGTAGTGCGGAAAGCGGTGAAATTCTCGCGCACCTTCGTCGAGGCAATCCATACCGCTTCTCGCAAGGGAAAGATACGTCGGGAAAATATCACTGCTTCTCACAATCCGACGAGGGAAACGTGCCATGCGAATGATATACACTCTGCGACTCGCCACTCGTAGAAACCCCATAGGACGCGTCCCACCTGTATATCCGTCTACGGCTGTACACGTGCGAGTCTGTGCTCACCCGTGCGCGTGTTCGCTTATATAGGTCGTGGGAGATCCTTCTCGATACGCGCTTTAGCGCACTTCAGCAGCGGCTCGTAAATTCCAGGAGAATTCCACCGGGAGCATTGCGGGTATACACGCGGTAGCTCGGCAATCGATAGCTACGGCAACGCGGATAGAAATAGGCACGCCGACGTCACGTCGCACCCCTTTCGGATGCAGCATCTTTTCGCCCCTATGCGGCGTTACGATTTTATCATCGTGACTTAAGGTGAACGTCCCAATTCCTAACCAAATTCTCAAATATGTCTTTATTAACTCATCGTAGACTGCTCACCTGAAAATCTAAATTACCCCTTATTATTTAAATAAATATTTCTATTAATGAAAGGCGCATCGATGTTATAATTTTTATTAATAAAACTAAATATAGAAGTGGTTAGGAATGGGGCTTAACTAGGTAGGAACTGGGACACTTACCTTAATGTCTCGTAATATTAGGTGATTTTTTCGTCACCGCGATCATTATATAGTTAAATGCGACTAAAAGGGTAGTTGAAGGAATATCTGATAAGTCGGGGTTTCATGCGCAATTGCAATAGAGTCTCCGTCATTTGGCGGGTAGATGTACTTTATCGGAAGGTCGATTCTGTGCCGCCATGTGATATAAGCGATAGAGGGGATAGACCAGACGACACGCAACGACGACCAATCATATCCCGCCGGAAGATCTCGATGCTTTATCACCTTTATCGCCGGTATTATCTATATTGCAGACTACGAAGCCGGAACTCTGTAAAATACGAAACTATTTGAAAGGCTTCTCATCGGACGTTTTGAATATCTTCTGAACTCTGAGTATCGTAAAAGCGTGTTTATCGAATCCTCCAATGAACTTTGACTCGATGGAAACGTCGCTAAGAGTGTAAAGCTTGGACGATATCTGTCAAAATTTTGTCAATGTATTCTTCACGATTGATTTTTCCTGTCGTAAGTTTATTTGAAACACCTGTTCAGCTTTATGACCAACTACATGTGAGAAATCGGTTCTTTTATGCCGCCATAAAATACAAGTACCGGTCAGGTCGACCTAGGAAGATTTGTCGATCCGAATAGGTCTTCGGTTTACTAACACGCTGTTATAAAGCGCCAGAAGAGTCAATATAACAACGATGTACCACTTCGGGAGGCGTAGTCGTCAAGAACTGATTTAATTCATAGGCGTTCAAGATAACCCATGGACCGCGTTATAATCTCCGCCTAACCACGGGATAACCAGTGGTAATAAAAGTGAAAGCGGCGTCGGTTCGCCCTGAAATGGTCCACGATGAGGCACCTCTCGTCGATGCACGACAGACTCGGTAGACATATTTTGTCGTTACTCTTATATAATTCGTAGCGCGTGCTTTGTGCATTTCCTGTGGTCGGCCCATAACCAACTCCACGTAGAAATTGAATGTCTCTTTAGAAAAACAAAAAAAAAACTAAAATCTCGCATTAGAAGCAAGATATGATCAATTCCTTGCAGTATTCATCTCTTTCTCTCTTCCACGGTGAAAATCCTACCTCTCTCTCGATCCAAGAATCAGTTTTCCGAAGGAATGCTGGAAGCCTTTGAAAATTCGATACCAGGGTAATACATAAAATGACGGATACGCTGTACATAGTTTATTACTACGTTCGTTACAAGAAGATACTCCTTATCAAGAATAAGAACATACATTTATTATTTACAAACAAGGATAGAGAAATTACTGGCGACCAATATAACTACCTCGCAAGAAGCTTCCTTCAGTCATGCATTTTTAACGCAGCTCATTCGTTGAATGCCGGCGTATGTTCACCTGTCTCGGTACCTTCGTGCTTGCGAGTCAAAAGTCGTTACATTATACACGGCTCGTACATTTTACAAAGTGAATAGCTTGCACAACGTATCAAATTTTTGCATGTGAGCTCCTCGCACACATTATTATGCAGTCCGGTTTGCATTCGTAAAATGATTATTCGTACCCGTACACCTAGGAAAAAGGTCTAGTTGAATACGAACTTGATAGAAAAATTTATTTGAGATGAATAGGAATTTATTCACGTTGAACAAAAGTCTATTTAAAATTAATAAGTATTCCATTAGGTTCGCATTCGATTAAATAGACGTGCAAAATATTTATCTAATTCAAAAATAGACTTTTGTTCGATATATATAAATTTTTATTTATCCCGAATAAATTTTTCTACCGCGCGGGTTCGTATTCTACTAGACCTTTTCCCTCAGTGTACACGAAGAAAATTAAACAATAATGATTGTCGTGCAAAATAGTAAATAGGTGACAACTTCGACAATATCGTGTTAAATAATCTGCAAAATAGTAATCATCACTATTCGAATGGTGATCATTACTGTGCCGCAGATTATTCAACACGATATTGCCGAAGCTGTTACCTATTTACGAGTACTATTCCTGCTGGTAATCGTTACTATTAAATTTTCTCTGTGTACGCACTGTACACTCGCGGACTCAATTCAGCCAATAACGTGGCATTAGAGAAGAGAGTTCCTTCTAGAATTTCTTCCCTAATGACATCACTACGTTGTATATACCGAGAATGCTCTAGCAAGACTCTCGCAATTGAACGCGTTATTTTATATAAATACCGGCCGTGATATCTATCACGCACATTTTACGCCATTCGATCCCGCCTAGGTCATTTCCGCCGGCGCGCTTTAATCGGCATCCCGATCGGTCGCGATAAGGCGCGGCTAGCCGTGTCGTGGCGCTTGGGAAAAAGTCGACCTGTCAAAGCTCGTCAACGCCGTTACGACGAGAGGAAGCCGCCTCGCGTTTACCGCGACAGTTTTCCTCGCTCATATTTTTAGAATGAGAATTATTGTCCGCTATCTTAACGGATTCTTATTTACTTTTCCTCATTTAGTTAGTCGAAGAGGGTGTCAACTGCTTCGAATTAAATTCATGACAATCCTTTCGATGATTATGGAAATATCGATAAAACATTAATATATTTAATCGATGACTTTATTTACCCCATACGTACATATTATGTTAACTTACTTAATTCACGTGTGCACTGAGAAAACAATTTATTTGTAGATAATAAATATTTGTTTAAATGTGGCGAAATAAATACCTATTTAATTGGACCAAGGAAATATTCGTTAACTATTACGATATTTATTTGGCAAAATTTGTTCCTTTGAGACAACCATTTGAATGAAACAAACAATTTAATAATAACCATATATTTTCTTGGCCCAACGAAATATTTATTTCGACATATTTAACATTACACTTATTAACTATTAATAAACTGTCTTCTCGGTGTGAGAGATGAAAGTACGAGATCTGATCAAGTGGAGAAAAAGTGGACGAATCGGTCCACCGGCAAAACCATAACGCGAGCATACAGCTCCAGAACGATACCTAACCTGTTGCATCGCGGTCGAAGTGAACAAGTTCTCGTCCAAGAAAAAAACGATCCTACCAACACGACGACGCGATCTAATCTGGTCGCCCTGCGATTTTGCGAGATAAGATGTAGGTGCTCGTGCGAAGTGGTCGTATCGACGGAGCTAGCGAATAGACGGGTGCAGAGTTTCATTGCGAAATGTCGACCGGATATCGACGATCGGAAATCTACCGCCGGCAGCGTTTGCAGAGTTCGGTCCCATACTGAAAACCAAGACTAGAAGGATGCTGCGACTTTAGAGTTTCCAGTTTGACGGATGCTTCCAAGTTTCTTCGCAAAAAAACTATTATACTTCAGTCTCCTCTCGAGGGCATTTGTTTCCCCGAGATAAAGCAGAAAGTATATTTATTCGCGAAAATTATACGTAAAATTAATGTAAAAAATAGAGCTAAATGACCGGCTAATATAAGTATACTGTAAAAAATTCTACGGTGTGGGACCTATATAGACCACTTTTGGTATTAGATAACAATGGCATAAGACTGAATAATGATACCAGATATGAGGCATATAGGTCCATACCGGTGAAATGGTGTTAAAAATGAACACCATTTTTTTACTGCGTGTACTATACATTTATTACCTGTATACGTGAAATATATATACGCGTATGTAATACGTATATTTTTCGTAACCATATACGTATACGTAATATTGCCGTACCTACATAAGATTCACATCTGTTATACGTAGTGTGTCGTGCGAGTAGTGCAGCAACTTGGCGTTCACCTCGAATCACAATTGAAGGAAGAAGTTATTTCGATAAACTGATTACGTCCGGCCTGGAGAACGAGATTAATACAACCACCATCTTTGCCCCGAATTCACTAATCAGACACTTTATGTAGTACTCAATTCTGCTTCCCCCGAACAAATTTACCCTGCTATTTCCATAACATCTGCCGAACGGCAGTGATTCTCGGAGAACAGGTTTCCTCACGAGAGCAAGAGACCACTGTACTCACTCCCCACGCACTGGGAGGCTTATAAAGAGCGCTGAATAAATTACTATCGGATTACAGAAAAGTAGACAACCGTGAAATCGGTCGGCGATCGGAGATCGTTATCGTGGCATGTTGGCGTTACATCTACATAACCGTCCGAGCTTTAACGGTAGTTGCGTTCGAGCTCGTGTCCATTCGCTGTGTGCCGCGAAGAAAAGAAATGAAAATCTCGCGGGTAATTTGATATAAAAAATAGCTATGAGCGACGGAACGCATCGATTTTCCACGGGGCTAACAAAGGACGCACTTAACTTCCGCGCGAGCGAGTCATTTAGCGACTAAAGAGGCATAACCGACAGGCTGAAATTCATGTCGCTCCGACGACGTCGACGAGGGGTCTCCTTTTTAGCTCGCAGCGACTAAACGAACCCGACGCATCGAACAGTAGGCGAGACTGTCGCCTCGTCGTGGCTGATTCGATCGATTAATACCTCGTTAGTCGCTGCCTGGTTGTACCGATCGGTGAGACGAGATCGTCTTTAAATGCCAATCGGGTCGTTGCTCGGGTAGCCCGCATGCATACCTATAGCTATACTTGGGGCGAGGGAATCTGTATTATCAAATTCCTCCGAGCTAACGAAGGAATTCGATACGTCCACGCGCGTGTGGCGAAGTGGTGTAAGTACGGGCGGGCGTCTCACCTCGTTCGCCTAGTCGACTCGCCGACTAGAATCTGGAATGCCACGAGCAAAGGGAGACCGCGGCGCAAACGTGGCTACCGTCGGAACGCGGTTTGGGGGGTCGTTAAGCGGTGTGTGCCGTGCTCGGTGAGCTGGTTAAATCACGAAACGTAACTGCTCCGGCGAGCAGCTTTGACGGTGCTCCTCTGGTAATTTTAGACACCGTTGGTATTAATGAGGTGAGCACTGCTTGATTATCACTCGCAATATCGAATTGTATAGTTATGCGAATGCGGGGAGATTAAATCTGGCGCTCATTCATATTCGGCGGCCGGAACATCTAATTCGGTCTTCTCATTAGAAAAATATTCAATTTCTCAATTCAGTTTGTAATCTGTATATATACATACCTACTTAATATCACACGGAAAAGAAAATGTCCGAAAAAATAATTATTCGCTGAGTTACAAGCGCATTTCTCTCTACAGTGCCATGACGTCATCGAAATGACGGGCGAGATGCGCTTATGCCAAGCAACGAGTGCAAGAGAAATAAGCTTACAAAACGATGAGGCAGTTGCATTCTTTAGTGTTGTTTTTCAGCTCAAATAAGGCCGAAAAGAAAAATGAAAAAATATGGGATAAGTAATTTTGTCTAAATTTTTCAAATCTGCGATAAAGAAATGTGTGAGACAACCGGATTCGACCGAGAATCAAATATGGCTCTTTTGGAACAGTATCTTCGTTCCTTAGATTCATTTTAAAGGAGATTTGACCTACAATTTTTCAGCTTCGAGACTTACTACGAACAGAGCAGCCTCCTAAGGTTATCCCACAGCACACTGAGAGAAATTTTATAGATTGCACGGCGATGCTAGTAGTTTATTAATATAAGAATGAGTTTCTGGTTGCCTTAGCAATACTTATTTCTATTTTACCAAAATAAATAGCTATTTCAATTATACGTATTGTCATTTCACTATCGCGTATTGCTCTTGACACATTTATTATTACCGCATTATCTATACCGTCTAGTTAACCTGGCACTTAGCCTTAAAATATAGATATCAGAGCCATACCACAATTGCTGTGCGAGCTAAACATTTCTCCCAATGCATCATCACCCGCGGAATCAGATTCGGGCATCTCGTATATCGCCACTCTTGCCTCGAGTGAACGGAGCTTATAAAAGCCGTGGAATTGGAAAAATAGAAAAATCCTTCCGCCCCCGGCACCTGCATTCAATTGATATCGATGTCTCCGTAACCATCCGGATGCCTCGGTCATCGCTATCACTTTCCTTCTCTCGCGAAACCATCGAGACCCGTGCGCACGTACGTAACTCCGCGTACACGCGCACTCACGCGGGCGTGTGCGGCGGCGGATTACATATGTGCGGAGAGCGGTGGCAACGCGCGCGGTGAAACGCCAGCGACGAAAAGAACCACGCGGAAAGTCTCGCGAAAGGTAGCAATTTGACTTAACGGATACCGACAAAAAGGCTACCGTTTCGGATTGCGTTTCACGCTTTATTTCAAACCGGTCGTAAACCGTCCAATCGACGGACTCGAAAGTTTTTCAGCGGGCGACGACGACGAGGAGAGGGCGGAGAGTGGACAGGGTTACCGGTCTGGTGTTATTACTCGGTAAGCGCGGTCGGGGGAGAAAGGGGCGCTCCAAATTAGGGGGTCCGACACTCGTGATTGTCGGTTACATCGAATGAGGCTGGAAAGTGCATTTTTTCCTTGAAAAAAATCGTAAATACGCGGAACATCGCGCATGAGAGCCGCTCGGAAAGCCTCTCGCGGGCCGCTGTTGTCGTCGCAGCTGCGTTCACGTTAACGACGCTTGGTATCGGTGAACCGAGAATGCTCCGGCGCGGCTGTTATCATTAGATTCTCCTCCGTTTTGTGTGGGTTGTCATATGACGTATACGGTGTACGCCGTTAAATAGAATAATGTTTAATAGGCAATTCCATTAAAAGGCTTTATGTATAATAATTCATCATCGTCGAATTGAATTAGCGCTCCTGGCGGTACTTCGAATCACGTACGCGCGGTATCTCGACTTACGTCATGACAATCCTCGCCTCGTGCACGTGACAAATTGCTCGGAAATACTTGAGCATATCTGGATTACACATTTTCCTATATCGCTTATCAACTGCGAGAGTTTCTTATCACAGGTAAAATTCACAACGGACGCAATTAGATTAATGACATCCAATTAGCTGACTCACCACGTGATCCGTCAGCATTATTCAACCGGCAGTACACGGAATAAATGTTCAAATCTTCAGTGGTATTTCATATCGATCGATAAAAAAATAAGGTTTTTTCGAATACTAGTTAATAGTTACAGTGGACTACGAAAATTCGAGTGTTCTCCATTTATGATCAACGTGTGCGAGTAGTGGTCATTTTTAAGAGACACTTTATCACGATAAGGATATCTAATTTTTGAAATCAGAAGAGATTGCCCTTATAAATTACCTGATCGATGTAAAAATCGTCAATTTTGAATGTCCTTTAAAATAGCAATGAGCATCGACTGATGAGAAGGTTATATAATATATAAGTATGGCAATCTTCTATCTAGTGGGTAAATTTGTTGCAGTATTCTATTTTAGCAACAGCAGAAAAATACAGCTATCGACGAGCTTCCTTTGTCTAAGTGCGACTAAAAGCAGGAGCTAACTAAAAGATCTAATTACATTATAAACGTGATACTCTAAAATCGAAGACGTCGGATTTGAATACATGAATTTAAAATATGACGACAAGATCAACGTGAACGTCTGACCACCGTGGAGCCAGAGTTTTAATCCGCTCGAATCGACAACCGCATGCATTTTGGACTACAGCAGAGGCACTCTAAATTTAAATTCTTATATGGATACGAACGAGATGCCTGTTAATTTCTGATCTCTTTACATGCAGATCATGGACCTCTTATTAACGGTTCCTCATCCCACACGACTTCGCATACAGTTTTCTTTAATGAGACAATATGTTGTCTTATTAATTTTATATATCGATTTTATATTCAAGAGAGGTAGGACGACGTCATTAGCTTTTAATAAATTGGTTCGGTATAATCGTCAGCTGTCAGACGTGAATAATAAAAGCCTGAAAAGTAGCCTTAAGGCTTTCTTAGCCTTATTCTGAAACGATGTATCGTTTTCGATTCGAATTTCAAGTATAAAACTCTGATCAAATAATTCAGTTTATTCGAATAGACCTTTTTAGCTTTCGTACTTTGGACGACACGTAATGTGTCAATAGGCTCGATTCAGGACTCTCCTTGTATCTTGCAGTACCACACAAGATACGTAAAATGTCTTCATTCTCTGCTTATATCACGCGTATTAAACTCGGGGAACCACTCGGCCAGTCAATTATAAAAACTGTAATCAAGAGCTTCGTGCAATCAAGCGCGTACAACGTGTTCGGCATTGCAAAGGGGGCTACGAATCTCATGCGATCGAATTTCGTAATTGCACGAAAATTCTAGTTACGCGAATCTCATCAATTTCATTTCCAATCGAAGTTGTGATCGTCGTTGTTATCTGAAGAGCCTGACAGCAGCGGAAAAATTATTATTCCATTATGAAATCAGAATCGGTCTCTGAATTTCAAGTCGAAAGTTAAATAACGAATCAACGATATTAAAATGGAATCGCCCGTCCCTCCGCTGTATACTCCGGCCATATAAGCTGAAACAAAGGACGAAAACAAAAGAGGAAATCCCAGACTCAAACGAGGATTTTCATTTGAATGAACTTGACCCATGTGTACCAACACATTCATATCTGTAGAGCGAGGATATCTTCTTTCGTGACGGTACATTCTACAAAATATTAGTCAATAAAATATTCCCATTCAACCGAAAGTCTCGCCTCTCGCCGCGCCATAGAGAATTCGAGTACAAGAGATTTACACGGGGACAATCAGAGGGGCGCGTGTACTCGCAATGAGAGGATTTGTCACGTCGTGACATTTCGGGGGAAGTTTGAAGAGTCTCTGCTGCTTTGTAAGGCGAGCTTATTTGAAATTGGAACTTGAACTTTCCACGGGCCAAGAAACACGGTCAGACGTAACTACATATATCGCACGATCTTATCGATACCTTGAAGTATCTTATCATCGAATGTACCGGTTCGAATCGATACCCACGAATAACCTTTATCGTGTCGCTCGTTTAAAGGTTTCCTGAGTCACTACGCTTTTTTGCCAAATATTACAAAATCGTGTCATGCTCTAAATGTACTCAGTGTACAAATAAAAAAAAGTAAAATTTTCGATATAATTATTATGGACTCGATTTGAGTTTGCGAATTACAACGCTACTCAATTTATTTATGTTTGTCTAATGCTTGAGTCAGTATAGCGTTAGCCATGATTTTGCGTTACAAAGAACCCGTGGAACGCGTACTACGGAAATCTCCGCAACTGCTTCCATCTATATAGCAAAGTAGCTCCCGAAGGAGCAAACCCCATCTTCCAGTGCCCACAATTTTTCCGGCAATAAAGGAAATGAGTATTCCGCGTTATACGTATCAAGATAGAGGCAAGTGAGGGGGTGAAATGGAACCCTCCAGTTGACCCTCGACTTTCATGGTACAGACAATGGCCGCTAAGCGCGCGATCAAGAATGCTTCATTTTACCCCACTTTCTCCCACAGAGAAGAGGAATCTTTCTAAGTTATTCCACGAAGAACGGTACAATTTTTCTAATTATCTAAGAACCGTAATAACTGAGACACTTGGCTAACCGAATTCTCTCTTTTCCACTGCTGTCTTTTAATATACAGCGTCCTCCGTAGGTGCGGGTAAACGACGCTATTTGCAGATAAACGTGCCACGTAAAGGCGTCGTAACGCTGCGTCGTCTGGAGGTTTACACGGTAAAACGTTAACTCCGTGCACTTTGGTCCCAATTTCGCGATTCGCTGCACCGCGAATTGCTCCCTCCCGCGATGACACTTCCCTCATGGGCAGGTTTATAATGACTCGTAATCGTTGACGACAACACAGGATTGTATTATGGAAAGGGCCCGCTGCATTCCCCGGAGATACCCCGTAAACCGTAACACGTTAGTCGTGTAAGCTGGCATAAATTACCGGGGTTCGAGCAACAACGGGGATGCTGGTATGGCGTCTACGGGGTACCTATTCCAAGGGAGATGGAAGTACTCCCGGAAAGGCGGTTAATCAAATTTTACTACCTTGCAGATGTTGGATGCTCGTTGTGTCGCGAGAAACAGAGGCCATTTATTGCACAAGGGCAAAATAAAGTGCATGTCACGTAAGACCCTTTCCAACACTGTCATTGGCTAATAGGTATTTACGAAAAGTGAAGTCACACTGAGAAAAAAGGTCTAGTTGAATATGAATCTAATGGAAAAATTTAACTGAGATAAATAGAAATTTATTCATATCGACCAAAAGTCTATTTAAATTAAATATAAATGTCTTGTATATCTTTTTAACCGAGTTCGAACCTATTCAAACATTAGTTTAATTTAAATAGACTTGTTCAATATGAACAAATTCCTATTCATGTCAAATGCATTTTTCTATTAGGTTCGTATTCCATAGACCTTTTTCATGGGTGCACTTTTCCATGAATTTTATTGGCCGATTTCATATAGATATTCGCTATCTCGAATCTCGAAAGCGTGAGAAGTCATTTTCAACATGTAAGTGTGACATTTGTTAATTATAAAATAATACGTCATAACGAACCTCACTTTTCTCTGAATTTGATTAGCCGAATTCGCTATCTCGAATCTAGAATCTTGAAAGCATGAGAAAGTGACGTTTGTATAAAAGTATAAAAATCTGTCTGATTAAGTAATGACAATTAAATAAAAAACGCGTGCGAAGCGCATGCGTTGTTGCTAGTTGTGTTAAAAGGAGAAGACGATAGTCGTCTTATAACTTATCAACGACATAAATGAACTTGCATTACGGAAATCACTTTCGTAGTCCCAATGGACATTCCGTAAAAGATCGTAGCAGGCTCCTCGTGCATTGTGATGTAAATCATCAGCGTTGAAGCAACACAGGGGAGGGAGTAGGTACACTAAGTACTACTAGAGCTTGAAACCGTCAAAACGAGCCGTGTTCCCTGAGGTCGCAACCTTTATGACGTATCAATTCCCGGCAAATCTCGTTAGGAAACGGGTATGTCGGCCGTTCATGAACGTTACGCGCACACTTTACGACGTTGTCCTATATTCGTGGGGAAATTTATGTAACGCCATTTATGGGCATCATCGTCGCTGTACGCGGCGACCTGAAACGGCTGAATCGGAAAATCGATAAACAAATGATCGTCGAAGAGGGTACTTTCGGTCGGTTTTAATGGCAGTTTATGAAAGTAGGGGTTGATACGTATTTTTTATATAAGAATAATATTATTTTCTCATTGAAAAAAAAAGTTTTAAAATACACAAGATAAGATAGAAAAAATAGCGCATTTTGAATAAGCTGATATTGAGTTATCCCCATGGTGTCCAATTAGCTTCGGATGAAATATTCCCGTAAATGAGTGGTAACGGTTAGACATTCTCTTTTCATTATTGAAACATCGCAAACTCCCACTGGAATTTTCAGAGTCCCCGAACGAACTTACGGAGGAGAATTGACGAAGGTTCCTTTCGGAGCGCCCGAGGGGCGAGGTTTTCCGTGTGCGAATATTTAAACTGCCCTGAGATTCTTTAGCGTACCCGAAGGCTCCCTCTCGTCCATTCTCTTCCCTTCGATATCGGCCGAAATCTTGCAGAATTTAAATTCTCCCGAATTTCGTGCTGCGGGCGACGGCCGTCATCGCGGACGTTGAAGGTGCTCCTAGAATTCCGATCACGCAGACGCCTCTGTTGATATATTCTCAGTTTGCTCAATCGTGATATATAATATAATAGATATGCATACGTTACGGAGGAGATAGACACGATTAGGCGCCGTTTATTCTTTCTGGAGATTCTTCCTCGGATCGTTCCTCTCGCTTTGTTCGGCTACTCGCGGATCTTTTCCACCTGTGTGATATTCATCCAAACTTTTCTCGTTAGCATACACGGAAAAAAAGGAACTAGCAATTTTTACTCCGTCATTCAGTAGGTACACAATAAAAAAGTGGTGTTAATTTTTAACACCATCTCACCGGTGGAGACCTTTATGTACCACATGTGGTGTCATTCAGTCTTATGCCACTGTTATCTTACACCAAAGGTAGTCTAGATAAGTCCAAACCACAGAATTTTTTACAGTGTAGCACTGAGATTCGAGCTCATTTTCGAGAATTTGTACAGAGGATATTTTTCTATATTCACATTGCTTAAAACTGTACCAAATACTAATATAGTTTAATTGAATAAGTATAATATCTATTTGCGTAGGAATTTCTATCGGTTTCCCAAGAAAAACTTATAATTAAATACTTTGTAATTCTGTATAGTTTCCTGGACGTAATAGTAGTTTAGGGCTAGTCAAACTGTAATTCATATAGTTCCTTCTTTTTTCGTGCCGTTCAATTTAAAATGCAAATATTTCTCGGTTACACTCAAAATACGTTGCATATTGGTGAATCGCTTAATCAGATATGCACTTTAAGCAAATTAATCCTCACTCCTATATTAATCTCTCCTCCGCCCCCCGCTATAAACATCGCGAGTATATCTTCAACGCGAAAAAGTATCCAATAAATCGAGAGATTCCCGTCGTTTGACCGCGAGGAATCGTCTTTCAACAAATCAACGCGGCGCGTTCAAGCGCTTCGGGAGATCAACCGACAATTTGTTTAGCGCGCCACGTCCCACTGGGTACGTAATTAACGATGCAAATGAGGCCGCGCTCCGAACAGATCGCCCGTCGCCGCCCGGGTCTGCAATTAAAATACAATTACGCACTCTCCGGCTTCTTCAAGCTTCTCCAGTCGCCTTCCCTCTCCACCGCGCAACACTGGTTTATATTGTATCACTTGTAATCCTTCCCCCTTCGTTCTGCCACGTTAGATTCTGGAAATATTGCGAGGCTAGAGATTCGAGAATGGATCGAATAATATCGATCGGCATGATGCAAAATAATTTGAAAAAAAATACTAATATTAAAGAAATACCTTTCATATCGTCGATCACTGCTGCGTGAGAAACTCGTCGAAGAAATCATTTGCTACCCTTAAAAAGTGAGAGGAAATCGGCGCGAGATGGAATTCAGGAAGGATGGCTCGGAGAGCACCGCGTAGAATCTCGATTATTCCCGAGGTCCGTTATTAAAAGGTGATTAGCGTTGAACTACCGTGAAAAGGTGTCCGTGGGCGCCCGAAGGCTGATAACATTACGAAACAAGGAGCGGGAACGGAGGCGCATGTTCGATGAAGCGCCGCGGGGCGATTGCCTCGTTGCTGTAGTTTCGAGCAATTTTTTCGGTGGTCCCTCGCTTCGAGGAGACACGTGTTGTACCGATAAATTCCGTTTCTTTTGGGAGGACCCTAATTTTGCACTCTAAAAATAAATACGCCTCACGCTCCTCGCCCCGAGCATTTTTCCTTGGAAGCGATCTTGCGTATCTACAGCTATACGGTGAGTTCTACGTACAACGGTCGACAGATTCTCGGATGTGGGTCACTGGTTCTTAAATTATTGAAATATTTGATAGGAAAGAAAACGTCTTTCGGTTGTTTCCTTATACAGTATCCACGAGGATTTCGATGTCGATAACACCACGACGAAAGCCTCTCTTTACCACTCGACGTGAAACCGTCCGAACACTCCACCATACAGCCGAACAATGGTACGACTCGCCGGACGTCTCGCATGAAAATGAAGCCAACCCAGGCATAGACTCCGCACTGAACTCTCTCCGATATTAAATTCCTTTTCGGAATCCGCCACCCTTCGTATACCTCCTAGAATTCCGCCCGGAGTGTAGAGGGAGCATTAGCTTGACCGACCCTCCCCTGGAGCCATAGGCATAAGAAACCTTCTAAAAAGCGAAAGCTAATTATACGTATCGCGCACGTATCTCGAAATTAGGTTCCATTATCAATCACTCCGCACGCCCCGCGTCACTTGTAATCACCTGCTCGACTGCGAGAAGGACACGGTCGCTCATGTGTATCTATGTACGCTCCTGCTTAGCCCGCAATCTCGAGAGGGAACAGGGTTGCGCCAGGGGCCTCTGAAAACCCCGATTGTCGCGAGATGACACTCGCGTATGTGTCGGTTGAGGTATGCCTTCGTACCTGCTATACGGACAGCTGGAGTAGGCACTTCGCATTGCGTACCGCAATTAAAACGCTATTACTCGATGCCCGGGCCTCGGCTAATTACATCGCGGGGACGTCTCTTTACGACGCGGCTCCCGGTCTTCGTGTTATACGCGCAAGGTGTCCCACTGTCCCCGAAACCCGGTTGAAATGGGATTTAACCAATTAATACTCGACGAGAGGGTTCAACGACCCGTCGTTTGTCATCGCGAGGAGATAAACAGCGAATGAGTCTTCCGCGGACGTGCGACGAGTCTTGCCGCGATTCGATTAATTCGACGATTATTGCCATCGTTGGCGCGAACCCTGTTAAATGGATTCGATCGGAGAATCGGGCTCCGTCATCTCCGTGGACGTGCGAACTTCCCGCGCCACTCGGCTGCATAATTCATAACGCTCGGAACCATTGGACGCGTTCCCTCTTTCAGCGCAACGTTTCAATTCCCCCGGGGGTAAGAAACGCGTTGCCGTTTACGTTGTCCTTTTCCGGTCCCGGCGTTTCTCTCGCTTCTTTGCTCGCTCCGCTCGACTCTATCGCTCGCTCTTTCTTTCTCCCTCCCGACGGACTCCAGTTTTCGCAGCGGCAATCGACAATTTTATTCCCGTTTCAAACGAATTCCGATCTCTCTAGCTTCCTCGACTCGGCTCAAAAGCCGCGCCTATTCGCTACGTGCAATGCCATACTATAGCGGCTGAATAGAACTTACAGCGCCCATGGTGGCCGGTATTTGAATCTGTAGTTGGAGTAAGTATAATGTAAAAATGGACCCAAACCCCGTTCGAATGACGAAATTCATTTTCGTCGGATAGTTAACCTACAACGTGGAATCAAAAGTAACACACAGCATACTTCTATCACTTCGTAACGTTACGATTTTTCTTGTCAACATAGATACAATTAAAGTTAATTCACCACAGTGTGTATATACCACTGATAAAATAATACCTCGTGCAAATAAATAAAAAAAGTTTTTAATCCTATGTCAGTACTTACTGACGGCTCTAGCTACACTTTCGATAGGCGCCACTAGGCTTTTTGCACACAGCGAATACCATTTCAACCACTCGACTTGAATGTTTCTTCTTCGTTAATGCCAAGGAGGGTGGTCCCGCGTTGTTCTGGAAAAGCGACGAGAAGTTTCCTCGGGCTTGATGGTTTTATAATTAAGAGTACAACCTTGGCGAGTTTTCATAACGTCCAATTATACAGTCGGAAAAAGACAAGTATAGTTTCTTATATTTATTTCCGTGCGGTACTCCTTTGAAGAGAAGAAGCTAAGGTTCACGCGATATACGTTATACATTCTCTGTCTGTATCTGGAATAGATTATTTCACCCCGTAAAATACCGTATTTCGAGTAAGAGGGTGGGTTGTATACTTTGGATAATATGGGATACTATAAAAAACGTTATATAGCAATAGCGATATATTCGCATAATGGAAACTTAGGAGATGATTCTCGGTAGACCACTTTACTTACACCACCTTTCATACACTCACTATTACTATACATCTCTCATCTCCCTTATTAATTAAATCGTAAGCTCTTAAAGGTTCGGAACGCTCGGCATTTCAATTGGCAAACGTTTATCCGCGCAGGTATGTACTCAGAAGCGAGTCGTCTCTCGCCGCGCGCGGAATGCGCGTTCAGCGAATAGCTTGTATATCTTTTTTTCACGTCAGTCCGGGGAACCGATCGTCGCAGCATCCCGCGTGGCATCCCGCGAACTGTTCGCCAGGATGTATAGACTCGAGGATCAGTATTCGGCGCGGCACGGCGAGCACCAAAGACGCTACTCGCTCGTTTCAGCGTACACGAAGAGAGGCCGGCTACCCGTGTTCCGTCACACACTTTCTCCCGTTCCCTCCCGTCTACCTGTCGCTCACAGTCAGTCGACGTCGTCGTGGAACGCGTCTCCGCTTTCAGGAACAAGAACAAATGGAGCGAGCGGGCGAGTCCCCGAAGAGCGGATCGAAGCAGCGACGTAAAAAACATCGACGACGAAGCGTTTCCGCGCACGGTGGCCGATCTCGGAAGCTTATTAGTCCTCGGGAAGGATTTCAAGTTAAATTGGGATTATCTCGCGGTCGGATCTCTCGCTCTCGTTCGACTCCCGGTGGGCTAATTCGATGCGCGTGGCCCCGTCGCTCCTTTCGTTACAGCGACGACTACGTCGACAGGCGATATCGTGCCCTCGATACGCCTTCTGGCTCCGCCTGGACCGAATGGGCTCGGAAGACGAAGATGACGCGACGGATAGGTGCCGGGGAAAAAGATGAAGTGAAACTTAATTGTTATTGTTCCTGGAATCAGCCGCCGCCGCGAAGGGGACGGTCGATCGTACGTCGCCTCCTGCGCGAGATGAATGATTCTTCAAAATCGTTCGGCCTAGAGCGATCGCCCGCGATTGATCCGACAATTGAACGGGCGATACTTACGCGCTCGGGATCCCTCATCAAATGTTACGACGCGTTTACGGAGAACGACTCTTTTTTACTTCCCTTTCATCGCTGTTGGCCGACTCGCGCTCCTCGTGCGCGGCGGATATCTGTAATAACGCGCATTTAACGTAAGTACACTCCGCTTCGGGAACGTGCGAATTTCGGTATACCGGTTCAATTTTATCGGATTTATGTTGGTATGCCGAGAAAGCGGTTTATTTGTGGTTGATAAATGTTTGTTTGAATATAGAGAAATAAACATTTCATCAGGTGAGGTAAATATAGCGTAAACTATTACGATATTTATTTGGCACAATTGAGCCCTTTGAAGCAACTATTTGAATGAAATAAACATTTTAATAAACTATTTATCTCGTCGTATTTGGAATTACATTTATTAACTATTAATAAACTGTTGTTCCGGTGTACATGTCGATCATGAAGAGCGGAATAGTTTAAGCTCAAATTTGCAATTTACATTGATTTATCGCCTGCGAAATACTTCTTCGAGCAATCACACAGTCGATCTTTCGAATCGAAGGCGACAGAAATTTACATTGCTTCTCTCTGATTTACCGAGTCCCCCTCAAAATGTGAGTTCCCATCAACGAGATCGTTCTTAAAGCGTCTTTTCCCCTCGAGTCCCGCGTCGCGTCGGGAACTAAGCTCTAACCCCCGGCCCTTTTTTTCACGCTGGAAAAGTTCGTCGGTACGCGCGACACACGGTGAGAAAACACTTTTACAAGCGAAACATTCAACGTCGCCCATATGCAACGTCGCCCCTTCAGTGTTCGCCATGACGCCCGGCGCTTCGCCGAGAGAGTTCCCCTTCTTGGAGGGGGTCGAAACTCGGGGGTTTTAATCCAACGACCCTGTTCGAGTCGCCCAACTGCGGCTGCTCCGACCTCATCACCATTTTCTTCTCGTTATACTCCCGACTCGCTCCCTCGTTGTCTCACCCGTCTTACCGAGTCCTCCGCCAGCCTCTTCCCGCATTCTTTGGGCTTACAGAGGGGGCGACGGTTCGCGGATCGTTTCTCTCGCTTCCGAGAAAGCGCGAGCAGCGCTTCTTCATATATATATTTTCGGAAGGAGCGACGCGATGCCACGTTCGACTTTTCGGCGTGTTTGAAAGCCGTGCAATTAAACTTCAAAGCCTTTTCGCCGTGGAGTGTACCTGTGCCTCGTTTCCATGTGAAAGCGAGAGGGAGAATTCATTTTTTTCACCGTTGAAGAGGGAAACTCGTCGTAGTCCTCGTCGCCGTCACGATGTTTTACCAGGAGCGTTCGCGTACGTGTAACCGTGTCAGTGTGTAGGTATGTTTGTAAAAAGATATCCCGAGGAGGAAAGAAAAAGACGCGAGTTTTGCGAGTACGACCTTTTCGCTTCGGGCGAGGTAATTTGTATAAAATATCGTGTGGATACAAGGGAAGGTCGGACAAAGGAGAAGGGCACGGGTCACGTAGAAGGAACGGGGATATTTTCCAACAATGTTTCCTTGATGAGAAAAGTGTGTGAAGTGGGATTCTCGGTTAAACAATTCAACAGATTTCGAGTACATCGAAAAACGGAAGAAATCTAAAGAGTTTTCGAGGAATTTTCTCGTGGATCGATAATAAATTTCGGATATTCCCCCGTCAGACGTTTCTCACGCAATGTCTTCTCGATGGGAAAAGTGTATCAAGTAGGATTCTCGGTTAAACAATTCGACAGATTTCGATTACGTCGAAAAATCGAAGAAATCTGAAGAATTTTCAGGGAAATTTCTCGCGGATCGATATTAAATTTCGAATCTTCCCCCGTCGGACGCTTCCCACGCCAAAATACTCGCGACGATGAAAATTTCACGCGGCGGAGTTATTATTTCTGCATCGAAAAATTCCTTATCGAGCTCGCCTCTCTCCTCCGACATTCCTCCCCCCCTCTACCCCGTATATTGTCCGGCGCGAAAAGCTCTCGAGACAGAGAATGACGGTGTCGAAGGTGACGTCGATGAAGAAAACTTTCGATCAGCCTCGCGTGTGCCAGAATAAAGGAAAATCATTGTAGGATATTTCGTCACCTACAAAGACCCGAGTTTTAACAGAATCTTAGATGCTACCTGCCACTTTCTCCGCGAATCGGAAGCAACACCCCGCTCCTCCCTCGCTGCTCCGACCAGGAGGACGAATTCAATCTCACGCCCTCTGGCAAACAAAATTTACAGGGCAATTTCACGAAACGATGTACACCCTCGCCTTTATTGTAGACGTAATGCAATTACCGTGAGCACCACCCCCGCATCTCTTAGATAACTCGTCCTACCTGCTCTTTCTACAGTGCAAATGTTAATATCTCTATTACGCCGGAAAGCGACTGATGAGAAGTCTCAAAAGTGATTGCCTTGCGAGGATGACGGATAAATGTACGAACGACAAATAGACGAGGATGACGGATAATCCGGATAAATCCATGATATAAGTGAACGCGTTTCCGAACGAAAAGAAATCTCTCACCCGAGTAGAGAAGTTTCCCTCGATACCCATCCATCTCCATACTTTTTCCACCCCCTCCATCCCTCCATACATCATTATAATAATCGCGCTCCCCCTTCCCTCTCTCAATGCTCGCCCAATCCAACCGCTCGCTCACGTTTTCAAGCGACCCATACCCATCGCTTTCACGCTGTATCCTCGACAAAGGAGGTTCGCCGCGTGCATGAACCGCAGACATCTTCCGCCTCCCCCTCGCGCCGAAAACTCCCGCGGCGACGCGTGATAAAAGTCACGCGGCACGCGCACACGAATCCGCGAGAGAGGATTCATTTGAATTTCATAACTTTTCGAGACTCCTCATTCCCTCCGACAGCGGCGACGACACCGCACGCCATTGCGTTACCGCGGATTAATAACGTTACGCGCCTGGACGTGCACTTCACGCGACGCGATAAAGCGGGCCGCACCGTAATTTAAAATTATACACGGTGTCGAATAAATGAGGGTATCCGCGGGCTTCCTTTTTTCCGTCGCGGAGGACGTAATCCGGGGGTGGCGTTTTATCCGCGCGGGTAATTGGCCGCCGGAGGGTTTCTGCTCGTCCTCGAGTGCACCGCAATACTCCTCTCTCATCCTTGCAAGGAACCTCTTCGGCGTGGAGTGGGGCACGCGATCGGGGAATTCGATTGGTCCTGCCACGCCGTTTTTCGTCTTGCAGAGGATTAGGGGCAGTTGGAAAATTTTGTAATTATTTATAGGATTCTTTTTTCTCGGATAACTTTACGAATTGTATCCACACACTGAGAAAAATAATTAGGTTAAAATGACAAAGCGCATCTGGTTGAAGACGTTTAGTTATTCTAATTAAAATACTGGTTAGTTGAACCAAATATCAAGTTATTCCAACCAAACGTTTAGTTGTTCTAACCAAAAAGTGATCAGTTGAACCAAACACAGATGAGGGATGCATATTTCACCAAATGGTTTGGTCATCATTTCCAAGATTTTAGTTAAATTCACTAAGTTATTTTTCTCAGTGTGGATGTGTCTGTAGATATCCGCGTCACATAACGACCTTTAACTTCTTCGCCGAAAGGTAACCCTATTTTTTCAAAGCGACCATAACTCTCTTTAATAGAGCCTTTAACTCGTATACGGACGATTTCGCACGCATAGCCAACGCGGAACAGTGGCATAATCGTACGGCTGTAAAGTGATACTCGTACGAGGGGTAATGGTATGGGCGAGAGAATCGAGAAGGAGGATATGACGTAATGGGAGCTGCCGCGCGTTTCGCCGTATCGCGATCTGGCACGGTGGCGAAAAAAGGAAAGGACGACGGAACGAAAGGGAGCAAACTTAATTACAAAAGAGCGGGGGCTGCCCTCGACGTGATCTCGTCAAAAGTTGCAGCGGAACCGATCGAGCGAATTGCTTGCGATCGACCGGAGAAAAAGTAGCTGATTCGTTCCGCGCTATATGAAGGGAAAAGTTGAACTTTTTCGAAAGAAAACCAGGGGGAATAAACCTTCTGATGATTGTCCGGGAAAGTACTTCGCTAAGTGCGAGACAGCTGCAGCGTTTCGCAAGTTTCGCCAAACCTCGCGGCGCGTTGAATAAGTTATCGCGTTACATATTATCGCGTTTGAAGATCATTTCTTATTTCTGGAAAAATGTTCCGCCCGGTGATTACGTCCAGATATTTCTTTCATGAATTTTTGAACCACGGAAAAAATAAATCGTAACATTTATATTATAAAGTTTATGGTGAATGTCGGAATAAGGCCCATTTATTGTTACGATAACTACAATTTTAGTAAAATTTGTATTACAACTTGTAGAAGTTATAAGCGTTGCTGTAATTGTTACTACAATTATATAGTTATCGTAATAATAAATACGCCTTGTTCTGAAATTTTGTTTCGTGATGCTTCTACTAATCTATTACTCCCTACTATTTATTTCTTCTCCATTGAAGCTAGACTAGAAAGGTATATGCATGTATGCCTCGTGAATAAAATAGAAAATTAGAATTTATATTAGGCTCGCTCGAGAAATATTTAATTTAATGCATTCGAGAATTAAAAAATCATCTTCCAAATTAATTTGCGACACCTGCGTGCCCCGCATATCGAACCATTTCGAATTATGGATGAATGAAGAAACGCCAAAAGTCGTATTTACGAAAGCGAGTCACTTGAAAGAGTCTTCCTCCGCAGAATTTCATTAAATTCCCTCTCACTCGATATATACCGAGAGTTCCGCAGACAGCGAGTCAAATGGAATACGCGCCCCGCGCGAAGAGTTGGAAAAGGCGGATTCCTTCACCTTGGCCGCGGCATTTCCCCTATCGAGAAATTTGCGCGATCTCTCTAGAGAATTTTGAAATTTTACCAACTTCAATCGTCCCTGAAATCGAGTCCGGGGTCGACGTATAATGGAGATGCTTGACGTGTTCGCACGAAACTCGAACCTCTCGTGGACTGCCAGGAATCGAATTTTTATCGAGCAATTTCTCTGTTATGCAAAATCGCGTGGAATGTTACAATCGAAAATCACTTTTCACGAATTACCTTGCCGCGTAAAATTACGCTTTATCAATTCGTCCTTTGTATTCTCCCCCTTTCTCGCCACCCTTTCTCCAAATATCGTTGCACCCAGGGAAAAGGTCTAGTTGAATACGAACTTATATAATAGAAAAATTTATTTGAAATGAATAGGAATTTGTTCACATGTTCTACTAGGTCGTATTCGATTAAAAAGATATGCAAAACATGTATCAAATTCAAGTAAACTTTTGTTCGATGTGAATAAATTCCTCTTTATCTCAGATAAAATTTTCTATTAGGTTCTTATCCAACTAGACCTTTTCCTTGAGTGTGAATTTGGGTAAAATCTACAGTACTTACAATACAATTTTAAAAATTCTCTAAAATTATTTAAATCAAATGTCGCTATTGAAATATACTTATCGGATGGAGATCAGACTATAAATTCCACGGGGTGCTGCGTAATGAAACGCGTCTTCATCTTCAGCGTACAGGTACTCACACACGAGTCCAAAGAACGTGAGGCCGGAGTATAGATAGAAGGAATAAAGGATACACCGTACAACGGATATAAGAGAGTACACTATATATTATATATGTATATACATACACATATATACTACCAACGTCTCGAGTCTCGGGACCCCTGAGACGCATATATACCTAACGTAGACTTACAGCGAGCGGTCCACGAGTGGATCGACTACGGTGTTGAGAAAGTGTCCTACACACATAGGAAAATCCGACCCCCTGTAAAATCGAGGGTGAAATTTTTCCTTCGAACGTCGCCTTTCATCCCGCTCCTATATCCTACATACACACGTAACCGCGACGTCGAGTGAAATGTATTTTCATTCCCCCTGGATAACCTCTGACCAAACCCATGGAGTCTGCAAAACCCTTACGACGAGCAGGGCTATAGGTATTATATTCTTCGGAGAAAAGTTTTTTCGTGCCGCAAAATCCATAAGAAATCGTTTCCGTCGAGCGTACAGCGAGAAGGATCAGCCGTCAATGATGAGCTGTAGCGAAGTCGTTTTGTGTATACGCGCCGTTTCTCCAATTAGCGAGACTTTCCGCATATCGTGGTAATTAAGTGTCTCCCGGAGGGGACGACTAGGGCATTGATAGACACGATAACTGCCGACTTCCTCATTAAGATTTCCCTATATAGTCTCGTTAATTGGAGACTCTCTCTCTCTCTCTCTCTCTCTCTCTCTCTCTCTCTCTCTCTCTCTCTCTCTCTCTCTCTCTCTCTCTCTCTCTCTCTCTCTCTCTCTCTGTAGGCGTATGAGATCTTTTCAATTTAAATCACTATATACAGTATGTCTAATAACAAAGTATACAAGGGGGCCCGTAGTTTTATGTTAATTACCGTAATACTTTTTCGAGCTTGAAACTTTGTATGTGTAGTTATTTGTGCAAACAGTATGTATTGGAAAATCTGACAGCATGTGTCATGTGCGCAAAAAATGCGCTTGCGCAGTTTTAATCTTGAAAAAGTACTACGACAGTCAACATAAAACTATAGATCCCTTCGTATACTTTACTTGGACATACCATATATCCACTTTCGTAAGATATTTAATATATATCTAGTGCACTGTACATTATTTGTTTATAAAAGAAACGCCTGGCGGACCGGAAAAAGAGAGGAGAGACAAGAGTTTTCCGTCGGTCCGCACCTTCATCTCATATATCTCGGATCGTCCCGAGTAATTAACGCGACGTTAATTGGTAAAGTTGGAAAAGTAAAAGCGAGAGGGGCTGGTTTTTTCTTCAGACGCTATTCGTCGTTCGCCTTCGTTTTTGCCGCCTCTTCTTCTCAACTGAAGAGACCCGGGTCGACTAATTTGGTGAAATCTCAATTAGTCAAGCACGTTCGGAGTTCTTCGCCTCTCCACGGTCCTCTCTCGATAAGCCTCTCCTCTCGGCAGAGCCTTACGTTAAAGTGGACGTCCGTTTATTTGTAGTTGGACGCGCAAACGTAGATGGTAATCATGTGATAATACGTTGTAAAGATAGAGACCATTGCTTGCACCATCTCTAATTGCTATGGTTAACGGAAATAGTTGTAGGGATCGTCTCGAGTGTTCCACGTCTCTCAAAATTATCGTGTTTTGTAGTCATGTATATGTTTCGAATTATCCAACTTTTCTCAATCACCGCGGATAAGCTGCTCTCGTCATTAGGCCTTTACGTAAACAGCAAAACTCGGTTCCTCGTACGAGCGAGCATAATCGGGATTTGGAGGATGAATGGGACGGTCCACGTGATTGCACGATTATCATCGATGATATGTACCCAGTTGCTAAAATTGACAGAAAATTACAGTATAATTCGATTTATAAACTATCATCGTTCTCTTGTTATCCATAGTTATTTTCAGAATACCAAACAATGTTCCTAAAGTTCGGTACGTAACGGGGAAGTAATTTGTAAGGATATAAAAAATATAGGCAGCACAAAGCGTTCAAATTTTATACCCTATGCAAATTGATGGCATCGTTTTCTATACCCATTCATCAAGGTATATGATAAGCCCACGTCGCGCGTAAAAATACACTGAACTCGTAAAACCGTTTATGGGGAACTCACGTGTGGAATTTTCAAAACAATTTCCTCCTCTTAAAAAATTCTAGACGACGCAACCAGCATTCCGATACTTTCTATAGCTTACAGCATAACTTACGCGAAAGAAATCTCTGATTATTTTTTTTAGATGGAGCTGGAAATTGTATCGGCATCAAACAATGTAGTTAACGTACCAGAGGGACGAGATCCGGAGGGAACGAGTCAGTTTAATTTCAGTAAATCCAATATCTCCCCGATTCATTCGCAACACGTCCTCTTTTAATCTCTCACTCTTGTCGTTGTCATCGTCTCTCTTTCTCCAATTCCCTTTCCTCTTTTAATTTCATAGAAATTCTGATTTCCAGTCGTATATTTTCCCCTTTGCCTCTTTTGAAATTTTGGAGCACATTGTCAAAACAAGACACCTTGAGAACTTTGTTGCTAAAGACGAAGGATGGAATTGCTAAGGATAAGTAAATTATCTTTGTGCGACGACATGCCTAAATATTATCACTCGTAACAACATTATCTCAAAGACCCCTTTGTCAGTTAAACACTAACCCTCTCTCTCTCTCTCTCTCCCAAGTGAAGCCGTGCTTCGGCTTCTCGTTGCTCTCTTCACGGCAACGTTGCTTTATAACTAGATTAAAATGTAGAGGAAAATGCATGGGAAACTTCATTTACCTATTCTGGTGACGATGCACGAAAGTGCAGCTTTCTGTTGATAAAAAACGAGTTGCGTGGAAGGAGAAAGAGGAAGAGGGAGAGGATGAGATCAATCGATGAGGAGCTTCCAGAAATGTGTTAAGGTGTGAAGAAAATGGATAACAGTATTAATAAATTCAGCACGCTAGCCACCTTAAAAATTAATGATAAATAATTTTAAAATCTGCAATATAATACAAAATAACACGTTAAAATTTTCCAAAAATTCATACAAAATTTTAATGTGTTTGAGAATACTTATTGATAAACCAATTAAAAAATAACTCGCGCACAAGACTCCCGGATACTTAATTAACCTGAATAACGAAACCAAATTATGTAAGCCACATCATACTTCAGGAGATAGATAGAATTTCAAACACATTTGGTTTCCTTAACCACAGAAAATCCGCAATTTCGACAGACGCCAGGGAATCCTTCGTGGTGGCGAGTCGTACACTCGGGTTAAAAGGATTTTCTCAGACGGGGTACAATTAAGCGACCCTTTCGGGTGAATTTTACCCTGCAAATAAGACCACCTGCAACTATGAAGGGAAATTTGTTGAAAACCAATTAAGCCCGCGGCTCGGCAGAGCCGACTTTCTTTCTTTTGTTAGAATAAAATAAATCCTAGCGCATCGCCATCCATCCCCTTATCAAGAAGTATTTCACGCATCCACTTGCTATCAGCTCGTTCATACGATATAAATAACAGACGAGAGAACCCAGGTGGAAAAGATCTGTATGGATTATATAAATTTTTTATATAAAAAATATATAAATTTGGGCTCATTTAATTTATATATAATATTTTTTCAACTGTTTTAATTTTTGTACAATCTATATATAATATAAATATATATATATATGGTTTATATTGAAATCATATATAAATTTAATGAGCAGAAATTTGTATATGTTCGGTATACAAAATATATTATATATATAATCCATATAGATCTTTTCCACCTGAAAAATACGGTATACAAATCACTGAGATATAAAACGGTCTGCCAAACTTCAATGTTCCTTAGAATCGTTCATCTATTTAGCATCGTAGAGATTCCTTTCCAAGACGCTGCAGTCTTCGGCAGAGTCGATTAATCACGGCATACCCAACCCCCGTCGTCTCCCTCGTATGTTCAACCGAACAGAGTTCGGTGCTGCAGCGATAGTGCGGCAGAGTGGATGCAGTGAATAACAGTCGGATTTAGAAATTTTCGAAAATACATGCGGTTCAATAAGTTTATCGAGAGCTACGATTTAGCCATTCCTCGCGAAATAATAGTTCGACACGTTTCATCCATCAACTGTGGCCGTCTAAATTTATGCAGACGTATTGATTTATTTCACCTACGCGCGTGTATCCAAAAAAAAATTAATTTTTTTCACGAAACTCCAATCCGCTCTTGGCCGATTTTCTCACGAATCCTCGGTATACAAATAGCAAAACAATAATATATCCGTGTATACAGAGCCATAATCGGGTCGCCAGACAAAAAGCTCACTGCATTTACAAATATCCGAAGTTTGCTTTTACCCGACGATGCGAACATATATTCCCCCGTCACATCTCGAAAGCATCCGTAAGACGGGACCGATGGCGAGCGATATCCACTGCTTGCTGTTTATGGAAAAAGAAAAATACTTCCGCTAAGAGCGAGAGGATATGTGTCACAGCATCCACGAGAAAGGAATTCCACGCGGGAACACACGTTTCTCACGCTCGGCTCGCAGCGAGGATTTCCCCGGCGGGACGATTTTTCAATCGCTCCCATTCTTCCGGTTCGATTTTATAACACCGACGCGGCAGATCCGATAAGTTATAGATTCCAGATCTCGACGTTCAACGTCTCGTTAGTCCGCCGCGTGTCGAGACGACTTCGCGGTTCAGACCTCCAGCGTTCTTCGAGCGAGCGGCTAGGAACCGGCTGAAAAACTTGTAATACCTATAAGCGCGAAGTAACTTTTGCGATAAAGTTGAGAAGCCGCCGTACGCAACCGTGGATCTATGCGGCAATGCGCCGCGAGTCTGGCGAACGTAACTGTACACACCCGTGCCCACCGCAGCACCGCCAATGACGAGCACGAGAATTGCCAGCCAGACGGAGTTATTCTAATACCGGGACGATTTATACGGCGGGTTTACGAGAAAGTAAAAGTTACTTTATTCGACCCAAATGATTTATTACCTCGCCCCCGGTTTTTACGAGGCGATTTTTCTTCCATCGAGCGAACACGTAGGACCTGCAGACGCTCGTCTGCCACCGGTATCCGTTCGACGACGGCGCGTAACCGAATTTGCATGTATGATCCGGGGGAGCTTTTAAATTGCGATCAAAGAAATAACTGAAATCCTGAGAAATATAGGTACATGACGTGGGACTGTACGGGTGAAAGGCTAGCGCACTAGCGACATACTCGTATCGCGTTCGAATAAGGGTGGGTGAGAGGTTCTTTCCCCTCTCGTATGGCATAAAAGGAATAATCTAGAGTTCCATATAGCGAGATTTCATCTCGATCGCGTCGTCATCCCCGGCGATACGAGATTTCTACGTGTGACTTTTTGAATGTAGAATTCTGTAGCTTACAGTCCAACGCGGTATTTCAGTGGAATTTGAAAGTGAAATTCTATACCGAGAGAAAAAATGGTACATTTTTAATTAAATCTGCGTTTACGGGGTGGGGAATGCAGAATTAGTTGCTCCGATTAATAAATTCGGTTATAACGATCAATGGCTATTTAAAGGTTGTCGATTTTAAGCTTGTCGATTTTCCATTAAATTGAAACCCTATATGTTGGCCCATTAATGAACATTTCACCTATCTTAGGTTCAAAATAGAAGCTTATAGGCTGAGTAGGTCAATGATAGGCCGAATTAAGTATTAAAAGCATCAAAGTAGGGGTAAAATTTCGACTCGGGAAGTAACTAAATCTGCATTCCCCCACCCGTAACCGCCGATTTAGTCAAATTTACAAACTTTTTGTTCTCAGTGTAGAGAAACCGCGAAATCATTGAGCTGTATTTACAGTCAATTCACATTCACAATCGACCACTCATCACAACTCCATCGAGATGCATTTCACCCGAATGCGGATCAATGCGGAACAAACATTCTTCGGCTATTCTTCGTCTGAACCTATCCATGCTCTTCACGGGTTTTCATCGTTTGTCTGAATATATTCCACGTTATGTATGTGTGTGTGAATGCGGAATGCTTTAAATTTCCATTTCCTTACTCTCGCTGCGTTTGAAAGATAGATGATAATCTCAAGCTATACCCTTTCATGCCTTCATACGCAAGTGACCCCGTGCACTAATAATTTAAGCTGCTTTCTCGAGGATGCGGAGTTAATAGTAGCGCTCTATAGATGCACTAATCCCGTACGTATATTTCCGAAAACTAGGATAATGCACTCTCTTACTTATATGATGGCAATGTAAATGGCTTGGACGGTAAGAAATGTAATCATCGTGATTCAACCGCAACGCCACGACAAACGACGTAATTCATAGAACGGCAATGACCACATTAGCTTTCGTCGAGAACATTTCTCAAATTTTCGTTCATCTTCGATCGCAGTATCCCAAAAATACCGTGGAAAAAGTCTTTGTCTCACCGCCGATCAAATCTTGTTTCCTAAAGTTCTGATTTCGCGGTGAATTTCGACCGATTTTATTGTATACCTTCGATTCAAGGAGAGAGGAGGGGGGGGGGGGGGTGTTTTCGAAACGACGAGAATACTTCCACCGACAGTCTCGGCTGCTCTGTAATTACCGGAACCGGTATCCGTCGACGACGCGCAACGCCACCGCGTGCTCTCCCCGCGAGTGCATTAAAATTCTCGTTAACTTGCCTCCTCGATCGGGCGCGATACGATCTAGGGATCTTCGAGCAGGCCTCGTTTTTTGTCGGCGAACGATCGATGGGACGGCCACAAGAAGTCATTCCGAAGATTCGATGAAATCTTCATGAGAGGGTAGAGGGCCGACGGGAGGGTAATCATGAATAAATCATGGAAAGACGAGAAGGTCCCGAGGTGTATAGGTTCAAAAGTAGTGCGACGCGTTTTCGCAATTTTTCGAATTGTCTCGTGTCACGATGATCGAAATCGTTTGGCGGAAATACCCTAAGGTCTTTCGGGTCTGCAAGCAATTCTGGAAACTTGATTTAACGCACACGGTCGAGTTTACGTACCACGGAACATTCCGAATCTCGATTAACCCTCCGTGATCACACATCTGTACATATCCAGAGAAAAGATCTAGTTGGATATGAACCTAATAGAAAAATTTATTTAAGATAAATATAGGAATTCATTCACATCGAACCAAAATCTATTTGAATTAGATTGATGTTCCACTAGGTTCGTACTCGATTAAAAATATACGTAAAACATTTATTTAATTCAAATAGACTTTTGTTCAATATGAATAAATTTCTATTGAACTCAAAAAAATGTTTCTACCACAGGTTCATATTCAACTACACCTTCTCCCTCGGTGCTATTCCGCGACGGTCACGCATGGGTTAAATGGACCTAATCGATTTCTAAATAATAGCCATATGAATAACATCCGTTCGATTTAGACCAACAAATTGTGGAGCATTCTGCAAACATTGTAGAATATCTAATCACCGTGTCTATATGTAAGAAATTAAATGTTGATATGTGTGTGTTCAAAAACGATCGTGAATATTATGTTGATGCGTTAAAAATTAACTACTTCGCTAAAAGTGTCACAACTTCATTATTTTGAGAGTTTTCTTGATAAAGTCAACGGATAATTCTCATAAGATATAGCATTATACTTTGAAGCAATAAATAGTTCTCCAGTGCACGTTTTAAAAACGTTTTCTCCCGAATTCTGAAGACAGTTCGTGGTTCGAGTTTTAAAAAGGAGCCATTTATTCCGAGATCTGACGAGGATCTAGTTATGATTGTAAAAAAAAAGAAGTATAGTTAGCTTCAAAATTGAAGCCTGGGTCAAGTCTTGGCGAACACACAGAGGTTTAAATACACGCGGACAAGTCTTACACATGTCTACGGAGTTCTCGACACTACACTTTGACGTGCGCCACAGCGTTGAGAATTAAAGGCTGAGATCGCAGAAGAAACGTTAAAGCTTTTCCCTTCGCGTTTGTTTCGTCTTGCCGACGAGAAACGGCGCCGCTTCCTTCCTCGTCTCTCCTTTTTCCGCGGCACGGCGCGACAGCTGTTTACGATACGCGATTATCGCTTTTTGTCGCCCCGCCGATAAAGCGCCGTTGCGAGAAACGCCACGCTTGTTGTCTTTCCCGTAAATAGCACAGCGTCGAGAGCTGCCGATGAACGTTATAATTCTCCGGATTAATCCGGGGGCACCAGTGAAATACCGCGCGCTGCACACCCCTTCGCACTGTACGTCATCGGTCGTACAAATTGAACTACCTCAGCGGCTAGGACAATGGATCTATCGTTGCACGACAATCGACCAATTGAGAACCTAATTCAGACGCCCCATAGCCGGCTGCTGCGTAATGGATCGATAGTCCTATCGCGACGCGGCGAAATTGCGGTGAGATGTTGCTCCGTATTGTGGTTGTTTGCTTCGAATGCTCTATTGAAAGAGTAGATATTGGGACGAGAAAGATAGTATGATTATTTCATAGTAAACATAGTTTGATATCTGATTAATAGTTCATAGATGAACTTAGAGGTTTAATTTTAACAACTAACTATTGTCGGCTTTGTGTTCCAAAGTACAGAGATATTAAGGGCGTTTTTAACGGCTGCTTCTTACTAAAAAATAGTATCTTACTGCAATAGAAGCTGTGTGATTTAGTAGGTCTCCAAGTAACTTAAAAAGTACAACGATATCATTAAAATAATTGGATCGCTCCTTGCTGCTAGCAAGACGTTGAGGAGTATATAGAACTACAACGCGACGGCGCGATATTAGTAGTACAACACCGTCTCGAGTTCGGCGGGATTAACAGCGCGCGAGTGCTAGAAATAAAACGGTACTTCCGTCCGCGGTGAAGCGTGACGATTTCCGCTCCCGCGTCATTAAATCACATACGATGGTACTCTCTGCGCTGTTATGGAAAATAAATTAAATTGCTACTGAGAAGAAAAGAGGAAAAGATCGGTTCTACTCTGATAAAACTCGAAAAGGAATTTTCGCAACGAATAATAATTGTCAATTAATGATGATCCAACAATAAAAACCCTGAATGGTTTGTATATATATGTGTACATGTATATTCTCTCCTAAAAAACTATTCAATTCAAATGTGTCTTCCCACATAAAATCTGAAAGGAAAAATGCTAAGGTTTCTTGTAGGATATTTTATAGCCCCAAGAGATAAGTCCCATATCGATTTCGATTCAAAGCTCATCATCGCGAAGAAAAAATTTAAGGGGGTTGAAAGAAAAATCTACCATCGAAGTTACCCCTATAAATATAGTTACCACGTCCCGATAGGCCTTCGAGTCCCTATCGGCATCCATATACAGGCATGCTCCAGCGAGCTTCCATTCAAGACGCACGATCGCGATTCCATCTCAGAAACTCATCGTCCATCTCATTACCCGGTGATGCAGACGATATTAAGGAGCGGTTAACATCTTTTTGCCGAGATATCTCAATCACTAGCCATTATTGTTAGCGTCGTGGTTCTTGTCCCCGTAATCGCTAAGAAGCGTGACCGCCTTTGACTATCGGTTCGACGCAAGGTGCCCCATAGAAACGGCTTCATTAAGTGTCGCCATCGCGCGCAGGACGATGATGGGGTTCCGCTCTCGCGACTCCGCGATGAAACGTGTTTTCTCGGTTTGTGACACGGTAGCTGCTTGTCTTTTTTCTAATTTTATTACCCACTGAAACGTCCATCGGAGGGAACAGACGCTAAGTGGTCGTTACTGCTCGTCTCTCGCGGCAGATCTTGAGTCGCCAGGCGCTCATCCTGTCTACGAGCCTAAGAAGGGAACCTTATTTTCGCTTAATAACATCATCGAGCAGACATACTTTTTCTATCCGTTCTTATACGTGTCGAGACGTCGATTCCTCTCGGCTTTGCGAGACGCGATTTGATTTCTTTGGTATTTATACTAGCGTCGTTCTTCCAACTAAGAATTGCTGAAGACGGGACAAACAATTCTTCACTTCTAGCAATGATGGAAAGTTATTTCGCCGCTTTTATTTCAGAAGAATACTCGAGAAGGCATTTCAACTATTTACACTGAGAAAAATAATTAGGTTAAAATGACAAAACGCATCTAATTAAACACGTTTAGTTATTCTAACCATAGAATGGTCAGTTTGACGAAACAGATGGAGAGAGGATCCCTATTTTGCCAAACGGTTTGGTTATCATCTTCAGAATTTGGTTACATTGACCAAATAATTTTTTTCAGTGTACTCGATTGCCCTGACTCGTTATCCGCTGACGTATCATTCCTATATAATGTAGGCTCCTATCTAGATTAATAAGCCTAAGTAGGGCATATATTATGTGCTCTACTCGTGATAGTACAGCTATGCACTAGTAATTATTACCTTGTAATCGTACCTGTAACGCCGTACGATTGCTATACGTACGCTCGATTAATGGGTACTCTCCGCCCCTTTAAACGTGTTCCCGTGAGCAGGTGCACCGTGCGAGAGGCGGTCGTAAAATCGACCGAAAATGCACGTAAATTTTACGATAAGGGAAGTCGCGATCGATATAAACACGCTCTTGCTTATATGAGTAAGAGCTTCAATTAACCTCAACACGTATGTATGAATGTATGTCTTAGATGCGTTGATTTAATTAACACGAAACTGCGATGGAACTAGGGATAATCCTAGAGGCGTTAATGTATTAATATATCCTTGCTTCGTTCCAGCAAATAATCGATTTGGTTCTGGTAGAATTTTTTAAATTAAAGGAGCGTGAAATTTAGGCTCCTTTAATTTAGAGGAGTAGATGAAAAATCTCGTCCGCGGAAGCTGTGCGACTTATAAGCAGTGGATAATCGATATAAGCAGAACTGAGACGAGTTTCCTACAGATTTTTTATAATTCCTCTTTAAAACAGCATATTTTTCCTAATTTCCGTAAAAGCGTCGATTCGCTTCCGGTAGAATTTACAACAAAAACAGAAAATCTATGCTCCGCCTATTTTGATGAATTATCAGATAAATATCGCCAACAGAAGTTGTGTAATCTTTAAATTATTGTAAATCGATGTAAGCTGACGAGTTTCTTACAGACTTTGAATAATTTTTCGTGGAAAGCTTCGTCGCCCAGAAATCTACCAATTGCACAATGCATCCTCGACCAACGTATTGGTTTATGCATTTTCTCGACAATCGAGACTACAGCAATGCATCGAATGAAACGCATATGCTATATGGTTGTGTATCTACGTGAGATGCATTTGCATTTTCAACGTTATCGACAATGGGTTCGATTTTCAATGCGCGATGAAATTATTTTCGCAAGGGTGTGAGGCGGGTGTGGATCGGTAATGAGCAAAATCAACGAATGGACAAATAATTATACAGACATGATAGATCGGGATAGGCTTGATTCTCGCACCATATGTTATGGCAGTAATAATCTGCTGCACCGAGAATTTTGATTTATTGCACTATAATTGCAATTAGACGTGGCACTGAAAGAATTGAAGGTGGAAAAAACTGTATAGAATAAAATTATTCTCACCTTTACTTTACTTACTTCAGACTGAAAGGTACTTTAATGGAACTGACAATGTACATACCCAGGTGGAAAAGTTCTAAATATTTTGTATATATTCCATATGTGGTTTTGGTCAAACATATATTGTATATAATTTATATATTAACCATATAACGACTATATACACATTTTTCAATATTTGTATAGTCCATATATAGTTGATATAGAAATCATATATAATCCATACACCATATGACCAAAATCACATATGGATTATATATAGAAAATATATAGAATTTTTCCGTCTGGGTAGCAAATTCTCCATAGTAGCTTCATCTCAAATGCGCAGAGATGCTTCAATTTAATTTATAGATACCAATAATGTACATCGAACGTACGCCGTTAGGTTACAGAGGCGTGAAATAGTCCGCAGTTATGACACCCCCGTTTATACCTGCCGCAAGTAAATTTCGTAGCTTAGAAGATAACTAGACTCTGGAGCACCAGCTACGGTCACGGTACGTAAGACACCTTCGTAGCTGCTTCGCCCCATTAAAGCGCATTCCTCCCGCAGGGATTCCGTTCGTTAGAGCACAACAAGACGTGACACGGCCCGAAATCGCGTGTACAATTTTCCCGTGAATTACGCACCATTATATACCTTCACCCTCTACCAGCGCGTCGTAACTTTATAGCCGATCTCATGAGTTTTCCCATTAAGGATCTTAACGCTCCACGTTATATCTCGTTACGAAACGAGAGGACTCTCTTCCTTCCTTTACGGGATTCTAGCTCCAGGAACCTTCGTCTCTTTCCAGAAATAGCTATGCCGATATCAGCTGCACCAGAGGTGAAAATATCGAATAATATAGTAACGCTACTCATTGGGCTGCTGTTGAGTAATCCTAGTAATTACAATTTATTTTTCTCGGCAGAGTAATATGGACAATTAATTTTGGCTTCCATATTAGGTGATTAAGCTACTTAGCGCGGGTATCAGTTGTTGTAGGAATTGGCCTCAAAATTTAATCATCTACGTAGATTAATTATTTCGCTTCATTAGCTACAGGTACCACCGCCGTTATGAGTTCCGAGCGAAAAAGCCGTAGATTCGCCTAGAGGCGTATTACAGAGCGTATTTTTTTCTTGCCAATTTCAGTTGCATCTCCGCCTGATAGAAGGGTCACGAGGGACGACATCGGGTTGGCTTCGACGCCTGGTCACCCTGCGAATGCGAACGTAAATGCGAGCACGAGTTGCACCAGTGGTAGCTCTGCATCGACGTGCTCCCACAATCCTCCGAGCCCTGGCCGAAACGGTCAGCTGTCCAGTAAGTCTGCATCTCTGTGGTTGTTCGAGTCTTGACCTACCCTTCGGCTTTGATCTTTCGTCACTCCGTTTGTCCTGTTCTATCTACACGTCGCGCTGCCCTGTTTAACTTAAATCGCACGTAACACCCTATTTAACGCTTTAGTGCACTTCGCGTCGATCTTCCATGCGATGTCGTCTGCTAATCCATCGCGTGAGATTACTTCTTCTTCTTCTTCTTCTTCTTCTTCTTCTTCTTCTTCTTCTTCTTCTTCTTCTTCTTCATTTCTCTTTCTCGACTTGCTCTCGAGAGAATTCGAGTCTTCATTGAAAAGGTAGGACTTCTGGTAACTCTTCGTGTCTCTGTCATTGCCGAAAACTTCTTTCGTATATTTAATTTTTCCTATCCTTTCTTCTTTTGCACTATATCTTCCTTTTTTCGTGTCTCCCCGGTCTCTTCTTCTTCTTATTCTTCTACGGGTCACGCACGCCTATTTAATTCCAGCCGCATATAACAATGGATACGATTACTCGATCGTGCGAGATTATATAATATATATGCCCTTCCGATCCGATTCTCCATCCTACCCATCCTGGCCATTTCCTGCCTCTTTCATCTGCAAAGGATATACCAACTCTCCGGATCAGTCGATCGTTCCTTCGACCGAATACCATTCGTCATTTCACTCTCCGATCACCTCGGCAATATCGCCCTTCACTCAGCCTTAGGATCCATGACGTTCTCATTATTCCTGTCCCCTTTTCAAGTTCCGGACAGATTTTCGTACAGCTTTCGAGAGAATTCGATCATTAATTTTCCCGTCCTTTTTTTATTATCCCCTTTTCAGTCGAACCTCCCTTCTTTGAGGGCATTGAAAAGATGCCCTGAAGTTCCAATAAGCGTCACGTGCAAAACTTTATAAATTATTTAGAAATAAAATAGTTTTGTACGAAAAATTCAAATTATTTATCTCCCGACGACACCAATCTTTCCTCGTCTTTTCTCGCCAGCTTCAGTCGTGTTTTGCAGAACTTACTTTCCGCGTTCAGTAAATTACACCATTAGCAAATGAGTACCTCTCTCGATAACGCGCGTTCAATACCTTAAAATACGTTCCATAAATGACGGCGCGTACGTCGGGGCACCATCGTAAAACCGTGCGATAAAAGTCAACAGTCGCGTGGCCATTATAACGGTCCGCGGAACGATGCAGGGAGAACTCTCTTCCTTATTTCCCTCCGTCTCGGGCCACCATAAAGTTGCAGGTGCATCGGGAGACTCCCAACATTGATGATTTCGCGAAGCAAGGCGCATCTGCTAACGGCCTTAGGCAGACGCGTAAAAGTCAAAAGGGTCGTTCAGGAAACGAAGCCAATTGCGAGCCGAAATTTTCCTCATCCCTGTCACTCTTTCTCGCGTTCGTGGACTTTCTCCTCCCCCTCCTCTCCAGTCCGCTCATCCTGTCGCCCGGCTCCGGGAGAGAGAATCAAAGTGTGCGCGCGCGCGGGCTCGAAACAAAAGATAACTCGAGCGGCAAAACAATGGCCAAGCCGCAAGTTATAAACCGGGAATCGGGCCGTCCCCGTGGCTATCCATTGTGCGAACATAATTGCTTCTTCCCCTTCTTCATTTGTCTTTATTATTTTCCGTCGGGGGCATTTCCATCGAGTTAAATCAGAGAATCATCGCTGGAAACTAAACATCGCGTTGTCGACGCATCGAGGGTGACAGCATGGGTGATGTGACATTTTTCTTTCGTTACATTTTTGTCGGATTATTTGGTTCAGCTTTAAGGTTCGAATTTTTGACTTGTCAATCTGGACCAGGATTGAATGTTTCTTCTACGCTGTGAGGAACATGACGATTGTGTACCTTAAAGAAGCCTGCCAAACAATTTTCCATATATGGTGTGGTACTTCTATACTGAGAAATGTATGAGCTTGGTCGAAATGAACGTATTTTTGATTACCTAGTGTTAAGAGCACATTTATTCGATTAGGGTGAAATATCGATGAGACGAATATAAATATTATTGACTTAATTGAATATTATTTGGACCAAATCGATATTTACTCGAATCGAATAATGTGCTCTCGGGACTATCCAACAACATATTTATTTCGATCAAGCAAAATTGTTTCTCAGTATTCTACCGAATACCATACTATCTAGTATTATCCGATGTTAGATGACTGCATCTTAAATCGAGATCTTCTCGTCTCTTGAAAATGGCGATGTCTTCGTTCGATATCGATGAAACACCCGTATCGCTCGAGTGAGATCGAGCCTAGCCAACCGTTGCAGAATTCATGGTCGATGGGATCATCGAGTTCTCCCGCTTCGAGTGGCTCTCTAGACTAGACCGTGCGTGAAGATCTCGCGAACCCTTAAGACGAAGAGCACCCCTATCGATTGAGTGCCGCGAATATCATGACGTCAGTTAGTCGCAAAAACAGCGTAGATGAGGAGACAGATGATATAAAATCCTGCTGGAGCGTTTAATAATCAGTTGAGATTAGACGATTAATAATATAATATTTCTATGAAATCAACATTAATCTGAATTAAATTTTTTTTTTATTTGGAATCTCAGTATATGTAGGAGAAAATAAGCAACTCGACTCGAGAAGCTGACTCGAATTATATTCGCAACTATTACAACCTTATTCTTCACACCGAGAAGACAGTTTATTTGTAGTTAATAAATGTCCAAATAAATATTCGTTAACTATTACGATATTTATTTGGCACAATTAGATCCTTTGAGGCAACCTTTTGAATGAAATAAACATTTTAATAATTGACATATATTTTCTCGTCCTAACGATATATTGGTTTCGACGTATTTGAAATTATATTTATTAACTATTAATAAACTGTTTTCTCGGCGCAGATAGGGGCGAACTTAGTTTCTCTCGTTCTTCGGTACCCAAGGCAAGGTTTCCTCGATTGCCGCGCGTTTATCCAAGTACGTATATTACACATATGTATGCGTCATCCAAAGTTTAAGGGTTTAGTCGAACAGCGTCGTGATCGCGTTCTATTACGGACACACTAATTGTATAGTATCTACGAATAGTTCTTCGACTCTCGATTGGACGCGTAACGATGCAGGAATCAATCTTCCATGGGATAAAAGAGGTAGGAGTGTTAGAGAAATGACGAAAACAACGGCAGAGAGAGAGAGGGTCGGCCTTTTAATCTACAGTCAATCACGAGCACATCGAGCGTGAGGTCCTCTATTATTGTGTTACGGTGTCCCGCGGGTTGATGGGATCATACGACCCGAGGGATCGATATCGCCATTGGCCCGAATACCTTCGATATCCCTCGCGGAATTAGGAATCGGAAAGGGCACGGAAGAAGGGAGCCGATAATTGCGAACGCGCGTGGGTCCAATTTGTATCAAAACTTTTTCTGTCACCAAAGGTGTGATGTGTGACCTACTTTGAGCGTGTTCAGAAATTGGCTGACAGTACTGCATTCCCATACTTCGGAATGGGAATGCAGTACTGTCAGCCAATTTCTGAACACGCCCTTTGTAAGAATAAAGAATTCACGTGAAAAAATATATTGACATGAAAGTAAATCCAGAAACCCTTGTTTGCAAGAGCTCGTCACGTGCTAAGGACGGCTGTGCCGCGATAGAGAATCACGTCAAGTCGGTCTTCGTTAATTAACGTTCTGGGCGTTAATTAAACGTCAATCGCTACAGTAAGCCAGGGAAGAAAATCCCCCCTTCTCTTTTCCCCACCCCTCGCATTCGCACGCGGGTCTGCTCCTCACCCTCTACCAGTTTTACAACATGTTATCGATTGCGCCAGTCTTTCCACGCGAAAGCGCATCATCCCCGTGCCGATTCCGAAGAGAAGGGTAGAACCTTGTTTTTATCCGCGAGAAGATCGAAACGTCGAAGTCGCAGGCTCCCTTTGCCTCTCGCTCCTTCGCTCTCTCGCTCCTTCGCTCTCTCGCCCCTGTGGATCCTTATTTTCCCCTTTCACGATAAATCACGCGATATTTACACGCGACTTGGCGTCTCCTGGCGCAGGGCGCGCGGTGTGGAGAGGCGCGACTCGCAGTCGAGCGAGTGAAAAAAGATAACGAGCCAACGCGCGCGTCGCCGTAATTCTGCGCTTCCGGTTTGTCGTAAACATTTATTTCGAAGCGCTCCGAATCATGGGAGGCGCGATCGCGACGTGTGCGTGGCGCTGATGCGCTCGAAAAAAGCTTTCCCGCCACGATTCGCAGCTTTCGAGGAAAGCGCTATGATGTTATGCAGATTTATAGGTAGCTTTCAAAATTAGTAACCGAAGTTATTTCGTACAGACAAGTTTAAATAAAATCACACAGCGGGCGATTTTGAGTAAATAACGCCACGTGCTAAACATTTCTCGAAAATTGAACGAATTCCAACAAAAATTCAATTACAAAATTGACTTCATCATTGAAATCCATAAACTTTTATCTTTAAACTTTTACCGTTTCTCGCTCCGTTTCAGAGACAGTTCTAACGGGGCCTCTTCTTTAACTTTTAACTACCTGCATATAACCGTTCGGAGTCACACACACACATGCCTATATTTATCTGACCCTCTTCACTCGGAATGATTTCTCGGACGTCTTATATAGATTTTATGAATTGCTACATGTGGAAAACATTAAAGCGGAAATAGCTGGTAAAGTAGCACGCCCTTCAAAAGCCTTGTATTAAACATGCATTTCACTAATAATTATTCGCGTGGATATTGAAATATGTATTGCAATTTCCTTCGGAACTATATGGCTTTCGATGCTTTTTCAGCTGACGCCGTTGCTTTTATATCAGAGGTATTCGGATATTAATGCTGCTACCATTTCTCGCTTCAAACAGACTTGTAAAGTTACAACCAATACACATCCGGGTATAAATCCATTTCTGTGGATCACTCGCTATCAAAATTAGTTCATATAACATCGGTAGTGGTATATAAGATTGCCAATTGGTATTCGATCGTCTCACATATTTTCGAAACGCCAAGTAGTACAGGTGTAATAAATATTCCCAAGCTGCAGACGCGTAAATAACCAGTAAAATAATAAAAGATCGAGATAGGAAATGCTGAGTAAATCTTTTGAAGACATAAAATACAATGCCTCGGTGTAGATCTTTAATTTTCTTAGAAAAAAATAGTTACTTGTAGAAGTGACGAAATTATGATATGTATCCAATTAGATGAATTAATAAAAATTCAATGACAAGTGCTATCATCTCATTAATATTTTACGAGCATTTAACACCAAAAATTGTATTAAATTGCGTTCAGTAGTCGTTATGATCATTGATTAATTAGATGCCCATCGGTTTTTATCAGAAGTTTCACTAATGAGAGTCAACATATTTTGAGCTTGAAATTCAGGTCAAAGCGCAATACGAAAGTTTCTCTCGAAAAAAGAACGTTTCCTGGAAGACCTCCAGATACCGAAGCTGAATTTAATTTTTGCTGTTGTTCTTTGCCAAAGTATTCTGACAGATTTGGCTTTCTTTTTACGAATCACTGTATGTTACATGTATGTAGGTGTATACAGTGCACTAAAACTTTCAACGAAATACAACCGTGACTGACACATTGGAGCAAATACTACCGTAAGTCTTGAAAATTCCAAGAGGAAAACTGCACAATCGATGAATAATGGCTTTCTTTGTCTCGAATTGTATTCGGAGAGTTTAATTGAATTTATAAACTCACGCAATACAACTATTCCGTAAATATAACACATTTCTATCAATGACAAGATGAATATTAAAACCCCACACTCTCAGTTTGACAATAAAGAGATATCTAAATCATTCTTGAATTCAGTGCTTATAATTACCAAATATGATTGCACTTTACTAATAAATCCTAACCATAGACACAATTACATCCACCTGCCACGAGAATCCAATTGCGGCAATGTTAGGTTGATTATCGTTGCCGCGTTGGCTCTTTCAAGCTTGGTCTAGCCGAAATAATGGACCTTCCGGGAGCACTAATTGAATTTGCTCCAGCACGCGTCCGTTACTATAGAGAGCTGGTGACCCGTCGGCACCTCGGGTCGGAATTTCTAAGGAAATGTCTGTTCGACGCGAGACTGCTGTGTCATTTCTTTTTTTTTGCTTCATTTAGTAAGCCTTTTGAAGCACATCAAAGTGATTTATGAAGGTACTTCAAAGAGGAAGTTGCACAGTAATTCTTTCAATTGCTCTCGTGCGTTTCTCAATGCCCATTAATGTCACTAGTTACTGTAATTGTTTATTTTTACTATAAGCGACGTTATTTTTTACAACCTAACGACTGGAGAAAGTTCCACAATTTTCTGTTGCTCCGTTATGCTTCGCTCAATCAAATAATTAAAATTGGACTCTATTAACCTAATTTGAAAACAATAAATGTTCAAATATACATACAGCAACATGATTACCCGGAAGTAACATTAATCTTTAGGCAGGCAGATGAGGCTCTCCTTCGCTATTTTTTACCGTTATCCATCGTGAAAAAAAGGGAGATACGCACCTCTGCAATCTTGAAGATAAATTCGCGAACTTCGAAATTACGCGGAGCTCTGTCTGCTTTGACACTAAGCCCTTATCGATGAAGGTACATTTGCCCTGCCTCAACCGTCGAGTTTCCCATACCACCTTGTCAATAGACAGATAACGCTGAAGATTGAGTTTAAATTATCCGCAAATCCATTTGTATCTGAAGTTGTAAATAGTCTTTCGTCGTTCCGAACCTTCTCTTCTGCTCGATAATTTTACTATATCATGCCACGTTTTGCCCTCTCTCTTTCTCTCTCTCTCTCTCTCTCTCTCTCTCTCTCTCTCTCTCTCTCTCTCTCTTTCCTCTTTTCTTTCCTCCACACATCCAAAACACACTTAAGACCAAATTTGTAGAACTCGTGAAGAATAACGGAGCGAATAAGGGCACTGATATGTCGATTTTACATATACTCGACCAACTTTCCCTTTTCGTCGTCATTTCTAACAAAACCCGTTTCCCTTTTTCATTTGCAGAACAAGGCTCGCTGACAATAGTACGCCGAAGCTCTGGCAAGGGCAAAACAAGCCGTGCTGGAAGCGGAAGCGAGAGTCCCCTGCCCTCCGACAGCCCCGAGACATTTTCTCGAGGTCACTCCGTCGACCTCGAGGAGGTCCTCGACAATGTCGACCTCACGACGGACAGTCTGCCCGCCGTCGACACCCCCGATGCCTGCGACAAAGCTGCCCTCAGGTGAGTAAGAAGTAAAACACGATCGCGTCAAAGGAACGCGTTTCCAGAGGAAAGAATTAAACGAATCCTCGTTGATGACCTCGAATTATTCCCGTTGAGACTCAGTGAGAATCTACGATCAAAGAAACGGGATCCAAAAGTCTTACTCTCTGTAAAATTTCATTTCGCAATAAGGGTAATCATAACACCCGGCAGAATGTCGAAAGTAATAACGCGAGCGTAATAATTTGAAGAACTGTTTACCTCCCTCTCTTGAGTTTCTCAATTCTTGCGTGGGAGTTAAGCAATGCGAGATATAGGAGGGTGTATTTACGGTAAGGCTCATAATTTTTGGAGTACCTACGGAGATAATATCACTTTAGAGTATGAGCCTTACCGCTTTACAAAATTATGTATGATACTGTACAACAGGATTTAAGTCGCAAGACGAATTCCATAAGTTTACGCTATACGTGGCAATTAGCTTCGTTTCATGCTCCACCTCTCGCACTCCCTCGGAGGATAGCAAAAGTTTAACATGACCCCCTCCCCCGAGAAACTCTCCGAACGAAGCCTCCCTCGTGCGTTTGAACCTCTCGCGTTTGCCTGCGCAATAATTAAAGCACTTCCCGGAGATGGCAATTAACATACACGATTAAATATTTTTTCGCCCTTCCGCAGGTTGAGATGCCTGTTGCGGCAGCTTCAGCGCGGTGAAATCTCCGCGGAGCTTCTCCAGAGAAACTTACACTATGCAGCGCGAGTCCTCGAGGCAGTCTTCATCGACGAGACCAAGTAAGTAACACGTCGCTCTCCACAAAAGGAGTCGGAGAGGAAATATACAATAGACGAGAGAGACGTGAGAAAATTCATGGCGTCTTCAATCGAGAGGAGTCCCGTGGTTTTCAATAAATTTCTGCCAGTCGTCATCGTCGAATCTCGATCCGGAAACCGGAACGAATAAGAAACGAGGATCTCTCGGTCGTCCCGAATGTCTATGTGAACCTCAATTCGTTATACCACATGAGACTAAACTTACTCTCCAAGAAAGAAGCTTCAATTACCATTATCTCATTATTTTTTAACATTTGGCCTATATCAATATCAGACTTTATTGTAGATAAAAATGTAATCTTCAAAAAAGTATTATACAAATATCAGCCAAAAGTTCATATATAATGAGATAATAGTGATTGAAGTTTCTTTCCTGGCGAGTAAGCTTAGCCTCGTATGATACGTACGTCGTACGTTCAATCGCATTTTAAATCAAGTCCTGAACGAATTGGAGAATGGAGCCATTAAAATAATACATTAAAATATAACAAACACCCAACAAAAACCAATATTCACGAAATAAATATTCCAATTTTTTTCAGTTCCGCGGTTCATCTAGCCTCCCTATTCTCATTTGAACAATACGGAAGTTATACAAGCAACCCTTATTTTCCCACAAGCCAATTCTAACCCGCTGTTTCGAAATGCGAGAACTAGAGAGAGGGAGAAGTACGCGCGTCCGTCGCAGCTGGCAGAAATCATGGAATAAACATTAGAAATTATTACCGCCGCGCCACCACTAGAGTCGAAAGGGCCGTAGTCTTGAATCTTTAAAGCGAAACACACAGTCATGCGATATCCCGTATACTATACGGGACCCTCGCCGGCCCTCATCGCCTCCGGGGAATTACCCGAATGAGGGAACTCACGGCCCCTGCCTTTCGATGATTATAATCCGCTTCTCAGATCTTCGTTGCGCGCTACCCATTCCCAGAACGTGAGAATCCGGTTAGCGAGAAGTCGATTGATTCGAACGAATAGGAATTGAACTCATATTTCCGGTCGCGATGGAACGGCTACTGTAATGGAAGGGGAACGGTTCGCCTTGAGTTTTGATTATTATTTCAACGCGGAAAGAAGAGGTTGGCGCGTGCTGTTGTTTAATTTCGCGGTATCTACCTTCGGGGTGAGATAATTTATAGTTATACCAGCTGTTGCTGGTCGTCCGTTCGTTAAAAGAGCTTTTACTATCGCGATAATTAATTGAGATTAATTAATGTCTATTACTGCAATGTATGTGAAGTTGGTTTAGTTTCTTTAAATTCACATTAATCCTATAATAATAATTATCCATCAAAACAAAGCCTTATTATTTAGTAAAGAAGTACCGTAAATTTGAGCTATATTTCGACATCTGAGATAAGTTTGATACTTGAAATATTTTAGGGCTGTACCTACGTACTACAGTAATAAAATAATAGTCTTTTAACAAAAAGAAAATAATAAGAGGAAAAGAAGAAAAAAGACAATAAGACGTAATAAAAAACCGTGTCGAAGTAATCCTACCTTCGACATCCTACCTTCCTACCTTCCTACCTTCGTAATTTCATCGATCGAAATTCCACGAACTCCAAACGCATACTCCAATCTCGCATTGACACAACGACGCGCGTTACGACACCGTGAATTTTAATTATAAAATTCCACGAATTCTCTGCCCAATATAAACTTTCTGAAGTGCTAATTAGTTTGTATCTGTAGCTTTTCCAGATAACTCATTCATTTTTATTTTTATTATTCGTCGACGCCCTTTTTATTATAAAATTTGTGCTGATTTAGTTCATTGAATTAATAATTATCGCAGAGACACATTGGCTGCCACTTCCAATTTATACAGCGAGGAAGATCGTTTACGAGAGGCACAGTCATATCAAGTATTTTGTTCGGGGTGGATCCTTAGGGGTAGTGCCTCTTTAGCTCAGTGGCAGAGCACTGGTCTCGTAAACCAGGGGTCGTGAGTTCAATCCTCACAGGAGGCAGTTTCGTTTTTATCACTTTTTTTTCTTGTAATCTAGAAATCCCTAAACGTAAATTCGAAATATCGGTAAAAAGTATCGAGAAACGCGTCAATACGGTATTTTTCATTGACAATCACACCGACGATAAAGACGTTACATTGCCTTTTGCACATATACACGTATGTCATGCCATGCAATTCTTTCAGTCCTTCGGTAAACGGCTCCGCCAGAACCGAGCAATTACTTTATCTCGATTGATTATTTCAATTTATCGGAATTGTTTGTCGATGATGATATTGCTGTTTGATGTACACGTGTCTCTTTGGATCTAAAGTCTGGCTACCTCTGTAATACTGTTTCTTCCTCAATTTTTCGCCTCGAACTTTTTTATTTTTCTCTGCTTTCCAATCATTTCCCGAGTTCGCCGGAAGAATTACCCTCTATCACCACGATGCGCTGCGTTCAAATCGAGCTGACCTCACTGTTCTCCGCTCTGATGGATGTGATTCTATATACATACAAATACGTGCTATATATATATGTATAAGTACTCGCGGCTTATCTCTTGTCTCCCCTGAGATTATTCGCTTAGCAAAATCAAAGTGGCGCGAGTACAATATTATCTACGTAGACGTTTTAGCGTGTCTGCGCAAATCTGAATAATGGGCTGAAAAAACCTCCCCATCAATATTCATGAAGAATACAAAATTGGAGTTGACTTTACGAGGCATCATACTATTATCTGGAAAATAAATATTTGACTCCGTTAAAAATTTGGATTCGAGAAACGCGTTGATGGTAATAATTCAGAATGTTAATAATGATTATTAAGAGTGACCAACAATTATTTATTTATTTTCTACTTAGATACAACGCACGAATTTTCAAAATAATTGTCAATGCGTGTGTTTAGAATAATTATTTCAAGAATTATTATCAAATCAAGAGACCCGAAAACTATTTGGCCTTCCTGATCCAAGGTCCCGATGAAAACCGTTCTGTAAAACATGCGTGTAAAAAGCTCATTAGCGTTATACTCTAACATTCGCTATACTTTCTTTGAAAATGAATCTCTCCCTGATAAACATCAATATTTAACAATACAATCAAGAAGCGTCTATTCGTACATTTATCATTATCCTGATACATTTGACCATCCATCATGAGTCTATCACATTGTTTTATATATTCATTGTTTTATATTTTATCCTCGAATCATTCGCTACACGCATGATATACAGATAGGTCGTTATCGAAAGCTCTTTCAACAGACCTAACAGCATACCCACTAACGAATTACTTTCAGCATTTTTCTTGCCAGGAATCGCCTCGTACTGCCGCAGCGTCGTCGATTGCCAATGGCAATGAAAAAGAAACCTACGATTTAACACTGCCTTTAAATAAACCTACATACGGCACATGCTGCTCTTAACATTGCACCAGAAATACGTCCTACAGACCTGCCGTATCTGACTCGTTCTCTTTTATCGTTTGTTTCGAATTCTGAATTCTGTAATCTTGTGCTATTCTGTTCTATCCTACATATGACTAACAAGCACTACCGCAGGGTGAGTTCAGGCGGGCTTGAGTGCTCTCGGCCATCGCGTAGGGTTGCTGGCCATGCAACTGGATCCTTGGGGGGCAGCTTGGACTCGGATGGATCGCAGGGCCAAGTGGTGGCCACCCAGAAACGGAAGCTTCGCACCCCCGTATGGGCAAGGTTGCGAAACATTCACATTTCCACCACCAATACCCCGCACCCACCCTCCAAAATCCGCCGTTCGACCGTTATCAATAGTATGCAATAAGTTCACGACCATACATCTATGTATACGTGTGCATCGCGTAATTGCCAATAACCATGCATATATGTATGTATGTGTACCATCGCGCTTATCGTCCGCAATAGGCGCGGATCCGACTGTATCCCGACGGCTCGGTGCGGGCGATCGAGGACGGAAAGTGCAGGGCGAGATATCTCTCCCTCGGGCGCGACGGCTTACCTCACGATGCCTTCATTGTGCGTCGACGGGTGACGCGGAGAATTTTATATAAATCCAATTAAAGGATTTTTTTTGTATACCGACTGCACCGACAATCCTCTCACCTTTACGCTCTCCCGCGCTTTGCAGCGAACGTCGCGCCTATAAGCGAAATGTCAAAGGCTGCGAGAGAAATAGAACCTTTGCACTTTTCGCGTTCGACCTTCCGCCCCTCGGGAGGGGGATACGCGGAACCGCGTTGCTCTCGCAAAGCATCTACGAGCGTCGTCGACGTGCCTCCCTTATCCAACCCCCTACCCCGCTTTTGAAGAAGGAATCCACCCCCCTCGAAGTTCTCCCCCCTTTTACATATTTATATATACCACTATAACGCTCTCTCGATCGAGCGACAATTCGCCTCGTGGACAATCGCATCTTTTATGCATCGACGCGTAGTTTTGCGGTTTATACGTGGCTCGTTATTTTCTCTTTCTTTGGTATTTCAGAGAGCAGGGTGTCGATTTTTGCGCGCGCGCGATCTCTCGGGAGAAAAGGAGTGATTGTTCGTCGAGGCGTTTATCACCGCTCGATATTCGACACCGTTTTTGAGATTTCGATTTTTCGATTTTGTGAACTTATCGCGCTCTCTACGTTTTAATGTAGACGAGTGAAAGAGCACTGCGCTTTACTTTCCTATACGTAGGAGGATCCGCTTATCTTCTTAGATATGTCACGCTGTGTCTACTTACGTACTCCTATTTTTAGAGAGGACTGCTTCCTTTGACCCTCTAGATTATTCTCTTCAAATATTTAGGTGTCCTTAAGACAAATAGATCTATCGCAAAGGTTGTAGTTCGAAGTTTCATGGTATACATATTTACATATAGTTTACCCTCAGATGAGATCGTGGTCTCCTTGATGTCTGTAAAGCTCGAGTCGGATTAAGGGCTGCAAGGCACGTTTTAATTAATTTGCGGATGAAGGGCAATATGATGTTCGAATATATCACATGAGGCTAAACTTACTCGCCAGGAAAGAAACTTCAATCACTATTATCTCATCATCCATGAACTTTTTTGGCTCATTGTGTATAATACTTTTTTGAAAATTACATTTTCATCTACAATAAAGTGTGATATCGATATAGACCAAAAGTTCATAAATAATGAGATAATAGTGAATGAAGTTCCTTTTCTGGCGAATAAGTTCATCCTCATGTGGTATTTCGAGCTAAAGTATGTTTGTCTCACGAAGAGAAATGGAAAAAAAATGTGAATTAACACGAGACAAAGATGCCTGTCATCTGTAAATAATATTCATACATGCTTGTAGAGGCTCACTCTCTTTTTAACAAAGAAATGTTCTCCGTAGTATTTTTTAGAGTCGCATAAAGTAAAAGTCCGAGTGTCTATGTTTATCGGAAAGTCTTGAAAAAAAATCTGACTCGGCAAGTCATTAGAAAATCAAAGATCCGACCCATGGTCTCATCTGGAGCGAATCGAGGGAGACATCTTAACTCTGTAATTAGTTCCCAGCATCAAAACTCCGAGATAAATTGATCCGCTTCTCAAGAAACCCTACAACTCTTGTTACGCGGTACCTCTATACACATAAATAGGATTTCGAGTCGACTTAAACTGCAGTGCAGTACCTATAGCGTAGCATGGTAGAGCATAGCCAAGTCGTAGTTAAATTAGAACCGAATTACTTCGAAATTCGACTAGACCGTAAACCTCGATCCCGTTGAGAGTCGACGATTCGCCGACTACTTCCGGTTAAGTTAATTCAAAGTATTTGCACCCAAATCGGATCCTTACGCCTCCGAATTTTCGAAGACGTTGGGCTCGAGTAACGATACCTGGGGAAAAAAACACTTTTATCGTTTCGACTTTCATCCACACTCTTTTCCGTACGGCATGATGATAGGCTGTCTGTCTGCCTGTTCGATGACTCTTCCAAACTGTCTGTCTGTCCGTTTGCCTGTCTTTTCATTTGTATGTCTTTCTATATAGATCTTCTCCTAGGTGTAGCCTGATCGTCCTTGGATATGTGCCTGTTGCAAATTGCATCGTTTTCGTTACTCAAATCTTTCTCGCAAGGATGCCTTGTACGTGGTACTCTGTCTGTTTACGTGCAGTATAGCGTACTCTCTCAAGTATTGACCATTTAGATGAATCTTCGGAGTGACTCGAGAATTATGGCCAAATTTTGAGATAAAATATATAAGTATGTAAAAAGAAATGTTTAGAAATTGCTGTCTGGAGTAGCTTTGTTAATTTTACACAAAATTGACTACCCAATATGGAATATTCCATTCCAGGATCGAAGTGCTTTTCCAAATTGTGAACCAATCGTGAAAAAATCAAAAGCCATGCTTCTCGAGTCACTCATCGTTCAAAGGGTTGTTCTGTCCGTCCACAAAGATGTGACTGTCATTGTTATACGTTGATGTGATGTTGTTCTCCTTGGTGTTTCATTTATAGAGAAGCCGAGCGTCCAGAGAAGACCGCCACCTGTCGCCAGGGTGTACCTCGTAGGTTCGTTTAAAATTTAAAATGAAATCCTTCCACTCTAATCGCACTCCACTCGAGTCCTATTCTGGTTTGAACGTACACCGTCACGTTTCCGTTTTGCATGACAAAGTCGCATACGGCGGGCTTTACTCCGCTCGAACGGATATTTTATTCAATGAAAGGGTGTTAGGGAGATTTTTACTCAATTATACGGAAGGACCGTTGCGCATAATAATTCGTAGGATCGATATGCGATCGGCGAAATTCCATTACCTCGCCGCACCAAGAGTGCTTAAAATTGTATGTTACCCTTTTAAATTAACACATAATGAACAGTTTGTATAGTTAAAATTAAATTAAAAAACTAATCAAACTTTGCACCTGTATTTTTAATACACCGTGCTTTCATATTCATATTCATCGGCCTAAGAGGAGTTTTGTAGCACAGTAGTGATAAAAAATCCTTATAACTACCCCGATCCCTATCCTAACGTGACGTTTGCTATTTTTCCCCCAACGTTATACGGTAGCTCAGAAAATTGTAAAATTAGATAGGAACATATAATCACGCCTCTGGCTCCTCGAGATAACAAACCGTATACTCTGAATCCCCTCAAACGTGCCAGGTCCCCGACAACGAAGTGAGTATTCATAAACGTAATGGAATAATGTGAATAATTAATGCCTTTGCATTCGAGTAATTGACTGTACCCAGTTTTGTAGCGCGATACGTAATGTGACGGTCAACGATACAATCGCATAACGTGCACGCCAAATTCACAAACACGCTGTCACATACCGTGCGCAATATTTCGTGCATGTTACGTTCTAAGCCCGTGTACTTTTGAATTGTTTTCGCTCAGATAAACTGAGATACAAAGCACTCATAGAACGAAGCGGTTTGTCCACCGGGAGACGCTTCGAACCTCGGGAATAAAATAATGCGTACTTCGTATAAAAGAGCCCTTTTGATCTCTTCCATTGATGTCGTTAATTATTTATTAACGTCCTGCGGGCACATAAAATAACTTCTTTTTTAACGTTCCACGGTCGCTCACCGGTAAAACGATCATATACGTACAGTCTAATTAATTGTATTAGCTGCTCCAGCGTTCACCAGGGGTGGCCGTTCGTCCGGAGTGCCATCAAGCGATTCTGGCGTTTCCCGGTGTACAAATTCGTCCCAGCCACGTTAACTTCATGACCGGTACCCCAGAATTCATGCCGCTTCCGTTTGTTTTCCATAGAAATTAAAGCTCCCCGTGATAGAGTAGCCTGAAAGCAGTTTAATCGTACGCAAGCATCGCCGCTAACTCGATGTTTCGAATCGTTTGTAAGGAACACTTTGTTTGAAAACAATAAGGGTGAAGTCCTGCTTAATGAATGTTAAATTTTCGAATTTTACTTTGAACACTTCTCAAGCCTGCTGTGCAATTAATTAGAAACGTATGGAACATCGAAAGCGTGTGAAACTTTGCATTTCAGATTCGTCGAGCTTTTCTCGTGTCGAAAGCCCTGATAGCTATTAGCTTGCACTATTCCAGATTACAAGCATATCACGGTTAATGCGACCATCGTACAAAAAATGCTAGAATCTGAAAGAGTTTACCATGAAATGAATGGAATGCTCGAGCTTTAACGCGTATCATTTGACAAAATTATTAATACAATTGTTCCTCACGGCGCTAGAAACTTGCTGGAACCATTGAGTCTGTATTGCATTGTGCTGTTGCGGTGTTGGGACAACTAACCCTCCCCTCGCATTGCCTTGTTGTTCACTGCGACCGTACACGTCCGAGTGCGGTTTAACATGCATTTAGGTATACTGCGTCACCTCACTCCTGACATATTTTACGTCCGTTATATCCCTACCGGCTGTTTTATCGCTTCGCGTGCTCGAGAGATTTTCTGAAAGTGGAACGCGGAAGTCGTGTGTTGAATCGTGACGCGGTGCAATAAAGGACCCATTTGAAACCGACCGGTCCTCTGTATAGATTCACAGACGCACCCTCATCTTCCGCCGGATTTATCCCTACTCTTTACGCGTCACCGTAGGGTGATACCGTTAGTCGTCACCCTGTTAGAAGCATTCGACCTACGATAGACTCGACAAGTAGACCGCGTCAGATTCTAACCAATACAGAGCATTCCCACTTGTCCCGTGTCGAGCGAATCGACCGTGTGAACTAAAAAGTAAGAGTACGATGTCGACATTCGCGGCGTCCCGTCATTATCGTCACTAACGCGCTGCGTTCGATTTCCTCTAGGCGGCTGGCCGACGAGGACGACGAGTTATCGGAAGTGCAACCGGACGCTGTGCCACCGGAGGTGCGAGAATGGCTCGCCTCGACCTTCACGAGGCAGCTGGCCACCACGAGACGCAAGGCCGACGAGAAGCCGAAATTCCGCTCCGTCGCTCATGCCATCAGAGCGGGGATCTTCGTCGATCGGATCTACAGGAGAGTCACCAACACGGCGTTGATGCAATTTCCTCAAGATGTGGTGAAGGTGCTCAAGGTGGGGATAACTGTGTTAGACATTCGTACTTTAGCAGAGTAAAAGGGAAAGGAAGAATCAAAAGAAGAAAATTCCTTTCTACATCGCTTCCACTTTCTCTATGCGACTTCACGCGCGGCCGAGTCGCCAACTGACCGAGAGGAAATTGGTACGAGAGGATCTTCCGACCGCGAAATAAGAGGAAATCTCATCTATCCACTCTGTCTTCGGAAAAAACGTAATATCGATCCTGGAATTTTTTTCTTTTTACAATACCTGTTCGTGATGCCCTAGCTCTGATCCTCATAAACTGCCCCACGGATGCACTACTTTTTTAACAACGATTTATTTAGTAGAATCTCACCCTTATTCCCCACGCTTGAACAAATACCAGCCTCGGTATGAAAAAAAAAGAGGGAACCCAAGGATATCATTTTATCGTTGGATGAACATTTTTCAAGACTGACAACGATCTCAAGGACTACATGCAAACAATCTCGATGCGCGTTCCCGTTGTGTTGGTGCTGCAAATATTAGTCAACGGGCTATGAACAAAGGCCGCGCGCTCGTGCTATCCCTCGAAGAACAAAGAAAAATGCGACGGGAGTGCCCACTCTTCCGCTCGCATTTTTTTCTCTTCCAGAGAAAACCGTGAAAATTGCCGCTGTCTTTCGTGGGACGCTGTTTTCTATCGACAGGGGTAGCCGAGCGGGGTGGCTTTCATTGTTTCCCATTTCCCTCTCATCTCCTGTAGAACGGAAGAGAGTCACCCTTCCCGCGGCGAGTCTCGTAACACGGTTAAAGCGCAACGCGAGATCACCGAACGCTTCTCCTCCGGTCCCTCGACTTCCCCTGTGAGAGTACACCCGGGTATCTGTCTTCCGGTGATGCTCGGTCCACGTTCCAATGTTGATAGAGGGTGTATAAACTGTAGTAGAAGCCTGTTGGGGCAGATTAAGCTGGTGGAGTCTCTACGGGATTTTCCCTTGACATGCCACGAAGGGTTTTTCTTCCCAGGGAAGGGGCTGACGAAGAGAAACGGGGTTTAGGCTATTAACCCTGAATGATCACACCGGGGACCAATTAATGTCATGAGTACTAAAGGGGAATTCCAAATATGGAGTGTGTTTTTGTGATGAAGGGAAAGATCAGCTTGAGTGTTGCTATCGAATTATCAATGCCACAAAATTGCTTGTTTTTCTCATGAAACAATTTAGGACTTCAATATTTGACCCTTTAAAATACTTATCCGATATTTATATTTATAAATATCTATATGTATATATAATACAAAAATTAGACTTATATTGAGACGCGAGAATAAGGATGAGTTTTAAATTGCCTTTGAAAAGATATTAAAATGCTCATATATATAACTTTCAATCGCAGTGGAAATAAATCCAGCTTTCTTAAGTAATTGTATTTTCTCTTCTCTTTTTCATTAAAGACTTTGGACGACTGGTCGTTTGACGTGTTCTCTTTGAGCGAGGCAGCATCGGGAGCACCTGTACGCTACCTGGGCTACGACCTGTTGAATCGCTACGGCATGATTCATAAATTCAAAGTACCCCCGACGGTCCTCGAGAGTTTTCTCGCGAGGGTCGAGGAGGGGTACTGCAGGCACAGGAACCCCTATCACAATAATCTTCACGCCGCTGATGTGGCGCAGACTATGCACTACATTCTTTGCCAGACGGGGCTGATGGTAAATTGATGCATTTTTTTTATATGTAAAACTGTTATTATGTGTCACGCTACATTAATGACAGTTTTGGCAAACCAAACGAATCACACTGCTGCACTGTGCATTCAATTTTTCACGTGTGACGTGCGATGCTATTAAATCTGCGGAATGATAAAACTCATTGCAGAACTGGCTGACGGATTTGGAGATATTCGCGACCCTCGTAGCAGCCATTATTCACGACTACGAACACACCGGAACCACGAACAATTTCCACGTAATGTCCGGAAGCGATACGGCCCTTCTCTATAACGATCGGGCGGTGTTGGAAAATCACCACATTTCCGCGAGTTTCCGGTATTCATACATTTTATAATTTCACATTGACCAGACGTTCCGCGAATTACACTCTTGTCAGCTACACGCGCTTTCCTGTTCGTTCATTTCAGAATACTGCGAGAGGACGAGTGTAACATTCTACAAAATCTATCCAGAGAGGAGTTTCGAGAGTTCAGGTCACTGGTGATCGATATGGTTCTGGCAACCGATATGAGCTTCCACTTTCAACAGCTGAAGAACATGAAGAACCTCTTGAGTCTGGCCGAACCGAGTGTCGACAAGAGCAAGGCTGTCAGTCTGGTGCTTCATTGTTGTGACATCTCGCATCCGGCAAAGAGATGGGATCTTCATCATAGGTAACGCTTTGTTTGATACATTTATCAATATTCTTTTGCCCGGAAGGAGCTAGATATTTAAATTCAAGGCTGAATTTAATTTACTTCCTCGTCAATCACAGGTGGACGAAGCAACTCCTCGAGGAATTCTTCAGGCAAGGTGATAAAGAACAAGCGCTAGGACTACCCTTCTCTCCATTATGCGACAGGAATAATACTTTGGTAGCTGAATCACAGATCGGCTTCATCGAATTCATCGTCGAGCCCAGCATGCAAGTATGCAGTGACATGCTGGAGACTATACTGGCGCCTCTGAACACTAAAGAGGCTGTGGAAGAGCCTAACAATGGTGAGGAAAAAAGAAACTAGACTTGCATTCTTACAAACTGCGCTGTACATCACGAATGTTGTTGAAATATTCCATAAATACTCGACATCTATTAGAGTATTCATATCTTATAGGATCAGCTGGGAACGATCGAAGATTCTCAATCAACAAACCCTGGATCCATTGCCTTGTCGAAAACAAGAGGATTTGGAAGGAGCAGGCAGCTAAGGGTAATTAACGTTTTCATTATCACACCTTCCTCTAACTCTTATTTGACTTGTACTTAACGGAAGGAATATAAAGCAAAGGGATTGGAGAATACGACGCTGAACCAATTTCAGCGCATATTTCTCGTTCTGACAGTGGCTGGCGCTGTGTTCTCCATTCCGATCGCTCGTTCGTTCCATTATACGCAATTCTTTCCTTTAGAGTTTTTCGTGTAAAATCGACGCAGGTTATGATGCGACCTTTCACGTGTTTTGTCAGATGCGGAAGCCAGAGCGCAAAGGGAGCAGGAGCAAAAGGACAGCGAAGATCTTCAGGAAGAAGGAAGCGCACAAGCGACGATCGTGGAAGAATGAAAGACTCGGATGGTGATCCTCGGGGTCTAGATATTGTACATAGAGAGGATAATTGCAAGAGACTGAATGTGAGCTCGAGCACTCGACTCCGCCCCGAAGGGTTGTAGGCGCATTTATCGCGTTCGGTACGTTCGTCCATTCTTTGCGGAACGCATACATCATTTATGGAATAATTAGATGAAACCTTCCTAAATAATATATCGTAGATGAATACTCTTTAAGTGGATACAACTTGCGAATTTCATTCTACCGAATGAATCCTTCGCTAAAACCAAAAAAACAGCCGTCCTAAAACGAGAGTAGCTTACTATTTCGATGTTCGTTCTCCCGTTTCAGTAGAATAACTTTGTCTTAACGTTTCGCAATGCTTGGACGAACGGCACTTTATTCGCACCCGCACGAGTGCACTAAGATAAAAATATTACATATAGGTCGTGCATTGATACACAAAAATCACTAAACTATCTATCGAAGAGTGAGAGTCCAGCTGGCCTGGTCTTACTGAACTCGCGGTGGTCAAGAGATAATAATCGGGAGGGGCAGCTTCTCGCGAGAATAGTCGCGTTACCACGCTTTATGGAAAAGCGAACTCTGTACATATATAAGTATATATATTACGCATAAAAAATATATATACGTTAATGCGAATATCTCGCATGACAGCTTTAAGAGAGGAGAATGTCGAAGAGAAAATAAATATCCTTAATATTTATTCGACGTATGCGCTAATATTTCATGTAAATATGAAAAATATTATCATGATTTTAAGGTGTCACATCGTGTGTAATAGAGACATTTTCGAATATATGTATGAATAAATACTGTAAACTGGTATATGTACCATAAGTATCTTTCAGGGCTGGTTCTCGGTATATGGACAATTTTGTGTGTGTATCTAGAGAGTATTCTTATTTACCACTTCAATTCCATCTCCACTCAAACCTGCAATCGATAACTAATTTGTACATTTTATAGAGGATCCCATTAGAAGATAAAATTCGAAACTGAGTACGAGCCCTAGTATTTATATATGGTACCTATTTACGTATGCATACTACCTAGCCGTTTAACAAAAATTCAAGCAATTGCAGGCGAATCTCATCGCATGCAAGAAAGCGAGATTTGGTGGGACCGAATTCCTAAGAAAGTTAAGGGGCGTTTTAGACGCGAAGTGAAAGAAGAACAGAAACCTTGCGTTAGAGCTCAGATTTACACGGTACTTACATAATCATTAACTTATCATAATTAATTATAATAACGAAGAGATGTAATGAGGCGACGTACGAAACTCCGAGGTAAAACACTTCTGACATTTTTTTCCCCTCTGATTCATTTGAATAAAATATTGATCGGATTTGATAAAATGCCTTAAACAGTTTCGATTCGAACTAACGTTATGTTAGCATGATGAAGCCTCAACCTCGATGCTTAATTTCATCTTCAATATTCTCATAGATCATTAATCATCGTTCGCGGAACTAAATTCATAAGAAGTGACGTGTCGCAAACAAGATATCTAATCAAAATGGCTTAGTAGACTCAGATACCACTTTTTTATAGCTCTAAAAATAGCCAGCATATTTGTGTGACAAATTCTATACTTCCATTAATCACGAATGACTCTAATCTCGACTTAAGTCGAACGCATTTAGTTGTGTTTCACCTCCGAGTCTCCGTCCTACAAGAAGAAACAAGGTGTAACTGATATTCGTCCAACATTCGAGCATCTATCTTTTCATTAATCCTTCTTACGACATAATGTATATGCGTAGTTGTTGGATGTACTGTTTTATATACATAATATGTGATGCCTTTGATAACGTTTAAGGTGCCTGCTCGTTCGCCACAGCGCGACACGATTTTCTGCCACTTTATCGCTCTTGACTTATTAAAAATCATCGGTTCAATGATTAATTGGCATTGCTTCATTGAAATCGCAGTGGTTCGGCGCTAATTCAGTCTGCGCTGTCGCAAATGAGCACGCATCCTTAATACTGAATCACGCTTAAAACCAGGTGGTAGCATTTCGTACACGTTTCGCATTATCTGCGACCGCTACGAGGCTTCGAATGATATTCTCGAAGCGCAACAAGTAAATCGCACTGCTAACTGTGCAACGTGGTTGCACGAGTGTTATACTTAGGTAAAACAAGCGATCGCTGTATTTCTATTCAGAGAGCACCCTTCAACGTGCGCGTGTAACTGTGCTTCCACCGGGAAGGTCGAGCAACGTCAGAACCGTATCTCGAGGCAAGCAGAATAAATATTGTACAGTATAATTCCTCTACGATTCCACGTAATCGACGCAAAGCGCAATTCTTTCCTCTTCTCGTCGTCAAAGCTGAATCGAACAAGAGGCGCGATCGATGCTATCTACGCGTAATCTGGCAGGGCTTTCAGCAGATTAAGGAATTCGATACTCCGCGCGTTACTCAGGCCTCGTTATTCGGTTCTGGCCGATATTCTGGCAAGACAAGCGATTTACGCTCTCGGTATGTTTGACGTTTGGAGGTTCGATGGTTCGATTGAATTCAGGGAGCTCCTCGTAGAGCTCCCAACCGACCGGGATGATAGCTTTATTACTTAGGCATTCGCCGAGGCTCTCCGCACCCCTGCAAGACGCAATTTTTCCGGGAACGACATTATATTGTCTCCGATTTGTGCGATCACTTCCTGTCAAAGATATAAAATGCGTATATATAGATACCGGAAGGGCTGGCTGCGTCGAGAATTTTCTTTGTCTCTGCCAATCCGAGTTTTTTTTCGATCAATTTCAACCACGTCGTGTAATCACGTAAAAGTAATCACGCTATTTATTTTCCCGAGATTTTGTGAAAATGCCACAGCCGACGGTCTAGTTAAAAAATGAATAGCTACGAATAATATATTACTACTTTGCTACAATAGAGATACCATATAAATTGGAGTAGGATCAAACATATGTGAGAAGGTGGGATAAAACTCCCAAGTCATCCTCTAGGAAACGCTGATTTAAAATTGATTCAGACGTGTCTCAATGAATAATAATTAATAGTCCTTCAGTTTGACTTATTCTATCGGCTGATGCACTTTTACGCAGCCTCAAAAGCATAACTTTCGAGTCGTAAATGCATTCGACGAGTGCGAGTTAGCGCACAAAATGTTAGACCTCGTCACGAGTATACGAAAGCGAGGAAGGAATGCGCTTCGATTACCAAAACCTTTCTTTTGTAGTTATTTGTAATCGTATCTAGCGGAAGGAATACCTACAGATAGTGCTTACAATTAGCGTGCACCGAACACCGGTGATACGTACGAAACGATCTCTCGGGCATTACTTCCTGCAGCGGGCAAGGGTCCAAGTCGCGTATTAGTATTAAAATGAATCGGAGAAGCGGTTGATCTATGTACATATTCAGAATCGGTATGAGCTGCTCTCCTATCTCTGATTATTAAGATCGGTCTTAGGATTAATTAGTTTAATTTACGTAACGTTGCGTGCAATCTGACCACGCGCGAAATCAAAGATGAGGAACGCTACTCAGTGTACACTGCGCGTATGTATAATATATAAATTATCAATGGCTCGAGCTATTTGAGATGAAACGCCATTGCAAAAATTAGGATCGTTGATAGAATAACTCGAAGATCACGGAATATCGCGAGATAATAATACTCGACCAATAATAATAAAGTTTAAGCTATAGAGGAGAAAATATGCACACGACTTCTCATCATAGTCAATGTTTTGAGATTGATCTAATCTCCTTCGGTTGACGCGATGCGCGCGACTATCGTCGGTCGCCAAAACTTTTATCTTTAAGTCGTAGTCGATCGATCTCGAGCGACGACGAGCGTTCGACGCTTTTAAATGTATATTACAGATGAAAGATTAACTGTACATTTTCTATATTATTTTTCAGCACAATTTAATAGAGGAATATGTATATATTTAATAAGCAAAGCACCATGTCCGTGTAGTATAACGTCTTTGAAGTTTAACGAGAAAATACAATAATATAATGAACTACGTATATACCATATGATTAATGTATCTTGGATAACTTTAGATTATAATAATAACAATCGGCTAGTTAAACGTGGATGCTACCTATTCGTCCTCCTGCACGCGGGTTTCTATACATATCCAAAATTAATTAAGCGAGGGAAGATTTGCTTCGCTAGATTTAGGACCGGCGATCGACTCCTAATTTGAAAGTATAAACTTAAAAAGGTTCCGAAACTGTCATCGACTTACGGATTTCTTCTATTTGCGTTATCTGAATTGGTGAGTATATGAAAAAAATATATATTAAGTGGTAAACTATTATTTTATCATCTAAAACAGATAATTAAATGTTCACTACTTTCCTCTATCTATTTCCTACGGCTTACTGCTTAAAATTTATTTTTCAGGATTTTAAATGCCTCCTCTCTCTCCGACATCCTACATTAACATATCTATTGAACTAGAATTATTTATCTTCTTACATATAATAGCTTCTAAAATAATGGAATGCACATACCTTATTAACGATATAAGTAATACTGATATAAGGATTGATGTATTTAAATCAGTTATATCAATATAAAAATATCTTTATAATTATATATTATATTTATTTCACCTTAGAGGTCCATAATTTGTACATACAAATTATTTTATATACAATATAATGAATAATTAATGTGAGTGCATTAAATTTCGAACTCATGGTTACTTACCTTATGATCAAAAACTATTCTAGTGATAAATTTAAAAAGTTACTTTTATGTACTCCAGAGAAATTAAACAGAGAAATTGCGGGAAAGAAAATATGCGAGGTGAAGATTAAGTAGCATCACTATTGTCGGGATCTTTTCCCTGGATACATTTTCAATCTCTCCTTTATTCATGAAGAAACTACGCAATAAAACGATAGAATCGGCAGAGAACCCTCCCGATAAACCTTCAAAATATCCTCTTGACACCCTCATCTTAAGTATAATGAACGATACTTGCCGGAAACAGTTTATCGCTCCTTCTTCGTTTCTTTATCAGTCATCGACACATCCTCGATCGCTAGACTCTCGCCAGTCAGCAGTTTGACCCTCTCGGAGGGTTTCGGATGCATCAATATAAACGGTAACTCCGCTGACAATTCCCCACCCAATGCCCCAAGATACAGTTTGACCTTAACGGCATAGGAAACAATGATGCCGAAGGAATCGCGTACATCCGGCGAAGTCAGCAAAGTACTGGAGGCTAAGTCACTCTCCTCGCGCTTCAGACGGCCATCCAAAGCGATGCCCCTTCTATCTCTATTATTCTCCAACTCGGGCTTCAGGTAAATGACTTTCTGAAGATTCGAGCCTGGATTGATCGGGCAACCGTCCTGGGTCTCTACCGCATCGATTACCGTTCTAAATTGACCATTTTGGAAGATGACCACGTCGATACCTTGCTGTACCAGCGCTTTGATCTTCTTCACGACCTTGTTGCTATTGTTTCTCACGCAGACGTTCACCGCGATCCTCTCACCGTGATGATACAGCTGCTTATCCAAAGTCACTTCCAGCTCCAGTTCTCCGGGACTCAGCAGGAAATCCTTGCGCACCACGGTGCACGGCTGACGACCCTGTTTCGTAGGCGCGTATTGAATTTTACGTACACCGAGCGACACCGTGCTCCTCTTGTGGGTCGTGTCGGTTTCGCTCTCGCCGGAATAGATCTTCACGTAGTAATTCACTCCGCAGGGTTCGCCGGATTCGTCGGCTCCGGGTTGAAGGGTCACGCTGGACGGTGCAGCCGATGGGAAGTAGAAGGTAAACGGAATTGCGTTCGGTCCTAGCTTCCTCAGAAGTCGTTCCTGCAGTCTTGTCAGGTTGGCGTCCTTGGGTTTATCGATGGTCGGATGTACTTGCTCGGACACGAGGTACAAGTCCTTTTGGAAGTTCAAGCCCATCACCTCGTCCTCTTCTCTACCATAGCGGAAGCTGCAGATCAGTTGACCCCAAACCTTCCGTCCGCTGTCGACGTACTCTTGATCGAGTAAGATCACTCCGTCAATCGGCTCGATTCCGGATAAATAATCAATGAAGTCTCGACGACCCAAATACACTGCAATCTTGCCGTTTGGGGAACATTTTTTGAACACTTTGAAATTCACTACCATCTTTTCGAAATATTTCGCAATTACTACTTTCAATCGTTGACGACGACTAAGCGATACGTCGAAGTTGTCGCGTGGTCTTATATTGACGTAGTCGGGGCGATGTCGAACTATTCAAGGGCTTCCTAATCCATTCAGTGTCGCGGATATATGAGACGGTATATTTGCTTTACGTACGCTACTTTTTCCGTGCTTACGACCAACGGGGATTCTTCCATTCGTGACGTTATTCGGGATTATTTTCACTGCTCGCAATTGGAGTGGCGAGTCTTCTCACCGGGATACCGGCTTAAAGTAAAAGGCGAATGATCGCAACAAGGTCGTACGGACGAAAGTATATTTTTTCTAGCGGATTGGCGAACCGCAGAGTTCAGCCTACGCTGTCCGGTAAAAATAGCTTCCGTAGGAATATTCGTTCCAGTTGGAAAAAGAAGTACTTCTAACCGGAGACATTTTTATATCTTCAGCTTTTGAATTGATGAGTTGTGTAAAAATAAGGAATTTAAAATTACAGTTGGAGGCGCCGGGTATCGATCCCGGTACCTCTCGCATGCTAAGCGAGCGCTCTACCATCTGAGCTACGCCCCCCGGTGCTAGTCTTTTGCAACAGAATATTCTTCTCGGTAATGTGTAACACCAAAATTAATAATTTAATTATATTATATATACAGTTTGGAAATCAGCTAGGGCGTGAAAGCATCACTAGGTAGAGGCAAACTAGCGTTCAGCATCGCTTTGCAAGAATTAGCCGACCGTTGGTACGTATCAACAATCGATAAGGCGAGAATACCAGATATTTCGTATACCTATTATCGGTACACATCTGCAGTAGATACGCAGATTCTACCATGCTCATGCCATGGTATTATTCAATAAATCATCTGTTAATAAGTAGGTTATTAAAATATTTTTTGCAAGTGAAACTATCCCTAAGGATCTTATAAAGAATCGATATATTTTATTTTTCAAAATACGAGTCAATAAATTGAGGAAATTTCAAAAGTACATGAAAAATATCGATGATTTTTTTTTGGAAGAAAATAATTTTCTGAACTTAGTTTGCTTCATTTCCGAGTCACCCGGTATCTGCCACTATAATCGACGAGTATCGCATGATAAAAAATTACCATAAATCGCTATGCGACCATCATTGGACTGTGACGTAAAGTCGATCCTAAAGAGACTCATTTCCAAGTGGAAGATATTCCCCAAGCGGCGTTAATTCTCGGAAGCTTCAGTCACGAATTTCTTAGAAGAAGATTTCTATCCACCTATCACTCTTTGCCGCAATAGTCATTGAGATGCCGTCCGATGGATATTGCCGTATCGGCAGACACAGTGACGTAAGGTTACCGCGGCCGCTATGTTCACGGGCGTTGCGACCGAGCGAATTCGGCGCGATATGATTTTCAATTCCTTGAGCTAAGTGGCAGAGAAGGATATCCCGTTCCATGACGTCAGGGCCGCTATGGGAGTTTCGGGAACCCTGAACCGTTACCTCGATCAGAGCAATTGAGAAAATTCAATGACGAAAAACCGGCTGCAGTCTTGCGACTCTTCATTGCGACCTTGCGATTGATGTAGTCGATAGGCGATTGCAATTCTTCTTATTTTTATTATCCATTGAATTTAGCTTTCATCGAAGAAAAGTACCGTGAAGATTGTAGATTGCACATAGGATTATCCGTTCTGTGACGTCGTCGAAGTTAATAAAAGACTATTGTATCAGTATGTCTATTCATGATTTATCAGTTATCACGTAAACGATGAGTGTCGATATCGTAAATTTAATACTCAAAGATAATTTGACGACATCGATGCTCGTCATCGGCACAGCTCCGTATACGTTTAGAATCGAATTGATATATTCCATTTCAACACGCGTCAGAGACATAGGTAATGGACTCTCCAGAAGTGCCGGGAATCCGTAGCCCAATATCGAAGATCGCCGATAAAGCTTTACAGCATCCCGGCGCAGAAATCGTGAACTAGTACAGTTAAATGTATCCTGCTGCGAAAATTCAACGACAGAAAAAACATCCGCCCTGCCACTTTATCGTGATCTTGAAACAAATGTACCTGATAAACGACAGTAGATTACGTAGATTGTATAATCGATTCTTCACACTCTGCACCGATCCACGGCGAATGTGGAAGACGCGTCGCGGAGGAGGATATCACATTTATCGTAACGCTACGACAGTTTCCGGAAACCCTGAACCGTTACCTCAAACGAAACTGTTGCCGGGAAAGATCAATGGCAAGAGATGACCAGTGCGATCTTAAAATCTGTGTACACTTTTCAAATTATAGGTAGGTATGCCATGATTATTAGGATCGTCCGTGAGGCAGAAATAAATATTCAGAGTATTTAATATGTGTTTCGCGACTTCTAACGAAATTTGAAAGTCAAATTCCTTCGCCGTTGTCATGATAATATTATGATAGGTACGCAACTCTATCAAACGTCTCATCTCCCAAGGCGTTATAATCTAGTCGAGTATTAGAAACATCGCATTATCGCTATCGACCGTAATGACGAATAAGTTCGAGTTCTTGGAAAATATATACTGAAGTTCCTCAACCGCTCACGGAAGAGGAACGTTGTTCGTTTAACGTCAACCAACGACCTCATTCATGGCCAGGGCCCGTGCCTCTGAGTCACGCCACTCCTGGAAATTCTCACGAAAGTGACTTCTTGCACCATCTAGACTTCGTCAATCGAGAGAGATTGGCATTTATTTGGAAAGAAAAGTCTGGAAATTCGAGAATACTCGGCCTTCCTTGGAGAAATCAATAGAAACTAATGTAACGTCCAGTGAAAATGAAATCCAAACTAAATCGGAGTTTTTTCAAACGATTTATCCTTTTTGCAATAATATAGCAATAATTACATTTCAACCCGATATGGAAATCTTAACGGTAACGACATTAATTAGAAAAACGTTTCGAAACTCGCCTAAGACGTTATCATGCCAGTAATTGAATCATTGATAACACTTTCCTGCTTTCATAAAAGCGAGTAAATACGGTCCAAAAGGAGATATAAATATTAAATTGATAATAACCATAAACCTAGCTCCGAAAAGCCAACTCCTCCATATCCGAGATATTTATTCTCGTATCAGGGCGTACCCACGGGGGATTAAAATGATAAGATTTGATAATCCTTCGTTACTCACTCACTCACAAAATCGCGTAGCGATTTCGTCCACTCCCCTTTTCGAATCCGGTTGATGGGATCCCGTTCCTGTCTCGCATATCCGTGACACCGTCGCGCAGTCGTAATCGCGATCCTTCGATCCGAGCCGCGCGACAAAGTATTGCGTGACGTTACAATATCGAAAGGTATCCGCAAGGAAACCTTTGTCCGATCGTTGTCACCGTCCCGATCCTTCCTCTCAGTCATTCGAGTCCCGGAATGGCTCGGCCGCTCCATTTTTTTCCACCTCCCACAGACCAGATCCTTGCCCATTCATCGGGGTTCGCAACATCACCGGAAACGACCGATCTGCAAGTCAGGGTCGTTCGATTAAATCAGGATCGCTGAAAGGCGGGAACGCGAGCACGGCAGCGTCGCCTGTGTGCAGACTGCAGGCGTCCGTGCCTACGCGCATGTAGGTACGGTAATCTATGGAAGCTTGTACAATACGGGGAAGCAGTGTTTCTCGGACGCACGTAGTACATCATGAAATTAATTGCGGAGGGCACTTGCGGGGTGTAGATATAAGTAATTACGTTGAATTTCTCATCGTTGTATAGTCTTCATCTTAATAATTCACTTTGGATATTTATAAGGACGGTCTAATATACACATAATGCTGCGAGATGTTTATCAATGAATTAAGGGATCGGAAATGCTTAAATTAAATCGGTTGATTTAATGACCTCCTGATTCAATTACACGTCTCGAGTAATCTAAGTTTTCTACAATTTTAGAGAAAGGTTCAACGTCCAACAATTTCGTACGAGCGATGATTTACCACGACATTCAATGACCGACGCAAAGATCCACCTGCAGATACGTTACTATAATGCAGCGTCAATTGCGCGGTAGGTATGAGAAAATTTAATCGCGAAGCGCGTAAAATTATCTCATCTCTCGTGACACGTTTTTTTTAAATATCTTGCCAGAGTCAAAGGGGAGATATGCCTGTATAATAATGCTCTTTGCCGTATCCGTGAACGTGCCTCGTTAATCCTGACGCGGAGCACGCACCTACGCGGACCATTATCTCGTCGAGATCCCTCTCTCGCTCTGCCTCGTTTCGTTGGAAATACACCTTTCTCTTCCCCTCGAATTTTGTTGGAAATACATTTCACGCGTTTAAAACTTCGTTCCCTCCCACATAATGTAGAGCGTCAAAAGGAGAAGCGTTCGCTTTAGTTATGCACTTGAAGTTAAAATCAAAGTGGCTACATTCATTTTCGCATCGTCCCGTTTATCGCGCGAATCTCGTTAAAAGGGAACTACCCGGGAAGGAAAGTTTACGGCGTCACGCAAATGCGCCGATGTTCCCCGTGTCATATCGCGCGTCGTTTCGCGCGAAGCGTTTTTCGCGATGCGATGACAGTTTCGGCGAGGGGCAGTACTACACGGTCGGACGCTGCCGAATTAACGTACGCGACCATGCGTTGTCGTGCATACGTGCCCGGCAGAGAACCGGAGTAATTTTATATAGGGTGTCCCAGAAAATACACGCCAAACGATTATCAAACTATACGGAGCGTCTGTCACATTCACCACTACTGAGATGACCGATGTCCTTCGGACTGGAACGTCTATTCGGTTCGTGTCTGGGCTGTCGGTATTACCACCGAATTTTAGAGAACCATCTGGGATCGGGTGCGTCTACCGATATGCAACCCGCTACGCTGGCGTGTATTTTCTGGGACACCCTGTATTCGAAACGTGACGAACAAGCGCCAGGCTCTACCTTCTAATTCGCAATAGCAATCGCGCCCCCTTAAATGTGGGCCTCGAAATAACTGCGCTATTTTTGCCTAAGCGCACAGCGTCCATTTCAATTATACACCCGCTGTGGGATTCAAAGAGACCACGCTCACACACATGTTTCCGTTGTCACGCCGTACCTAGGCGCTCGTTAAAAGGGAATAATAACCAGGAGGTAAAGTTTATAACGTCGCGTTGACGTGTCTAGCTCCTCCTGCGCGCTGCTTTTGCCGCTAGAGTAACGTTGTTTCCCATGGAACATTTTCACTGGAATATTAAACCACACGCCCTGTGCCGCACTCGCTTCGCTTTGCGAACATCCGTAGCTTCTGATAGATTATTCGAGAAATTCGTCGTATTCTAGGGCGAAGACGATATTATCATGAATATTCATTTCCGTTCATGTTCTCTCGACGGTCCGTATACTTCAATCATCGTCTACGTCATTTCTCCGAGGACTCTTAGAAACTTTTTGAATGTATAACTTTATAAAAAAAATATTGCTACGCTGCAGAGAAGCGAACTCGTCCTTTACTACTTATCGCGATGTGATTATCTAGAATATTCGTCGCGCAACTAGAGTCGCGATCAACGTGCAGTTGACACGCTCATTTTCACGTCGTCGCAAAAGCTCGCCGAGGAGAATTATTATACGGAGTAAAGTTTACGGCGTCACGCAGATGTGCGTTGGAGTTCCCGGGGTACTTAAGCCATCAGCGTAGCAGTGTTTCCCGCATGGAGCGATGACACTTTCGACGTAATAGCTGATCACGCGCCTTGCGCGAAACGGTGCAATTATATGGAAATTTTTATTTTTCTGCCGGGAAGCGTATACCTCTCAGACGAGAAGCATGACTCGGCTCTTTCTTCCCGATCGCACCACGTGTATACCGAGAAGTCGATGGAGCCGACGTTTGACCGAATAGGAATTCCTCGGCTGTCGTTCAACTGGATTCCAGGAGATCGCGAAGACGTTTTGTCTTGATTGGAGAGGAAAAAAGCAGAAGAGGAGTTGCGTAACCCGTCTAGCATTTTCCAGAGGCACACATCCTGTTGTGTACGATCCTTCGAAAGAGTTCTTCGCAAAGAAGAAGATTAGGAAAGGCACGAGTGGTCGATTAGGTATAATGCGTCTCTTTCAGGATCTTGGCAATAGTAAAGTCGAACTCGCGATATTTGATAAGTTATTAGACAAAAAAATTAAAATAAAAATCGCAATGACACCTGAGAATGTACACCGAGGGAAAGAGTCTGGTTGAATACGAATCTAATAGAAAAATTTGTTTGAGATAAATAGGAATTTATTCACATCGAACAAAAGCCTATTTTTGAATTGGATAAATATTTTACATATCTTTTTAATCGAGTACGAACCCAGTAGAACATTTATTTAATTTAAACACACTTTTGTTCAATGTCAATAAATTCCTATTCATCTCAATTAAATTGTATAGTATTAGCTTCGTATTCATCTAGACCTTTTCCCTGAATGTAGGCAATCTTGCAAGTGATCCTGGTCTTTGATCTTCTGTTTAATAATTACCTATCCTTTAAATCCTATATTAAAATATTTCATTAAATTTAATCATTATCTTATTCCGCCTCACCATCGAGTTCCCGTAGAAAAATGAGATAAAAGAAAACGGAGCATATATTGATTTATAAAAAAACAGCAAAGCAAAAATCCCAAGGCAAACGTTATACGAATGTGAAATATTCTTTTCGATCAAAAGATTTCGATACGTAGCAATCGCCGCGTGTGTTCGCTTTGTCGTAAGATTGCGAGGGCCAGACGAGAAAATCAGATCCGATGGAATTCACTCCTCTTTGACGTGCGAATGTGAATAACGAGAAAAAAACGAACCTTTGGCGAGTTTATATCGCGACGTCTATATTTCGATATCTATCTTTCTTTGAATTCTTTGTTATTTTTAACCCCCCGTCGAGGTCGGGAGGATTTTTTCACGAGGAAAATCTCAGGAGAAGAGAAGGAGATCGTGTTCGTACGTGTGAAATTTTCCCAAAGGGGATAGGATTTACGTATTTAAATGCATACTACCCCTAACCAAAATCCTGGAGAGATGATGACTAAATCGTTTGGTGAAATATGAATTCTCCATTTGTTTGGTTAGACTGATCAATTTTTGGTTAGAATAACTAAACGTTTAGTTGGAATAACTAAACGTTTGATTAGAATAACTTGATATTTGGTCCAACTGACCAGTATTTTGGTTAGAATAACTAAAAACGTTTAACTAGATGTAATTAGTCATTTTGACTTAATTACTTTTCTCAGTATACTCTCCTCCGCACTGAGAAAAATAATTAGGTTGAAATTACAAGACGCATCTAGTTAAATATTATACGTTTAGTTATTCTAACCAAAATACTGATTAGTTAAACGAAATATCTAGTTATTCTAATCAAACAGATGGAAAGTTCACATTTCACCAAACGGTGTCATCGTCTCCAGGATTTTTATTAAATTGACCAAGTTATTCTTATCAGTGAGTGTCTTAATAAGTTGACAAAATACGAATTAATTTAGATTAAGAGTTTGAGTAAATGCTGATAAGTTTCACAGAAAGATCAAATTTGTTTACTTCCTGATGTAATTATTGAGTTCATCCAGGTGAAGAGTCAGCGTCCATCGCTTCTTCATCTCGTCAACGCCGTTTTGAGCTTTCGCATGGCATATTTCAAATGCTTTCCTCGACCACCGACTCATGGCAGATAACTCACACCCCGGAACTCGAGCTTTCAAAAACTTTGCGTGCTAAGTCGACAGACGATTGGCGCGAGCACTCAAGGCTCATCCATCTTTGAGACTCCAGGCCCGCAGAGATCACTCAGAAACTCTACACACGGCAAGTTCGATCGGGCCACTTCAAATAATTTTACATCCGGTCCCCGCCCCCTTGTAAAATCTCGGCACGACTTCTCCCCGGGGCCCGCGTTATATTTAATATCCCGAGGGACGCGAAGTTCCGTCGTGTACAAATCCCGTTGCGCCGTTATTTCCGGGCATACCGAAAGGAAATTCCTCATGCTCCTGCCTCGATTGCGACGGGAAAAGGAAAAAGGAGTATTCTTTTCACGCGTGTTTGGACATATCGCAAATACTTCGTGCACACGTGGACGTTCGGAAATATTTTTTCGAGAGAATCAAATTGTTTGCAGCGTCAACACACTTGACTTGATAACAGAACACCGCAGGGACATCGAAGGCTATTACTTTCGCTTAAACAAAGTTATATTTTCGTATCATCTGCAAACCAAATCATCAGTTTGCATAGGATATGCGTGTAAACACAGTTTGCCCTTTTTTATCGAGAAATCTCACCGGCGACTCTATTTGAGCAGTCCTTCGCGTTACGAGGGCAAAAACCTGCACCGCGTTACCAAAGACCATAATCATTTGCGGGTTTCTACGATGCCTATTGTTACTTATCTTATGTCACGCTCGCGCGGGCATGAAAACAGTGGGAAAAAACAGACCCGAACATTTTTTTTTTTCACGGAGCTTCCCGTGACTCGCACTGTTTATCCAGCACTCGATTCTCAGTCCTGGGACTTTCGAGATTTGTTCGCTGGGTGGCCGTTCGACGCTCGACGCTATCGTGATTGATCCGTGATTAATTCCAATGGGTATGCAAACAAACGACCGTACCTGATCAATATCTCGGCTGTATTGGTAGCGTGTTTTTTTGAATGCTAACAGGAAAATTCTGTGATTTATTCGTTCAAATGTTTTCACGCTCTTTTCTCTACAAGCTCACGTAATATCTACCACTCTTCGTTTAATGTAGAAGTGTTTATGAAAAATAAAATTTTAAGCGTTGGTCGATCAACGATTCTTGTTGACATAAAGAGAAAGTCGAGAAAACGAATTGCAAACGCTTCTGGAAAATTATACCTATTCTTACGCGCTTTCCGCCGAACGATATATGCACGTTCGGAAACTTGATCTCGCATCTGCGAATGGCAGTGTAACCAAAGTTACCCAAGCGGACGAATTGAAAGTTCAGAGAAAGGAAAACGAGAAAACTATTCGTAAGAAGGCGAGTACCCTTGGGAGAAAATCCGGCCTTATTGGCCCTGGCGAACAAAAGTTTCAACTCCTATTCGTCCCCTTTTCGTGCCTTCTTTTTTTTCAAAGATTTACAGTTATCAGTAAGAAAACGTATAGTAGCCTCTAAATCCTACTCGAATCAAAAATCGATTTATCCAAACGTCGACAAAAGGTGGCCAAGTAAAACCTCGCAAGTATAGGTATAGAGAAATTACACGGAGTATATAATTTTCTTTTTATGAAAATTCTTCTACATATTTCCCTTCAATCGAAACATCGAGATGCGGACTAATCATCAATCGCGTATGATAATTAAATTGCATCAATGCAGCTCCAATAAATTATACCGAAGGATTACCTAGATTCTTCGTGTCGATGTAATTCCCCGAGAAGCAAAGGAATTCTAGACTCTTTATATATACCGAGCGATGCTTCAATTGATCGAACAAGTGTAATCCCACGCAGAATTATTGTTATTATAATTCTTCTTTTTAAATTAAGTGTAACGACAAAAGTCGAGCTAAATAAGACCGGGAGACTTCCCTCGAAAGGGAAAAATAATATTAATAATTAAATATGAAGATCCGTCACGATCGACAATTTGTGGTCTCGATTGTCGTCGTAAATCGTGAGAGCTTAGAGCGGAAGATATTCCTTGAGACCTGCCTACATCCTTCGTATTCTCTCCATAATAACAGGTGTCTCTTTCTCCTCCCCTTCTCTCTCTTTCTCTCGCTCTCTCCTTGCCGCCCCTCCCGACAGTGAATAACAGAACAACGGAGCGAGGCACCAGAGTACCGTACGGGAGACCTCAAATTAAATTCGATCGAATGGTGAGTAAGTAATTCGGGCGGCCACAAAATCACGATAATTAATTTTAGAGCGACTATGTTCGGAATTCCCGTTGCACTACTGTATCTCTACCATATATGTAATTATATAATTCAGCTAAGTCTATAAATGATTCCACAGAGGATTCGTAAATTGCGATAAACCGTGCAAAGAATTTCGAATATGTGTTCATTCGATTTCATTAATGAGTCGTGCGATCGAATTCGACTTTGCTGCATAATTATAACGAGTAATTAATTTGGCAGGTCTCGCGTTCGAAGGTTTTGCAGCTTCTATAAAAAAAACTTGAAATAAAAATGAATCATAATTGATCACTTAATGATTGTTAAATTGCGGAACTTTAAATCAAGACGTGAAATATATAAAATTGCAAATAACTGCACATGAAGTGTTTCAATTTCAAATGAATAAAATCTCAAAGTGATTCTGTGAATATGAAAAAATCGCAGTTTTTATTGCTGAAACCTGCACATAGAAATTTCATTTCTTAGTGAAGCTTTATATTTGGAAGCCTTCAAAATGCATCTGAAGTACTGCAACTGCAAACAGAGTGAGAAAGCTACAATTTCCTCAGTATATCTTTACATCTAAAGTATAGACGTCGATTTAATTGAAGTATCAAGTGATATACATGTTTCTGTAAAGTCAAATTAAATACGATATTCACAAGAACTCCTGATAATTCTCAACGAATCAGTTCGCCTTTCCCTATTTCATGTCGGCATGAGAATTTTTACCGTAAATATTACGGTAACTGCGCCAGCGCTCATTGCGCTGTAATAATTGAAGCGCATTCAATGCTCGCATCCTAATTAACGCAACGAGCGCTCAGTGAAATAAAATCTATAGGCACGGCGCTTGCTCATCAGAAATAGTATATAATGTAACATAATCAATCGAAAAATCGCGTAAAGAGAATTTGTTATTGGTACTTAACTTGAAAAATCATTTCCCAGAAAATTACGAGTGCTACGCGCGCGGGGGTGGATTAAGCGTTCGGGAGATGGATTTTCACCGAGCGCGGAGATGGATTTTTCAATGTAAGCACTGAGGTCGTCACGTTGTCGCGCATTCGGAGAACGATGTAAACGCGGAACCAACACAGCGTGCTCTCGTCAATTAGTACAGACGGTAATTAACTGTGATTCAATTACCGAGCTTCCGACCCATTTTGAGCGCTTGCTACTTCGGGGCTCGGGATGGATTAATTAAAGAAGACACGAATAAACGGCGAACTCGAGAGTTCACACTTCGCCTAGGAAGATGATCTCTGAAGATAACGTAGCTGCTGCTTTCCGTTTTTCGTTGTACGCTGCACTTTCGCAAAAGACATTGATCCCCCGCAACCACCCTCGGCCCGTGTCGTCGCTGCAGGGACGTATGTGTTGCGGAGTCTGTACGGCGACGGTACGCCGTGTTCTGCCATACGCCGGCAGAGGAAACAACGCGCCGCTAATGCAATTGCTCGCATCTGTACGTGTTAGCCCGAAAGTTTGTTTGTTCCTTCCTTTATGCACTCCTAAAAGCCTTGAGATGGAGCAACGGGACTTTGCATACAGCAGTGAAACCTAAACGAAGTACTCATACCTATTTTAAAAGCTCGCCATTTTATTAGACATCGATTTAATAAATTATTTTCGAAACCAAAACTAAAGATGAATTGAGGACATCGAGGGAAAAGGTTTAGTTGAATATAAACTTAATAGAAATATTTATTTGAGATGAATAGTAATTTATTCACGTCGAGCGAAGGTCTATTTGAACTTGATAAATGTTTTGCATATATTTGTAACCGAGTACGAACCTAGTAGAACATTTATTTAATTCATATAGACTTTCGCTCGATGTGAATAAATTCGTATTCATTTCAAATAAATGTTGTTATTATGGTGGTCATACGACTGACTCCACAGTCATCGATGTATCTCTAATTCTTTTTATTTCATACATTTCTTATTAGAAGGTACCAATTAAAAGTTTTGGAAATAATAACTGTACACGTTACTTCATAGAAATAAAAAATTCACAGAAACCACATTCTTGAGAACTGTTCCAATTATTATTGGCAAGTAGCATGATTACAGATTCCCTTCGCCACCTTCAAGCCGCCCCTGGAGATACGTAAGTTGCAATCTTAATTAGGTCGCAGCTCGAGGGAAATGAGTTGAGTCGAGTTTTGACACGGGAAGACGAATGCCTCCGTCGTCGCTACGGTAATTAACCTTCTGAGTCGGTTACAAAATTGCGAAGCTAATGCAATGATTCGAGCATTAATCGCCACTGTCGACTCGCGGGGGAGTGCGCCATAATTTTTGCACGTAGGGTGAATATTACGAAAAAAAAAATATATATTATTACCCCGAAGACTTCGCAATAAATATAAGATTTCGGTATTAAACATTTAATAATAATTAAGTACGAAAAATGCCCACCACCGTGATTAAACAACTCTCATAAGACAAAAAATTTAGCTAAATTATAATGTTGGTCAATTGTATTATTAATCAATAAATAACTGAAACGTACCTCGGATTATAAAATAAAATTGCGGCTGCCTATTCCTTCCACACTGACATCTACCCGTAAATCCATAATTACCCGTGTAAAAACTGATACACCAACACGAATGCGATTGCGTTTATTAAAGTCAGAGAGAGTCACCCTCTTAGTCCCTTCGACACAGGGCAACAAAATTACACAAAGTCCCTGTGGCTCGAGGGTATTTACTCGAGTTTAAAAAAGAAACGCGATGTAAAAATCCTCGCTAACTCTGCAAATTCGCCGGTGGAATATCGGAGATGAGGGAAAAGAGAAGAAAAGAAGATCGGTCCAGGGGCAGGCGCCCGGTTTTATACGAAGTTTCATCACGTTGAATAACCAAAATGTCTCTTTTGATCGTGGCCGCGCACCCCCGTATAAAGCCTCACCGAAGGCCTCCCTGTTATCGGAATGCTTTGAAAAACTCGTTCAAAGGATTGTACTCCCCGCAGCTGTTATACACCTGTACACATTGCGCATAAAATCCATCGTTACCGGGATGTGCTATCGTTTTACGCGATTCCGAGAGGCAACGATTGTGCTCCAATGGCTGGAGAATATTTCGTCGAGGATAAAACAATAATCCGTATACGATGCTGCGCGGAAAAGGCGCTCGATGAGCTCCGACAAAATTTTTGCCGACGATCGCCGAGCGTTTCGCCGCCACCTGCACCTCTCGGATATTACCGTCGTCTGCACAGAGGCGCCGATAAACGAAATTTATACGAAGCGAACCGGTAGACTGCAGTGTCCGGCTATGGAGATGAATTATTGCAAAATCCGTTGATCGCCGCGGCTTGCGCAAGCGAGAAAACACGCGTGACGTCGAGCGGGATAAACGGCGATCGGGTGAAACGTTCCGAAATCGTCTCCGCGGGCGTCGCTGTCCGAAATCGATAGATATGCTCGGCACAGTAAGCGCGGATCGATAAGTAAGAACGTCGGCGTCTTCCTCCCCTCGCGTCCCAAAGTCACGCGACGACCAACTTGCCCAGGTCAGTTACTCTATCGCGGCCTCGGGCCGCGGCGGTTATCGCGCAACGCGCGCTTTCGGTTATCGCTTCACAGGCCGAGCGTTGCGCGTCGCGCCGCCGAAGCGCGTTATCTGGCAGGAAGTGCAAATACCGTGGAGCCGCACGTGTGAAATGGCGAGCCGGCGGAGCCTGACGTAAACGCGGCGAGAGGGATGGCGGGAAGTCAAGAGAGTCGCGGAGGGTGGAAGGGAGGGGACGTGGAGAGCACGTGGAAGGTTTTTCGCAATTTTTTTCAATTATGCGAAGCCGCCCGGGCGAGTGCGCACTCCATCAAAAAGTAGGCACGGCACCGGTTGATCTCTCGGCTCTACTTCGGATAATATACGATGTAACGCAAAAACGTTGTTTGGAGAAAAGTCTGCCGAGGTGTAAACATGCTCGTGTGGTGCTAATGGATTTGATTTAGCGTTGAATGCATAGATAGTTTAATGATGCGACGAGAAGGGGACGACGTATCGTTTTCGGTCGGTCACCGAGACGAATTCTCATTGCCATCATATCTAGAGGTCAACTGAAACTACGCCTAGGATATATGAAGACCTAGGCTGTGTAAAACCTGTTAACTGATATGAAGTTCTGTGCTAGTTAACAGGTTTGACAGCCGAGGTCTTCATATCACCGTTGACATTCTGTGTTATTCAATCGCCGATTCAATTCTGTACCTACCCGAAGAAATGTTCGAATAAAGAAAATGTTTTTTCTCTCATTTATATTCCATAACAACGCGATAAATATGAAGAAAAAAAACGAAACCAGACGTATTATATGGATATAATAAATATAACGCATACAGAATCGATAGGTACGACAATGCACGACATGCGCGTATATTCGCAGAACCCCCGTTACGTTGGGAAACACGAAAATGTCGAAGGAAGGCGAAGAAGCTCGAGCAACTCCCGTAAAAAATCGTAATAGAGATTTATTTTGTAGGTATAAGGGGGGAAAAAGGTAAAAAAAGAGGTCTCCCTTTATGCTCGCGTTTTACGGTGGCCCGTAAAAAAGACCTTGCGACATCGAGCCTCGCCGTTCGATTGTTCGTTCAAGGTTTGGACGTGAAAAATACACTTCGACGTGTCGTAGGTACTTATTTCATTTTCTTTTTTAAGGGAAACGCGATGCTCTTTCTGCAAATATCGATATACAACGTTACATTCGACGAGTTAATTGCTCTTTACTTTGTGATTAAGCCCTGCATAAAAACGACCATCGATCGTATAACGTATCGGAAAGAATTTGCATCCTCGTACGTTACATAGGTACATGTGCGTCGAGAACAGAATTTCGGAACGGATAGAAAAAACGAATAAATAAATGCTCTGTAGAAAAGCAGGCGAGCTACATTCGGACGAGGAGGAATCGTGTAGTGTTGGCTTAAAAAGCCAATCGGCTAAACTCGATTATTCGATTCGCCGGATGGTTTGAAAAAACGTCGACCGCACGCGTTGAGTTTCTATCCGATCGAGTTGGTCCACCGATTAATTCGTTGTAACGCGCTAATTCATTGTTTACCTATAGCGACCCGCTCGTGTGGACACTCGTGTATAGAGAAGTGTATAGTGTACGTCTCGATAGGTGGGCACATAAGTGCACTCTTATCCTATTTTCGAGCGCTCGAGAATAATTGCTCGTGTAAATTTACTCGCGCAGTGTGTATATCGCACATTTTAGAGAGACGCCGGCTCGTAAAAATATACCGACAACCCGAAGGGAATTTAAATAGGGAATATACACCGAGCATTTCGAACGAGATTTCATTTTATATAATACAGATTATGAATTAACAGTTTAAACGGATATTTTATAGGAAGTAGTAAATCATTAGTTCCAACACAATTATTGATATACTAATTGGCAATCAATGCAATCGCAAATGTTGTACTTACTAAATGTGAGGCATAGCCAGACAGAGAAGCACGTCAAATTTTGAACAAACCATGTGCAAATAAAAACAGCATTTCTACCTTGCACTGGGATAATTATGCACATGATGGGTGTGTATAAAGGACTGTATCGATCGAGTCGATGTATAAAAAGGAGAACAGTCGAGGAATTCTTCCGTGGTGCGAACGTGAGATAAGGGAAAAGGGAATATCATTAATTTTAGAAATATGTCATGCTGTCGACTATCGAAGAATCGTTTGTCGCGAACGAGAACTACGCTGTATTCGTTTACACCACGTCGAATTAGTCACAGTTCTATTGAGTAAATAATTCGTGCATTTGCTTTGAAAGGGAATTCCATCATTTTTTCAGTGCATCGACAACGCGAAACAGGTCTATTCCTTTCCATCGACCCATCGTCTCTCTCCCCAAGATTGCATTGAATAAATCATACATTTCCCCCTGTGAAAATTTCATCCCAACCAGGCTCATATAGGTGAGAACACCGAGAAACCACTCTGAAAGTCAAATGCACTGGAAATGTTCAACTTAACGAATAGCATGAACGATATACAGTGCGTTGCAAAAGTCTGCGTACGCTGAGAAAAAAAATACAAAGTCGACTGATAAGTTTAGGAATTTAAAAATAAACAAAGAGAAGGCTATAATAATTGTTAAGCTTATTCAGTGTATTATTTATCTATGCTGAAAGAAATTTGAGATAGTTATAACAAAAATAAATAATCCATAAAAAACTCCGAAGAGTACCCGAAAACCCGTTGCAAAACTCTTCGTACAGTAGCAACGAAGTCACTTAAACTTATCAGTCAATTTTGTATTTTTTTCTCATTGTACGCAGACTTTTGCAACGTACGTTGGCAAGTAAAGTGGTAATATAAAATAGTAGCCGCACCTCTAGGGATGTCATCGACTCGTCGATTGACCTATTCACCGAGGAACTCCACGTCCACACACACACGTACGTATTTCATACATTTATTATATAGAAGAAGAAAAACGGCTATACACGATGTCACCAATGTTCTATGATAAATCAATGCCTTTTCTATGTGGTATTCGAGAAGAGTAGACAACTCCGAAATACCCGAGTCGAAATTTTAATACTAGATTTTGACCTTTAAAATTTGAAAATACTAATTTGAGCCTAAATTTGGCGATAGTGGACAAATCGGCCACTTGTACGTCTAAACTAATATTAAATCCTTCGCGTCTCTGAAGGTTCTAAAATTAATTTAGTCCTACAAGTGGCCGATTTTTTCGCTTTCGCCAAGTTTAGGCTCAAATGTAGTAGGTATTATACAATTTTGACTCGGGTATCCTTAACATTCTCACGTATAAACGAAACTATGCTTTCGCATCTACATTCGTCAGAAATCCAACCTGGGGACATTTTCCTCTACCCAAATCAGGCTATCCTCGTGATATCTGACATTAAGCTCTCACAACCACGATCAGCAACCATAACGGATCTCCATCTGCATGGCAAACCAAGCCTCGACAATTACCGTAGGGCACGGCAGACAGGCACAGAGACCCCCCGCGCGTGGGGTGAATCAGTTTGTAACTCACCCCGCAGCACGAGAGTGTATATACGCCGCGACAAGTATTCCATATAACGATCCACCCTCCGTTTCTCCCGCAATAAATAATCTCTTTCGACTCGTCCGGCCGAGCTGCGAGCTTCGACTATGTCGCACCTCGTCGGCGGAAAATCGATCGCTCCATCGGTCGCCGATGCCGTGTTAGGGGAATGTTTATAGGCTCTTGTATACACGCTGGAGGGATGGCAGATAGGGGTAGTTGCCGTATGGAGCATCGCTACTTCATGATTTCCTTTATTGCTCGAAGGGTGCGATATGGGGTGGTTTGAGGGAGTGGAAGAAAATAAGACACTGAGATAGTGCGAATGAAATACAGGTGGGGTGAAGGGGGAGGAAAGACGACGGTGGTAAGAGCCGCAGAGGGAGAGACAAGTTATAGGGCGTATTTTTCCTGTCCCTTTGAGCGAACACGCAACTGCATTCTCCAATTATCGAAATGCCCCGGGCTTTTTGTCGGATTGATTCAACGGAGTACAAAAGGGCCTCGCGGCGAAGAGACGCGAGTGAGTTTGTCGCGGATGGGCGAAAAAACGAAGCAGTTCCATCGCGGCGCACCCGATAGGGGAAATAAATAATGGGGTGTTCCGTGTCGCGCTCTAATTAAATGCAGGTAACTTTACCGCGCCGGGCGTGATGGTTGTGATTTATCGCTGTTTGCGTCGTCTACTGTGGATCTTTCGGTGCATTTTTCGTTATAGAGCCAAAGTATTTCGACGATATTTTCCATCCCTTATAGTAGCACTGGAATATTACGAAACACTCCAAATACTCCCAAAAATAACTACGAAGATTCCTTGTATGATCTTACAAGATTCTTTAATCGATCTGGTACGATTAAAGAATCTTGTAAGATCATACAAAGGCAATGCAAGAACCAGTCAGAATATCCCATAAGAGACTTGCATCAGCGACGGTTGTTATGAATTCGGCTATGCGAGATCATGCAGGGTAATGTAAGATTCATATAGTTCAAGAGGCTTACATAATAACTAGTAACTCTAACTAGGTCCTTTCAAGATCATATAGGATCCATGTAAGAAATTGTTAATCATCTGAGATACTTGATAGGATCTTGTAAGATTTTCCCACAAAAATGCTATACATAATATTTTCATGTGACTTCCTGCAAGACACAGTCACATCATGTGTGACTCTTGTAGGAAGCTGACAAATTCAATGTATTCTGCGAGTCCTTGTATGAATTGTTTATGCATGATCTTGTGTCTTACTGTTCCAATTCTCTACAAGAATTTTTCATGGATGATCACGCAAGTTCCTGCATACATTTTTTTACAGAAATTGTCGAGAGGGGAGAGATTCCGTGTATAGACGTTGAATTATATTCCCCGCTCTTTTTCTTTTAAATATAAATAATCGATTGCTGTATTTAAGGGCCACCAAAAATGTTTCGTTTTACTCCATTTCCCCAAACTGAATATGTTGGTCGAGATGATAAATCAACGTTCCACGAGTTCCACGGGACCCGAGGCGAAATTTCTATATTCACTTTGACACTGAACACCCTGCTAGTTTCCCTTGCGCTAGCAGTGTCTTCAGTGTCAAAGTAGTGTTCATGTCCATGTGAAAATGACACTGACTTTGACACTGCTGACCCTACATAATTCCATTTTCGGTAGTAGCAGGGTCAAGTCAGTGTCTTTGAACGCAAACTTTCTATACTCATTTTGACACTGGTGACCCTGCTATTCAGGGTCTTCAGCGTGGTTAGCAGGTAGCTGAAATTCAGGGTATTCAGGTTGGAAATAGGGTTTTCTTAAATATGTATGCGATCTATGTAAACTCCACAGAAAGTATAGGACTAGAATTTTGCTACTTCAAATTGTTGCAGTGCCTTGATAATTTCTTCCTTATGATACAAATAAAAATAATTTTGTTACCGAATTTTTTAAACATTATTTAACAGATCTATGAAGTAGTTCTATACTTTTTGCAGAGTCTATCGACTGCATACATTTTTAATACAGAAGTTTACAACATGATGAATATCATTTAAAAGTTAATTATATTATAAATATATATTCACATAATATGTATAGTTATATAATTGCAATATGATATTTATAGTATTTATAATACATATTCATATTATTTATAATTATATAGTAATAACGTAATATTTATAGTATTTGTAATATATATTCATAATATTTATAGTTATATAGTAATAATATAATTCAATATCATAAAATAAAAAAATCTGCAATATACAAAATTGATTTTCACTTGACTAACATTTTTAGAACTATTTCCGGTTGTTGTTGATGTAGCAACTACTGAAACTGCTGCAGCAACGTTTCTAGAATACATCATTTTAATTCGCAATCATATTACTGCATGTAAGTGATTAAAGCTTTAAAATTGATTTACTTACCAAGCAATCCTTTGAATAATTTCGGATTTACTCCAGGTCGGGACGTTCTTTTTATTAGATGCCTCTCCGCGTTCGATGGCCGTCCTACTTTTGATTTTCCCGCTTCCTCTTTTCTTCCCGGTTTCACTCGCCCGCGATCCTCCTTATCGACCATCATTTCTCTTCGCTGAATACTTCCTACCTTACCTACTCCCCGCTTGACCATCTGATCTAACCTCCTAAACTTGCCCTAACCTCTATCTTTCCCCCGCTTTCCTTTTCCGTAATTTCTGCCTTTCTTCCTCTTCCCGCACTTATCTATTATCTTATCAGGTGCCTATCTATCTTTCCTTCACGCTTGCCTCATTTTTCGGCTTCCCTATACCTATATTCACTTATTTCTTCGCTTTTCACTCACTCCCTCTCACACGTCAACCGCATGCTTCCACTACCGCTAACCAAGTCTTAAAATAAGAATTCTTTTGTCAACATTTTTCTAAATTTGTTATTATATCTTTTGATAAATATTCTTGCATAGACGCAAATCATCCTACATTAATTGATTGTCTTTGATTTACTATAATATGTGCTTTTTAATATATGCTGCATAGAAGTAAAAGGTATTGAAATTCAAAATTACGAGTAAAAAACTTATATTTCAAGAACTTAGAGAAATTGTTAGAGTTTCGGACTTAGAATATTTTCAACATGACGAACGAGACAGAAAAATGTCGGTCTCCTGCATGTAGGGACTTGAAAATAATAAATTTTCTAAGTCCGAAAAACTGACAATTTTTCTAAGTTCTTAAAATATAAGTTTTTTATTCATAATTTTGAACTTCAATACCTTTTGCTTCTATGCAGTAAAGGGGCTCTGGCGTGTGTTCAGCGTGAAGTAAAAATCATAGAGAGGCATAGCAGTGTGTTCAGTGTCAAAATGAATATAAAATCTTCGACTTGGGTAAGAGCAGTGTGTTCAGGGTCTAAATGAGTATGAAAATAAAATTTCCGGTTGAACCTTATTCGACACTGGCGACCCTTCTATTGGTTAGAATGAAAGAATGTAGCGTAGTCAGGGTGAAAGCAGCGCCGAAACAGTGTGTTCAGGGTGAAGTAAGGGTCATAGAGGGGCATAGTAGTGTCTTCAGTGTCAAAGTAGTGTTCATGTCCATGTGAAAATGACACTGACTTGGACACTGCTGACCCTACGTAATTCCATTTTCGGTAGTAGCAGGGTGAAAGCAGCGTCGAAACAGTGTGTTGAGGGTGAAGTAAGGGTCATAGCAGGGTATTCAGTGTCAAAATGAATATAGAAATTTCGCCTCGGGGAGATCCGCCACCTGAAGAATACAAGATCTTCGACCTGCCTGCACCCCGTGAGGCCCTAAAAAGCAGGTAGGTAACTTACAAAGGGGGAAGCAAATGTATCAGGCAGCACCTGCAACCTACGTGTTCCATTCGAGGAGTTCGATGGTGATTCGTCCGGTTTACGACCCCCGACGGGGAAAAGTAGCCCTTGGCCCGCTTTCCTGACCTCTCCTCTCCCCGCTGTCACTGTTTCCCCTACTCTCCCACGCCACGCGAAGGCACCACGTGGCGCCGATTTCAACGAGTGCAGCACGCCGCGCACGGCGAGCTCGCTGCACTTGCAGTCGAGAATGGACACATCTGGAAGTCTCATTATTTCTTTGCTTCCCCAAACCGGATCCAGAGTAATGAGCGAAAATATTCTCCAGTGTTTGCGAATGCAGCCCGTGACACGAGAAGTGCATAACTTCGTCAGTTGCGTTTATACTGTGCGTCATGTACCTAAATCGTACTCGAAAATACTGGCGAACGCTTTCGTTCTATTTGCAGCTTGAATTCCGCTTTAGAATCGAATCGAAAGTTTTACAAAATATTCCGATAAATGTACATAACAAGAACCTTCAATTATTCGCTTCAACTGCATGGTAGCCCCTATTACTTTCCAGATACACAATTAAATCGAACTTTTGAAGGTACATCCAGCCTAATACTCAAACTGCACAGTGAAATTGACAAGGAGTTATAATCGCAATATAAGTAAACGGCTTTGTACGCAGAGTAGCTTGGCTTTAACCATCAAAGGAATATTTTGAAAGAGAGAGTAAAACGAGAAACGTTTCAAACGGAAAAGGTAAAGAAATAGTGAAAGAGAGAGCTTCGCAACCTCTATCCTTCTCCCAGTTATCGGTTGCTTTACTGTTTACTTTGTTATGCAGCGACCAAGGGTAATCGAGTCGCACAGCTCGTTTCCTTTCGGTTCTAAAAGGAAGAAAGTGCGCAAAGTATAATAAACGCAAGGAAAGAGGGTCGTACACGGCTTATCACTGATGGCCTGAATAGAATATATACGATATATTTAACCGTTAAAAGTGTTGATTTGTCCCTGAAGCTTCGTTTATAGGATACTAAGAAGTTAAGGATCACTATATCACGCGATATTACTGTCACCTTCTGGTTAATGGGACCGATACGAAATTAATTAAGATCGACCGTGGGATTAGCGATTTACACGAGTGTTTTTCCCGATATCGGGTAAATTACATACACACACAAGAGAGTCCTCGATTATGTGGCGATATATTGTAATTCAAACCGGTTCCGGATCGAACGACCCGGTCTACCTTCCGGGAAGAAGTATCCTGTTAAAATAAGCGATAGTCCTTGAGAAAAGTCCTTCGACCTATTGTAACCGCGCGAGATAGATATCCGCCTTTTTGGTCATTGTTCTCTCCATGAACCAATCCATCAAAGCTAACGTACCATCAATTTCTAGTAGATTATTTTTCAGCGCCTCCTTTTTATCGCTCTAAGGTGGAATGGCACATAGAAATTCAATCCGGTTGTAGTACCTATATAGCCAGCGACTATCTATATCAACACGCGTAGCTCCTCTCAGAATTTCTAAAGAGACCCTTTCCCAACAGGGAATTGACTGCTCACGTCAGAGAGCCAATGGAGATCCTTCAGGGTTTCCCTTATTTTCCAACTCTCTTGGGGGTGCACCCGAAGTCATCGGAAGTCCCTTTCTATCTTTATTTTTTCTTTAAGACTCTCCTAGGGAGTCTTCAGAAATGTAATACTTAAAGGTGAGCCATTTAGTGCAAAGTAGCTCTTATCTGAATTTTAAAGGAGACCTTTCCTAAGAGAAAGTTCATGTCAGACAAACAATAGAGCCTCAATTGGTCTCGCCAAAGGTTCTTCCTGATTTTATGAATTGCTTGGATGCACCTGAAATAGTCGAAAGACCCTCTTTCTTTTTGTATTTCTTCTTATGCCGGGTTTATACGCTTGCCAAACCTCGACAAGCCATCACAAATTCAAACGTGTGAATAGCGCGTTTGGCTTTGCTTGTGTAGGCTTGCTAGCACTTGTCGCCGATCCGACCGAGTGTCGGTTTTTGGCACAAATCAAAAGAAGTTAACGGTAAGCGCTTGCGAAGCGTTTACACGTTTGAGCGTTTGTGAAGGCTTGGAGTTTGTGGCAAGTGCCAAGCGTGTAAACCCGGCATTGGAATTTTTCTTGGAGGTTTTCGACAAACTAACGCTTCAAAGTCAGAGCCTTTTAGCGTGGGAATAACGCGGAGGATGTTGTACAGCAGGATATACTAAGTGACAAACGACGTCCTGACGTCGCGGGTTCCCCATCCATCGAGATCGCTCGTTTGTACAAACAAGGCGATCATCGTCTCTGATATCCTTGGCTTAATGCACACGTCGGAAAACATTATTGCGTAACGTAATAAAACATAATCTTTCTACGACGCCTCGAGGTGGCAGTCGACGCGACGGTCGGTATCGACGGCCTCAGGCATTGGCGTCGTGAAAATTGCGATCAGATCGCAGATAATGCGAATAATATAAATCACATTCGAGACAAAGTGGATGCAGTGGTAATGCATACAAATGCAATAATCCTAATATAATTGAAAAGGTTCCTTAATTTAATTATTTCAGTATTAAATTGAAGAGTAAATACCGTAAAGTATGGATATTGCTGAAATAAAATTTCTTTTAAGAAATTTACAAATGCTATAGAACCCATAGTGCAACTATTCAAACGACGATTATGATCAACACAAAAATCTTCATAAATGCAAGCGTGAAAACTCGTTATCCGTTTGTACTTAAAAAATGATTTACCTGAGAAAATTATTCAAGCACACCTTCAATTACAAAGAGAGTACGTATTGATCCTCTCGACGCCTCCCATATCCAAGTTCTCTGATAATTATATTCTGCAAGTGCAATGACGAGATGTCACGTTCGAATAATTATATCGATACCTACCAGTGCATTGCTGATTGTGTTAACGTATTATTTGCCCATTAGAGACGATTTGCAGGTAATTATCAACCAGCTGCAGCTAGCATCGTTACTGCAGTCCGACGGAAGAAAATCTCGACCAGGTATTTCTACTTTAAAAAATGTCCGAGAAGGCTACTACTTCGGAAAAAAACCACGTTACTGCATTTTACTTTTCTCTTTCAGTTTACATTCTCATATAGGTACGTTGAACAATAGTTATAAACAATTTACAGATCGACCATTTCAACTATACATTTACACGTGTTTCCTCAGCCTGCGAACTACTTTGCAATTTTCACCGTGTAAAACTGACATTTTATCGTGACGCAATTACAAAACGTCAGTCAGTCTCCGTGAAATAACAAGTTCATCAGATACCGCCAGGGGAAGTGTGTCAGCCGCTGCGCGCGTTTGGAGAGGGTTGTACCGCGCTGCGGATCATCCGCAATCGTCTCGGTGCATGCACTGCAGTGGCTACGGCAGAGCGGCGCGTAGGACGAAGGAGCGCGGATAGGATGCGAGGATCCAAATTAGCGAGGGAACTGTATACGGAGGGAGGGCAAATGTTTGGAAAGGGAAGCGATTATCCCCGAGAGAATGGTTACCGCATCGTTCGGGCGGAACGTCCGTCTTTCGCGGTACTCGCCGGTTCTTTCGAAAAAGTAATCTAACGATGGTCCTGTTTAAGTACCGGCGGAGTCCACCCTTCGGCTAAAGGAGGCGTTGTGAAAAGGACTGGCGGTTCGTGAAGAAACTGCGAGAATGGGTGAAAAAGAGAGGAGTGGGAGAGGGGAGGACGGTCCGAGGGTGGACCTCGATGACGGGGGGAACAGGTCACACGCCACGCTAAATCCATTAACATCAGAATGCCCGGAGGACATGGGTATACGTGTACCTTCGCCTTTTGGGAATTAAGATTCCACGAGACCTCGGTGTCGCGGTGATATTCGCCGTGCTTTCGGGGATTAGAATTCCGGGAGGCGGTGAATGGAGGGAGATTAATGCGAGGGGCACAAAGGAGGATGTATACGTATAAGGAATAAGAGACGAGATACCGATAATGCGGAATTCGCCGAAAATGTACAGCGCGGTGTATCGACGTTATGTAATTGTGCAGCAATTACTTTGGCAGGTTATATCTATGCGTATATTAGGGTTGTAGAGAGGAAGATATTTCATCGCACGTGTGATTAATCTAAAGCGATAACTAGGTAGCGGCTGGGGACACTGGTAAATTCGTCACAAAATTTCTGGCAGCATGCATGCAAATCCATCATCCTCGATCCGCCAATTAGAGGACTTCAATATAATTTAATCTGAAACTTGTAATATAACTTAATTCGTAATTGAGTTCCAGTTGGATACAAATTAAAAATTTGTTTCTCTAGACTAATTGTTATATACGTACAGAAAAAATCGATCAGCGAAAATGTAATCGTCTGCGTTTGAAATTAGAAAAAAATAATAGATACAGCGAGATTATTGTAAAATAAGAGTTCGATAAAACCGATATTTTCCTTATTTCCATACTAAATTATAACAGTTAAAAGTTAATTTGAGCTCATTATATATGAGCTCCATATCTCCATATATAAATGAACCATCAAAATAAATTATTCATCAACCGCATCTAGAACACGAAATGATATAACGGTTATACCGAAAATAAATAATCCTCCACTTCTCAAAGCCCCCTCGATTGATACCAGGTAGCGATCAGCCGAGCGCTGCTCCGATAGGCAAATTACCAACCCCCCCTTCGACGCCTTTGCTTCGCCCCTACCAGAGAAGCGACCTAGAACTTTCGACGGTTCCGCATCGAACGACATCCGAAAGACATTAGCCCTGACCTTTCCAAAGTGCAGGATAACCCAGAATTCACCGACACGTGGAAAGAGGAGAGCCGGCCAAGTTCAGCGGATCTATAAGAAGCACAGCTCCCTCATTTGTATATTTTATTATGCATTATTCCCTTATCAATTCACCTTCACTGATTCAAACAACGAGAGCCAAGTGTACCCTTCCTATCGTTAGGAGAATTTTACAAATTCGCATATGCATACATATACATATGTACGTACAATAGAACGCAGTAAAATACGGAAGAAATATATACAGACAATATATTAACAGGTATCCCATGGAAAGCCCCGAATATTCTAGGCAACTTCCTCGAATTTAACACATTTAAGGTTAATTTGCCAAGTTCGCGGAGGACCCGCGAACGACCCATTCTTCCCTCGCACATATATTCCCGCACTTGGAGGCTTCTTCGTCGCGCGCTACACGTTCAACGAAGAAACGCATTCGCGAGCTCTGAGAGAAAAGTTTTACATCAACCCCATTCTGCACTTTATCGACAATAAATTCTATTTGCGGATAGTCGCAGACTTCGGCACGCTCTTTCTCTCGCGCGCGCGCGTGCGCACGTCTCCTGAGTGCACATTGCGAATAAAATAACCCTGTACAGACGGACGCCAAGGCGATCGAGACTTCGCTGCAAATTCAAATCCCCTCACGTGTGCCCTAAAGTCGTTCACGCTTCCATTCACCGCATTCCGATCGAAGACGACGTGACGATCGACACGCGTCTCCCGCGAGATCGACTCTGGTCCGCACGGCGCGAAAGTTTTCAAAATTAGAAGGGCCTGCAGGCTCTGCAGGATCATGATCACGGAAAAAAAAGAACTATGCGAATTCAAATTTGACTATAGCATAAACTACACAGAAAAACAATTTGTGGTAAATTTCGGAACAAGGCCAATTTCTAAGTTAGAAACTACACAATACACTATAATGATAACTACAATTTTAGTAAAAATTATAGTAAAACTTGTAGAAGTTGCAAGCGTTTATTGTAATTTTCACTAAAATTGTAGTTATCGTAACAATAAATTGGCCTTGTCCCGCATTATACTACAAACTTTATCAAAAAAAATGTTACAATTTATTTTTGTTCCGTGTACACGAATCCGCCCAGGAAACTTTACAGAATTACACAGTAATTAGGTGTTTTTCCTGGGGAACCGATAAAAATTCCTGGAGAACCAGTAGAAATTCCTGTGGAAACAGATATTATATCTGGTTAAACTAATATTTGTACAGTTATAAACTTTTAAATTGAAATGTATCCTCTGTACAAGTTCTTGAAAATCAGCTCAAATCTCAGCACTCTACTGGATGAAACTGTAAAAATTGATCGTTTTTTTTTGGCATGATGGTAAAAAGAACGCGTGTGGCGCAATACGTGATGTTGTAATCCCTTCAACGAGTGCATCAAGAGACGTTCCTTGGGTTGGGCCAAATTTATGCCTACCCACGTGACTCACGAGCGGTCGCGGAGGCGCGTCACGGAGAATCGAGTTTGTACCTACCTACAAAAGGATTTCACAGAGGATTTCTTTATAAGGCGACGAGGCGGTCGGAAGTCGCACGGTGGGCGTCGGATACGCGTGAACCGTCGCGCCGTCCTCTCACATTTTCTTACAATATTGAAAAAATTAAATTGCAGAAGAAGTATTCCTGAATCGTCATTCTTCGGTGTCCTTCGTACGTCATAATAATTCTGATAATTAAAGAATGAAATCTAAGAGTCATCGTGAGCTCTAATATCAATCATTCGAACGGAACGAAGTAATGTCAACTCTGGATGTCTAAAATAAAATGTTAATTATTCGAAAGGACGGTCGATCTTGAAGTTTCGCAGGACCAAATCGCTGTACGTTACAAAGTTGATACATATTATACATTAACAGGTCCATCCAGCTTCCGCGTCAGTACGGTAAATCGAAGAACTATTTCATAATCTTACTACTTACGCGCGAAATCGTCTAATTAGTCGACCACCGCATGTCTATATCGAGGTTCGAGAGAAACCACCATACCTCCCCCTCCAATTCTTTCAATAGCGCAACCCGTCCCATAAACAAGACGTGCAGAGATCTCTGGGTTAATGTGACCCTTTAAATTCGAGACAAACTCACGAACGCCTCCGCTCCGATCGCTCTGGTCAATTTATAGCTTTTTCTTTCTCGCTGGCGTTGCCTACGTAACGAGTTATGCCGAACGACTCTAAAACACGACGCGCAGTGAAATTTAAAGGTAAAATTCCCTGACTTTCCAGAGATTTTCCGGAATTCCCTGATCGCTAGACAAAGTAGACTATAACTGTCAATGGAAATGAGGGGTTGACTCGGCTAAAGCTTTGTTATTATCATAAATTATAATTTTCTGAAAAGTGAGTAGGTACCTATTCAAAAACAAGAATGCCACGTACATGGATTTGTCTCGATGCGCCCTCGCGCATCTCTCCCACGGCTGATGCTTCGCCTCGCGAACCAGGCGGCTAGCGATTTCCGCGGTCGGTCGAATTTTGCCACCTGACGGACCCGCGCGAATCTCGCGACGATCCGCTGCGGAGTTTACGTAGGGACGAATGCTGCGTTTATCTCCTTCCCTTGAATTGTACTCTTAGTTTCACTTTTAGTTCTTTCTTTCCCGGTTTTAACGTGCCGCGTGATTGTTTCGTTTTTATTTAAAGACCGAATTGACCGTTCGATGATCGAAGATTCCCAACAGTAGCAACAGTGCCTACAAACTCCGCAGTTTAACGGAGCAGCGAGATCGGACCAACACGTATCGTCGTACATGTAAATAGGTATTTATCTCATACAGATGCCAATAGTTCCCGGTCCGGCGTCCGTCCGCACGATTTAATTCAATGATTCGCTCCTTCGCCAGAGTGTCACGATAGTACGCTGCACGCATACGAGCGAATCACGAGGCTGCGTAGATTCGACGGAACGGATCTACGTTTCACGTACCTAATGATTGTACGTTAAACTGGATTTGCCTCGCTGTAAATTTTATATATTGCGATCTTCAATTTTGTATTATTCAATTAAACGTTATTTACCACGATATAAGTATATCGAAATCACGTTCTTCATTAGATAATATGTAAATTGAAAATGTATATTGAATATAAACAATAATCGTAAGTAGAAAAAATTGATTTTCTTATCACACACAAATCCGAATAGAAATAAAATATCACTCTCGTAATACATGCGAGACGCGTATGAAACTTCAGGAGCGAATTCTACAGAAATGGATTAACGATATCCAAGCTTAGCAACCATGATCGTACTTCGTTTGAACCGCGCTCATATACAACTGCAGAATGTGTGTACAGGTTGGCTTATGTGGAAAACTTCTTAAGAAAAGAGGGGGAAGAAGAGGAGCTGCAGCTCTCGGCGGGGATTAAAAGCCCTGAAGTTACCGACAAAGCTGCGACTGGGCGATAAGTTAACGGGCGCAAAAATGTGTCGCATACGTGCGACATATTATGATCAAAGACCGCGAAAGTTTGCAAGGACGTATCAATACCCGAGGACCGGCACGAAGTTACTTTAAAAACAAGCTATAAATAACGCTCTTTCCCTCGATAAGATTTCGGTTCTGCAACATGCGCGGCGGAACATCCTTGCGCGATGTCAACGCACTCTAAACTGCGGAAAATATGTTTGCCACCTCTCATTTAAAAAGTTCGTCCGCGTCTCTTTCGGAGTCAGAAGATTCGGTCTCGGAGCTGATAAACGCGTCTTCTTCTATTCTCTCCCTCTCCCTCTTCCTCTCATTACCCATTTATATATATAGAGAGAGAGTTACATATATATATCTCGCGTCAATTAAGTACAATAACTCCCCAATTCACCCACAGGTCACGATGCCGGGAGAGAGAAAGAGAGAGAAAGGGAGAGGGAGCAAATAAAAATAATTTCCGCCTCAGACTTTCCATTCTCAGATCATAGACGATAAAAATCGATATTGATATTTATGGTGATCACGTGACGAGACACGTGACGGTGCAGCCATCATGCTTTATCGGTCATCGGTGTTATGTAATCGCCACGGTTATCGTCAGAAGTTGGGTGGAACGTTAGGGTGCGAGATAACATATAGAAAGGGTGCAGGACGACGATTAAGGAACACACTTTGTGACATAAGGTTTCCTGTATGGAATGTTATCTATATAGATAGCTATTTGCGCGCCTCGCCACGTATGCATGCTTCCTTCAGTGGAGCGATCCTCAAAAACCGACGAGATAAGCGAATCTTGGTGAAGGTATGGATCGCGATTAAAATGACCTTAAAATGTAGCGAAACGACGACGAACCCTCCATACAGCTGTTCTATAATAAACTGTTTGTGATCTGCCTTACATAGACTAACCCGGACTCCCCCGCGGGGTGAGCAAACACTCGCAGAGGGTGAACGTCGGAGTAACCCTTCGTGGAATTTGCGAAATTTCAAGCACGGTCGGTCATCGCTGGAAGAGCTGAATGGACCGGACGATCCCGTTCCTTTGAGCTCAGACACGAAATGGACGGACGGATCCCTCCAGCTTTTCGCTCGCTGGCTCAAAACTTTTTTCTCGAGCGGGTGAATATTACCCCGCAGGTGTGTGAAAATGTTTCACGATAAATTCGCAGTCGGCAATCTTGCCGCGAGGGGAAAACGGTTCGCGAAAAAATCAGAAGGTCGAAGGAGATGAAAGCGCGAAGTCCCACGCAACGACCTAATCGAGCTCGAGTAAAAGGCGACGGAGAAGACCAGACAAATTTGTCCGAAGTCTCGAGGGACCTTGAGGGGGGAAAAGATTACCTCAAATGGAATAATTTCTTCGGCAAATCGCGAGATTGGATAATATCACGCAACAAGGCTATTAATAGCACTTCAGGCAAAATCAATCAGGATATATCTACACAAAGAAACAGAATTAGTTGAATCTACTGAAAATTACTTGCGGGATTATTAGTAATTATTTATTTACATCAATGACAGTTTTTAATACATCAATTTTTGATATCTCTTCCTTGCAATCATGTGAACTAATATGTACTTGAAAAAAAAAATGAAATTAATATGAAAAAAGGTTTAGTTAATCTAAATAAATAATTATTCGCAACTCCACAAGTAATCTTTAGTAGAACCAACTCATTATTTTTTTGTGTGCATACGCCTGACTAATTTGACGATTTCTTTGAACTATTTCGGAAAGAAGAATTCTCAAAAATGGTTCAGCGATTTGCAAACATTCTTGCAGCAATCATAGAATCCAGACATTTTAATATAAATCCTTTACTTTTCGTCTACTTCATTCTCTCATTTCTCAACGATTTGTATACGATTACAAAGACCTTTCCATTCAGAGTAAATCATCACGTACAGCAAATACAAATATATCAAGAGCTGCTCAAGAATATGAAAGCGAAAAACCACGTAGGGGTATATTCCGTATAATATTGGATACTAGCACTTGTGAAATCATGAAAGGAAGAAGAAAGAAAAAGGACCATACGTTGAGAGGAGCTCCCGTGGCTACGCCTAAATCGGCCGGGGTGAAATAAAAATCGCGATGAAAGATATGAAAAGGGGAGGAAAAATTTCATCAAGCGCAACATCATTCCATCGTCGAGGAAACGTCGGTATCTGTCGAGAGGTATCGTTGCCGTGACGAGCGGCGGATTTAGAGCGAGCATATCGAGGGATCCGCGCCTCGGTTAGTCCGTTCAATTTAATTTTGCTCCACGTGACCCGCGCGCGTAGGCCGGACCTTATCTCCAACTCTCGTAAAGTGCTTTATAAGGGTGATTGATTTCTGTTGTAATGGCTCTCGTCTCTCTTTGGCGGGAACGCGAAGGAATCAATTCTCCATTTGAGCTGCCTGGTGTAGGCGAGAGAGAAAAGGAGGAGTGGAAGGAAGAGGAGCCGTGCAGAGGGGAGAACGGAGGTGGAAAACAGGGGAAAGAGAAGCGCCTCGAAATGGAGGAAACCAAATGGGCGGATTACAAATTGCCACGGCGAGAAAAAATCTGGTCACCCCACCTCCTTAATTTCTTCCCTGTCTCTCTCACGCCTCACATCCCCTCCGTCTTCATTCCCGCCGCGGAACCTCGACGCGAGAGGCGAACACCACGCGAATTAAACTCAGCTGCAGTGTACACGGAACGGCTAGACGAGTGCGCATCTGTATGCACGGATGCTATAAAGAAGACGCATAGCTGCGAGGTCCGCGCGGGATAAGGATCCGTTCGCGAATGTGTAACCGGGGGGGGGGGGGGGGGGGGGGGGGTACTCGTACCTACGTAAATCTCTCTCGCGTTTTGCTGGAAGTTACCGGCGCGATGAGAGCGCGATCGTTTATCAGGATGGGAGACACGTGAGATACGACTTTTATCAAAAACTCGTATACCTGAATTCTCATGTATACGTTTACCTACGTGAGTGGTTCGGAATTAAAATGGATCAACTCCAAGATCGATCGAACGTATACCGCGAGGGAGGATCAATTCATCCGTTTTGCCCCGTTACCCCTTATCGATACGAATATCTCTAGTAATTACAGCAATTGCAGTGCAAGGAAAGGGTTAAATATAAAATCAAGCGCCAGATCTATCAAGGTCTAGAGCCGAAAAAGACCGACGAATTCGATCTGTAAATAATTGTTTCGTTGCATTTTTTCGAAGGAAGTAGGTCAAACGAACGTGGTTCGATTCAGTTCTGAGCCATTGGTACACGCGTATAGTAAGGCACGTCGTACCGGTGAGATAATTGTCATCCATAAGACGTTAATGGCACGATTTTCGAGGTACGTCTCTGCGGTAGCTTGTCAACGATGCTCGTTACGTTGAGCAATTAAGCTAATAGTAATGATTTAACACGAGCAAACACAACAATCGCAATCATTGTTATCTATGTACATACAAGTATAGAAATGCGTATTTCGAAGTTTCCTTATTTTGTTCAACGCAGGTATCAACATTCCTGAAAATTGCAACTTCGCCAGAATTAGTTGATAAATACCAACACCCATCAAGACCCTCGTTTTCTCTTGAAAGAAGATCTGATATTGCTTTCAGAAAGAAATATTATAATACATAAATTTTTTTGAAACGCCCAAATCCACTTCTACGAGTCAAAGGGGATCTGAACTTATTCCCTCGCCGAATGAGAACCTTTGCGCTGACTTTTTCTCCAGGAGCTAATTAGACGTCGAATGCGAAAAGGTGTACAATTACTTTCTACGTCCGTATCCGAGTTACTGAAACGGAAAGGACAAAAGAGTGAGAGAGAGAGGAAGGGGGGTAAAGGGAGATGGGGAAGGGTAGCTAACTAATTATAAGAGGGAGCAAAGGAAGAGATTTTGATGTCATAAACAAATACGATACACCGCTTTATCTCTGATGTCGATCCACCAATTATCACCGGAACTGTCGAGACTCCGTGGTTCAATCTCCTCCGAGCACGGGCCTCGGAGCACGTGGCCCCGTTTACGAGCGAGAAAAGAGGGGACAGTCCCTCAGGGACACGCGTCGCGCTAACGGATTTTTTGAACACTTCCTCGAGCCGAGAAGGAACTTTGTTTTACTTAAACATCTCACTATTCGAGTGGAGGGTGACAAACCGTAGGAAGTTTCCGGGACAAATCGTGGGGGGGGGGGGGGAATTTACCTCGTAATTTATGATTCGAAGATTCACCTAAGTACATTTCTCGAAGCGTGCTTCTTCTTGCGAATAATCGCGGAAATGTTAAAAGTGGAAATTTTAACCGGGTTCATTGCAAGTGGCAAAGTGTGCGTGGGAGAGATAACACAGATTTGAATTTTGATTTTGTAGTCCTTCGAAATGTAGACAAAAAATAATCTCCACTCGACCAGGTGACCCAGAAAAAAGGGAAGATGAACCAACCGCGCGCGGTCCAGAAGCTGTGACCGAATCTGTCTTCAGGTGTGCCCAGGTGAGGCGAGTGGCCCCACTCGGACGCGCAGCGCGCGCGTGACCGCGCACTACCACATTCCCGAGCGTAAGTCCGTCGAGCGTAAGCTGCCGGCGTGGGGCCGCGGGTGCGTGAAAGTGTGGGAGTGCGCGGCGCGACCGTCCGCCTATATCTCGTGTGATCCCACCCTCCACCAGTTCAGACGCAGCGCGCGACTCGAATCGGTAGCATCGAGTCACCGAGAGAACGTAGATAAATGAAAGGAACCTCGGCGTCGTCGAAAGTGATAACAGTCGTTTTACGGTAGACGTCGGGTGGATGCAACAGTGGTGCTTCAGAGTGCATGAGTGCGTGTATGATAAAAATCTCCATCGAGGAGAAAGAGAGAGAGAGTAAAAAGCCTTGCGGAATTTTCCCATCGGATTAAAAGAGGAAATAAATCATTCCCGAGGAAAATTGACAGCGCGATCTCGTCGTCGATTTTTTAATCCGGAAAAGAAAAAATCGCGACTCGCCGCAGTCGCGTTCGCGAAAATGACACGTCGAACTGCTCGCCCTCGTAGAGATTTGAAGTGATTCACTTTCCATTTTTTTTCTCTTCCCTCGTTGTATCGTGCATACCGTGACGCGCGGAGAGAATACGAAGGAGGAAAGGCAGATAAGAAATATAAAAAAAAAGTGTCGCGAGTTTCTCACCGCGTCGTTCCATCGCTGCGTGGAATTCGGAGTTCGCTGATTGCCGGAGACGCGTTTACGAGCTGGAACGAGGAGTCGTTGGGATTCCATCTGTGCGACTGGCGTCCTCGTAAACATTTGACGGAGGGTATCGACCCTCGCCGTACGTTGCTGTCCGGGATCGATAAATATTTTGATTCTCGTCCCTCGCTAGAATCTGCCGGCGACGAAGTTCCACCCCGGCAGAACTTCCATCGAACTCTGCGGGCAACGATCGACGCCGAAAGCTGCAGCGCGTCTTCGGGGGAAAGTCGAGTTTCGAGGGATCGCCGGGCAACACGTTCGATACAGGTACGAGGACCGCGATGCGACGCCGAGCGACGAGAGGGTGCGAGGGGTCGAGTAGGGGTGAATTCTCGAAATAAAGAGGTATAATAGGGGCTGTAAAGTCGTGGGGGTGAAAATGAACGCGGCCACAACGCGCTGTCGCTGACGCTTTATGTCGCGGGTGGCGCGAGGAAAGTCGAGTCGTCAAATAAAATATATATGGACGCTCGTGCTCGTAAAAAGCTCGAGTGCGTTATTGATAAAGCAAATCCAGTGTCCGCGATAGTTCTCCAATCGCTTCGGAGGGTGGTTCGCGTGCGAATACAGAGAGTGAGTGGGTGTGAGCGAGTGCACCGTTCGGCGGGTATCACTGTCTCCACATACATGGATACATACATGTTCTCGCCAAGTCGGACGCGCTCGTAAATTTCCCGGTATTCGCGTGGAAAACGTTGCACGACGGACCACTCGTAGAAAGGAGAAAGAGGCAGGGTGGGAGGGATTTGGTGAGAGAGTGATAAATAGATAGGAGACGGAAAGAGAAAAATAGTGGCAGAAATACGGACAGGGGGTAGAAGGATAGGGGGTAACTCAGGGCGGGGGATAAACAGTTGCCATATTTTATAAGTACGCGGGCGAATGTAGATATGAGAGGGAAAAAGTGAGAGTGAACGAGAGAGAGATAGAGAGAGAGTGCGTGCGAGTGCGTGAGAGAGAGAGAGAGAGAGAGAGAGAGAGAGAGAGAGAGAGAGAGGAAGATGCGTGTAAGTTAGAAAGTCGAATGCTGCGTGGTAAATAATAATTCGGGGGATTTTAAATCGAAGGTGGAGAGAAGACGAGAAGAACTGACGATCGAAGGAGACTTGGATCCTTTCGAAAAAAAAAACCAAACAAATAATAGAAGCAGATACGCGAAATCCATCCAATCGACGAAATTGGAACCCGACTTGAAGAGTCAAAGTCGACGACGCGAGATGCCGGCATTGAACGGTTTGAACGTCACGCAACTCGCGATGGACTCGATGGACCGTTCGGTGGACGACGGAACGGAAGGAAATCTTTCGCTGGTCCAGGTCGTCTCGGAAGTGGTCCAGGAATTGGAAACTAAAAGGGAAATGACGGAGGCCGAGTACGAACAGTTTTTGGCCGACGTTTGGGTGGGTGTTGTGCTGACGTTGATGGTGCTCAGCTGCGTCTGCTGCATGTGCTCGTGTCTCCTCTATCACAAGTTTCAACAGTGGAAACGTCACGGTAAGTTCGATTCTCACTTGTCCGCGTAAACTCGATCTTGGAAACTGATGCAACTCATTTCGCTGTAAAAATTTCGATGATTAGAGCGCGAGAAGACATGACCGCTAATCCCTTACACGGTACAAAAAATTGGTGTTAATTTTTACATAACATCATTTTACTGGTATGGACCTATATGTACCACATCTGGTGTCATTCAGTCTTATGCCATTATTATCCGAGACCAAAAGTGGTCTATATAGGTCCGCACTGCAGAATTTTTTCCAGCGTACGAAATATTTGTACGAGAGAAAATTATTTAGAGGTCTCTGATATCGAGCATGACATAATTTCTTCGAGGTAATTTATCTCTTTCGAAAAATTCCTTACTTTTCGACGGTTTGAACGAAAAAAAATTAGATATTCTTTCTTTCTTACATCAAAGAGATTGGGTCGTGTGAATGTACCTCCCACGTCGGGCGGATCGCGGATAAGACCCGTTCGTTTCACCCCCATCTTCGCCGCACAAAGACCGCGTCGAGCTGAATAGGTGGCGAACGACATGCGACGAAAACTAAAAAGCGTGCAGTCTCGTTCGTCCGCGATTTAAACTAGAACGCTCTCCAGCGTGTTCAGTCTTCTGGACGAATGACAACCTGGCAATCGCGCCTTCGAAATTGAACTGGGGGAATTTTGGAAAACGTCCAAACCTCTTCGGGTCTTCGCTTTATACGCGAGCATGACCGTGCGATCGAGCGATTCGAATCCTTTCAGCGCGACGTCGACTTGCGCGCGCTATATAACGGGACAATCGCACGCGTGCAGTGGAAATTGGTAATTGATGGACATCGGGGAAATATTTTGCATCTGCATGCGCTAAGGAAAATAAGTTACGAATCCGAGTAAATGGTTCTCTTGGCACCATTCATGTCGATGGTTTACTTGAGTCAAGTAATGTTTGTTTGAATTTAGTCAATTTTCTTTAATTCAAACAAATATTACTTGACTCAAGTGAACCGTCGTAATGAATAGTGCGAAGAAAAACATTTACTTCGATATTCGTCATTTATTTTTTTCGGTGTGCTCGAGAAATTCGATACCTAGTTTATCATATGGCGCGATCGTCTTGATGCAGTCTCTAGTAATGGTGCATTCGTCTCAAGATTCTCTTTGTCCTATAAATGCAATTTAAATATCGGCAATTAGCAATAGTTCTAGTTGAACATATAGTTCTGATAATAGTTCTGGTGGAACATATTGAGCATCAGAAATTTGAGAATATCTAATTGAACATATAGTTCTGGTAATAGTTCTGGTTGAACATATTGAACATCAGAAGTTCGAGAATATCGCAAGATATATTGCAAAAAAAAATTGATCGCTTCTAATGGCTGATGAAATTTAAATATATTTGGCCTACAAGATCGCTCTAGTAGAAGCGTTCACTTTTTTGCACGATGTTAGTGACGACCAAACACGCACATTTCCGAGAGTATAGATGGTTTTGGAACGATCTATATTTCCAATTCTAATTTTGTAAAAAGGATGTGCATTTAATCGTAATCTTGAAATATTCAATCGACTATCGGGCCTCCAATCGATTCCTTCGCTCCTCACATTATATTACAGCCATACGGCACCCTCTTTCTTATATACGAAAATTGGAAACAGCCCCTTTCCAATAGCCCCAGCTCCGCGAGGAATCTGTATACGCTTTTATATTGAATACACGACACCCTTGAACGCGTTGCCGCGCACGTGAGCCCTTTCACAGATAATTACCCTCGACACTCTCGTCATTCAATATCGCAAGGAAAACTTTAATTTAAATACGTCGTCGCTTCAGCATTCAGAATCATGGGAAATTGAATAAAACGGGTAAAATTCGGTGAACGGTTTCCGATGGTAAACATCTCAGTTTCTCCTTCAGAATACTTACATTTGAGAAAAACAGCAATCGTCATCAAATTAGGCGTGTCCGCTTCGATCAAAACTATCTCGTTACCTACGAATTTTTCTCCCGCAATGGAATAGAATCCTGCACTTAGAGAAAAGGTCTAATTGAATACGAACTTAATAGACAAATTTATTAGAGATGAATAGGAATTCATTCACGTCGAACAAAAGTCCAGTTGAATTTGATAAATATTTTGCATATATTTTTAATCGAGTACGAGCCTAATAGAACATTTATCTAATTCAGATAGACTTTCGCGTTCGATGTGAATAAATTCCTATTTATCTCAAATAAATTTTCCCATTAGGTTCATATTCAATTAGACCTGAGGGTCGAAAAAATGATATTCTCTAAGTAAATATACACTTCCATCGTAAGAATATACATGGGTAACAAGATAAGTGTGATTAAAGTGGCCGAGCCTATTTCGACTTTGATGTTTATTGCACCACTAAACGCGCGGACATAAATCCGTAAACGTATAACGCGCGCAGGAGAGCGAAAGTAACAATCGCGCCTAACAAACAGCGACTGCACGATTCGAACGATGACGTTTCAAATTCAAATTCACGAGCTTACCGCGAACCGTTATAAATCCGGAGAAAAGAACGACTCAAACGCGTGCGTGACTAACTATCCTCGCGCACGACCGACTCCCGCTCTACCGCGTTGATTCAGCTAACCTCGCCTGAACTGACGCAACCTCATTGAAGAGAATCCACCGACGAAAGTAACATCCATTGTCGACTCTCTTCTCGGAAACAAGCGAGACATTGAACTTGACGGAACATTGACGATCGGTGTTATCGAGTCGCTTACCGCGGCGTTACTCTATACAGTTAACGCCAATTCGTCGGCTGCTCTCTCGGGGCCTTCGACCTCCCTCTCTCTCTCTCTCTCTCTCTCTCTCTCTCTCTCTCTCTCTCTCTCCCATTCGCTTTTTACGCACGTACGCGGGATATCCGCAGCGTTTCGTAGAATACAGTGTCCTGCGTGGGTTAAAACGATGCGAGGAAAGTTCCTACGGGGATACCGGAAGCCTGCGTCCGTATCAGCTGCTCAGAATACGTACAGGGAGATAAGATGACTTACCTATCGGTTTACAAGGGTGACTCTGAGTGAATTTCTGAATCAAAATTCGACTATAAGTATCAACGTAGATCATTGGACTTAAGCTGAAAAAAAATGTCTTTCTCACGAGTTTCTATTTGGCCGAAATTCATGCGATACCTTTTTTCAAGCTCGCACCTATCTCGATCTAAAAATAGGTACTGTGTGTACCGGCATGGACAACATGTTTACAAGAACAGAAGTATAGTCGCAATCGTTTAATCGCGTAAACACATTTCGCGGTTCCACTATTCTATCGATTTTGTTTATCGTACGAGCAGCTGACCCATTTACTGCGTTGTAAATTCCGGAGCACCTACGTACGCGAGAAAGAGGGCAAATGTTCACGAGTGAGGATCAAAGGCGGTGTTCATTTTTTTTCTTTATTAGGGTCTATGCACAATGAAGAAACAGGGAACTGGATTACGGAACAGCGCTTCACTTACGCTACGCATTCGTGTGATTTTAGCGTATATGTAACGTACACTGAGAAAAATAACTTGGTCAATCAAACCAAAATCCTGGAGGTGATGACAAAATAGTTTGATGAAATATGGATCCTCTCCATCTATTTGGTTAGACTGACCAATTTTGTATTAGAATAACTGAATGGTTGGTTGGAATAACTAAACATTATTTGGTTAGAATAACTTGATATCCGATTCAACTGACCAGTATTTTGCTTAGAATAACTAAACACATTTAACTAGATGCATTTTGTCATTTTAACCTAATTATTTTTCTCAGCACATGTTAAGCGCTGCTCCTTATTCCTGTTCCCTGTTCCTTCATAGTGCAGAGACCCTTAAACTTTCTCGCGAACCAGCGAAGCATTTTTTTCTTTTTTTCGACTCGCGGAAAGGACGAGTTTCACTTTCTCCCTTTTTCCCCCCATTCTCCTCCGAAGGATCTTTCTTCAAATTCCACCGAACCAGGAGAACGAGTTGTCCCCGCGAGAAATTCACTTGACCCGCTCTCGCTGCAGCAGCTTCGCTGCGAGGAATCGCCGGGGGATTTCGTGATTACTACAAAGTCAAGGGAGAAAGGGGGATACCTTCTTTTTATTTGCCCTCCCGCTTCCTAATTCTCCTTCTTCTCGGCTACGTCCGTTGCATCGCCCGCGGTAACTCGCTTCGGGGAATCGCTCCTCTTTGACTTCGACGGGGGAAAAGCGCAGATTCTCTTAACTCTTTAAGAGGGACCGGCTTCGTTGCTGCCCCTCGGGTACGAATCCCGGCGAAAGACCTTGCCCCGTGCCGCGAAACTTTTTCTCTTCAAAGATCGCGAAAAGTTTCCCGCGGGGGCGGAAGACAAGGGAAGTTAATATTCCGAATATGCATATAGATAGAACGTCCTACAGGTACTTCGCGTGTATGCGTGATCGCCGAAAAACACAGCGAAAAAAAAGGAGACGGTGAAATATATCCCAAATTCGAGGTACTAATGGAGTTTCTTAATCCTCGCAAGAAGCGCATTATAGCCGCATCGATCTAAAACCCACAGCTGTGATAAGGAGATAACGGACGACGAGATCGGCACCACCTGCTATCGGAATGACGTCTATGTAATACTGCATTCTCCGTCTTCCGCGTCGCCCGAGAATTTAATTTCTCGACGAAGCGACGAACGCGGCTCTCCCTGAAAAAGAAATATCGCTCTGTTGTGTGTGTGATTTTCTCGGAGACTTATTCAGAGACACATTATGTATATCGCGCGAAGAGCTCGAAAACGTCGGATCCTCGAAGAAACCGGCTGACCGTGATCGTCGGAGGCTCGTTGGGAAGAACGTCATATTGCAACAGTTACGCTGTATGCACATATCGCGTATATGCACGCGCTTATCCAACGTCTGTGTGCGTAAATTGACTCGGTCCGATACGAGGCGTTTCGACGAATCGTGCGTTGGTTGCATCGACCTCTCGCAATTCTGCTTTGATGCGGAATTATTTGGTTTGCCAAAAAGACTTTCCACTTAAAACCGTTCCACAATTGGTCATCACGAGCAACGCACTTTTTCACGCGTCCTGTCTGTACTGTATGTCCTACATCGAAAAAAAAAATTTAGTAGATTCGAGTAAATTAGCGGTCACAGGCGGGGAACGCAGATTTAGTTACTTAAACCAATAATTTGGTAAAATTGACGCTTTTTTTTCCCGTCAAACAGTTGTCAATCATTATAACTATATTATTTAATTCAAGTAACTTATTAAATCTGCGTACCCCCGCCTGTGACCGCTAATTTAGACAAATCTACTAATTTTTTTCTTTGTACGTGGTAAACCAAACGGGTGTATTTAGACTTTTTCTCTGAATTTAATTTCAGTGGTATTGGTTTCAATTGGTTCTATGAAAAAAGCATCGTGAAAGACTGGTAGAGCAAATTTGGTTTTCTCACAAATTTTTTTTACTGCAGACACAAAAAATTTAGCCGAAATTAATTACCTCGTATTTTTTTCATTTTTCATTTTCGGCCTTAGTTGAGCTGAAGAACATTTTGAAATGCAGTTACGTCATCGTACTGCAGGTCTATTTTTCTCGCGCTCGTTGCTTGGTATAAGTGCATCTCTCTTGCGTTTCGATGACGTTACAACGTTGCAGAGAGAAATGCGCTTGTAACTCAGCGAATAATTATTTTTTTGGGCATTTTCTTTCTCGTGTGATAATAAATACGTATTCAGATTACAAATTGAATTTAAAAATATGAATATTTTTTTAATGAGAAGACCAAATTGAAATTAACGCCACGGAATCAAATTGAGAGAAAAAGTCTAGATAAGCACCGAGAAAAATAATTAGATTCAAATGACAAAACGCATCTGGTTAAACGTGTTTAGTTATTCTAACCAAAAATTAGTCTATTTAACCAAACAGATGGAGGAAGATCTATATTCCACCGAACGGTATGTTTATCATCTCCAGGATTTTGGTTAGATTGTCCAAGTTATGTTTTTGAGGGAACCCGTTCGGTTTATCGTAGAACATACAGTAGGCTCCATTGCGTCTCTCCGCCATATGTTACACATAGGTACACACGCCTACCTGAACACAGGCGTCGATAGTCTCGCGTGGGCGAACGTACGCAATAACGCGCGTACGCGTACGTGAGCGCTGGTTAACACACGTAGAGCACACAACGCGCGATCAAGTTCATTGCCAGAGTCAATGTCGTGCGACTCGTTCCAGAGTCGCCACCTGACGCGCGCGTCGATACACTCGTATATAATAAATCCGCCGTATCTCGCTGAGATGTGGAAGAGAGCGCGAGAGATACGAGGGAGAGAAAGCAAGAGAAAAGGAAGGAACCGCGTCGTGGAAATGTTGGAATCGGAACATATGGTGTAGTCGCGTTAACGGGATGAGATCTTTATCAGCGATAGGAGTCCATCTCGCAGTGGGAATGGATAAGGGTACCTATTTCCGGCAAGAGTTGCCGGCGCGCCTCGGAGAATCGATATCGCGATTGCAGTTGGTACTTTCATGGGAAAGACTCGCAGGAGCAGTACTAGGTGTATCCTCTGTGCTGGCTTGGTAGCCGGCTGAAGGATTAAGCGCTAAACTTATCTAGCTGATGGGATTAGTCCTTGCGTAGCAAAGTACAGGACGTCCAGCGCGATCGGGGATAATAAATTTCCATGATTTCCAGGCAATGCTGTATTTTTCCATGATCATACCTGTGATATTTTAAGGATTTATACAGAATTTTTTACCCAAATAGAAAAAAAATTTTGTACGAATAATACTAGGAGCAATTCTCAATGTTCCCTGCCATTAACGTAACGTAACCGGCATAAAAGACCATATGAATGTTATTAAAATTAATAATTTTTTCCATGGTTCCATGATATTTTCATACGTCAAAATAATTCCACGACACTCCCATGATATTTCCATATACAGAAAATATTCCATGGCGTTTCCATAACTTCCATGATTTAAACGATCGCTAGAACCCCTGTAAGTAACATCACATTCTCATATTTCCACGTAAGTCTACTTTGATTTAAAGCTGATAAGGTTGGAGAAAGAAGGAGAAGAGATATACCTAAACAAGCAGGCTTTTGTGAAACCACGAGAACAACCCAAAATATACCATCCAACCTCAAGGCCCAATGAGCTCCAATTTCCGCTATCATCGGTACTGTTTATCTTATTGATAAAATCAACCCGTTGTCGGAGTGTGGACGTATACTTCACGCGTGACAACTTCTATTCTTAGACGCACAACGTTATCAACGACTGTACAATTCGCGGCAGGGCGATAAAGAGTTTCGCAAATGCGTTCGAAAGCTATTTTCGTTTCCTCGATAATCCGATTAGTGGTGTATTAAAACGCGGTTATGTAATTTCCGAATTCTCACAGAGAGTACGTATGGTAGAACGGTTCCAATGTCAAACATCGAGACGGTTACCAGATTGAGGCCGGGTTAAGTCAACTCGAGTAAGATTGTAATCAACGACAGGACAGTAAAGAGTTTCGCAAATTATACCAACTGACGCCGCCACTGCATCGCGCGTAAAGCGTGTTTTCGTTCCCGCACACACACAACCAGCGAAAAGGTTTAGTTGAATACGAACCTGATAGAAAAATGTATTTAAGATGGATATATAGGAATTTATTCACATCGAAGAAAAGTCTATTTGAATTTGATTGATGGTCTACTAGGTTCGTACTCGATTAAAAAGATATGCAAAACATTTATCAAATTCAAATAGACTTTTGCTCGATGTGAATAAATTCCTATTCATCTCAAATAAATTATTGTATCAGGTTCGTGTTCAACCAGACCTTTTCCCTCAGTGCATTTCGTTTATCCCAGACATTAATACTCACACGTCAAGTAAAACTGTTCCGAACATTTTAAAATAGACGTAAGTACTTCCAGTACATTGTTTACGTGAAGAGGTAAAACGAGCGTGAGAGATTTCGCGCATCTCAGAAAAGTCAGAAGCTTTGCGAACAATACCGTAGTTGTTATACGCCATGGACGCCATTCTCACTGCCACATTTCGTTCGTTCAAGTTGTGGTATACCGACAATAGTCACGCGCAATGTCAGAACAGTTTCACGGATAACGCCAGTTCCGCTGGATTCTGAAAGAACTCTCTTTACGCCGAGAAAAACGTCATCGAAATGATCATAATTTTGTAATCAAGTCAAAAGAAATTGAATTCGGCTTATTTCTTCCATCATGCACTTTTCTTAACGGTCCGACAAACGATCAGTCCGAACCAACGAAACGAGCTCAAGAGGAGGCTTCCTCTTTGTCGGGAAAAAAAACAATCGCTTCCGTTGCCGGAGATTAAGGTTCCGGTTCGCGTGTACAGGATGCCCTCTTTTTTTTCCGCGAACGTCGAGAGACGTTTTTCTCTCTGTCCTCCTTCGTCTATTTATCTCTTCCCTTTCTTGCCACCTCATCCTGCTGCTCTCGTCCTACGCATTCGCCTACCCGCGAGAGGAGTTCTCTTGGAGAGAAAAATAGGGAAGGGAGAGAGAGCGAGAGAAAGAGAGGGAAAATCTATACATATATACGGGGGAGTAAAAGAGAATGGAAACTTCCTTGTGCGAGCCATTAACAATGCGAGATCACGGGGCTCCGATCTTATTAGCGGTTAACGAACGCGTAACAAGAAAATGATTCGGTTATCTAGATTCTATCCCCTCCTGTAGTTAATCTTCGAGGAACGATACGAATCTAATCGACTCGTATCCTCCCTTCGCATATCGTACACCTACACGACAAAAATTAATGTTGCAGTCTTAGCAAAACTGGGGTTTACTAAGAATATTTTGCTACCTTGAGAAAAATATTATCTGCGACGACAAAACATACGAGTATGTCGCATAATAGTAACAATATTTGCTGGAATGGCAAATATTTGTACCGAAAAAAATTTCATTGCGACTGCAATTAAATTTTCTCTCATTTGATATACATTTCGCTATCACAGATAATACTTTGAATACTTTTGTCGTGATAGTAAAAAGTTTTCAGCAAAACCTAGCTTTGCTAAGACTGCAAAATCTTTTTTTTCCGTGTAGGAAAAAGGTCTAGTTGAATACGAACCTAATAGAAACATTTATTTGATATGAATAGGAATTTATCCACATTGAATAAAAGACTATTTGAATTAAGTAAATCTTTTACTAGATTCGTACTCGATTAGAAAGATAAGCAAAAAATGTATCCAATTCGAATAGTTCGATGTGAATAAATTCTTATTTATCTTAAATAAATGTTGCCATTATGTTTGCATTCAATTAGACCTTTGTCCCCTGAGTGTATCGTAATTTGACTGTCGCCGTGAACAGAGGCGGACAGGGGTAGCTATAGCTCAGGGTTACTCCATCATCCGGCGATGACGCAAATTCGCAAAACTTTCCTCCTTTTATAATTACCAGCAATTGAACGAAACTGACGCCTTTGACCGAGAAACATTGAGGAAGTGGTACACTACCTTTGAATTTACTTAACGAGACATCGAGATTAATCTGTATCGATTAAAGAGACCCGCGATACGGCGATATTTCTAATTGGATATACTCAGGAAACAATATCGTACCTACCTGCCTGATTAGTCAATTTTCTCCCCTCTCGTTGACGTCGCTTTCATCTAACGCTACGTCACCTAATCGCGACAGTCGATCTTTGACGCCAAGGACTGCGTAAAACGAAGCAATACATCGGCAATCAAAACTCTCGATACCCGCGAATGGCAGCATTTATCCGACATCTCGGATCAATAACAATCGATACAAAAATAAACATGCCTACACTTCGATCGTGATTATCTTGTTATCGATCCACTCCTAGTCTACATTAATGGAATGTATTTTGAAGACTACATTCGAGTTTATAAACAAATCATATTGCAATGTAAGTGGAAAATCATAAAACGATTAACGATAACTTCTTCTGCTGTGATTATGATTTATAATCGTGTACAGAATTTTTTTCCTGCGTCAGGAATAAAGTCCTAGGGTTATTCTACCGTAAACAAAACCTTTCGATTCGCGTCATTGAGATTCTTCGATCAGTTGTCATTAAATATACCTAATATACCGCCACGATCCCTTCTTTCATTACGAAATCTTCGCATTTACTGAGAAACGGAGTAAACAATCTCGACAACTCGCTAATATGTCACGCAGAATTCTACGTATATGAGATGCCGTTTCTCTTCTCGCCACGGTGCGTCATCAATGATGCCGAATCCCTTCGCCTACTCCGAAATCTTCGCACTTATCGAAAAACAGCCGGGAGCGTCTCGATGATGAACAATTACATTCCACGAGAAGAACTTCGATGAATTTCCTCTCTCTTTATCCCCTCTACTTGTCCTCTCTCCTTCCACGTAAATAGCCAAACGTTCGACTCTCGCATAACTCGATGTGTTATTGAGATTTTGTTGATATCTCCGATCAAATTGCTGACCAGTTTCGATACTGCAAAACACAATAAAAAAACTATCTATCCACTGTTCATTTCAAAATTACATCATAGGCATAGACAAACACAAATATCAGTTGGAATTTGTTGGCCCCTGGCCGTCGTACTAAACGCGAGAGCCAGAGGCCACTTCCCAGCATATCCCATATTTTTATCTCTAACGTCTACCAACCTGAGGTTAACGACTGGACCTTCGAAAATCGATCTCCTGCACACGTCTGGTACGTGACTCGACTATTTTTTTCGTCGGAGAGAAAGAAAGGCGAAAGCGGGGTGCGGTATATCGCGCGAGTAGCGTCTACCGAATCCTCGACGATTTATGAGAAGACATTAACAGGAAGTTAAGGGTATTAGTTTCGGCGGAAGTACCATACGTACGAGGCAGTACAAAATGAGAGAGCGGTATCTCTGTGTCTCTGGATATTTTCGCAATCGGTCGTTTACAAATATAATATCGATTCATAGAAAGGAGAACCGGTTTTTTTTCCATCCGGTCATTCGATTAATGATATTCATTGATAAAAACTCTAAACTAATGAAATTTACTCGAGAGAAAATCTCGAGTAAGAGATTTCATATATTTATCCTAATTACGGAATTATACGCATCACTTATGCGAAGCTAATTATCGTGGCGAGAGATCGGGGAGCTTTGGTGCATCGCGAGCCAACTTCTCTCCAACTCTTTCTCCCTCTTTCCACCTCACTCTCTCTCTCTCTCTCTCTCTCTTCGCCTTTTCTCAACCGCTCATTAAAGCTGGCTTAATGACGTTTACTATCGAAAGAGCAACTTCGGTTCGGCTCTCAGCGATAGACAAGGCCGCTCGCAAAAGAACGTATCCACTGCCTAACCCCACTTGGCTCAGTGCCAATGCTCAACTTACCGGCAGCACGATTTCGCTATTATACCCGGAGGGTTGTCGATGATCGTCGCTGCGGGGGTTGAAAATACGTCAAGTCGCGCACCCTTTCTGCCGCGTTCCATGACGGATTGGTTTGGAACGAGGAACAGAGGCAGCGAGAGACAAAGAAAATTCGATAAGAGGGAATTTTTTCTGGTAATAATAATAAAGCCTTGAGGGAAATCTCGCGCTTGGAAAATAATTTCCATGAGATATAATCTCCTTCTCACTTGATGGACTTTCAAAAAAAGATTTCGTTGGGCAAAGTGAACTAGAAATGGAAGACGAGTAAAAATATTACATTATATAATTTTACTGCTTCAAATTTCACAGTATTTTTTAGAGTGTTCTAAAACTAACTCAAACTTGTGGTAATGCGCATCAATTTAGCTTGACGCAGTAATGACGTACAGAACACAGAACAACGTGTGTCAAATTTAGATCAGAGAAACACCGCGGAGAGGAAATGAGCCAAGTTTGTTCCAGGAGCAAGTCGTTATCCCAATCTCGACAAACGCGCAAACAAACAAAACACAGAATAGTTGGGCAGGTGATATGTTAAACAGTCTAGCAACTAAAGTGCACCGGGGTATCCAATTAACGTAGCCATATTGCGATGTATAAACATGGAGGAGAACCAAAGTTGGTTTAGTAAAACTATCTTGTTAGTAACGTAGTCTGCAATGGACTGCTGGATAATGACAGACGGAAACCACCGGCGGCAAAGGCGGAAACGCGGTGGAAAATGCATTACGGATATATGTACCATATGACGAAAGAGAGGAAGAGGAAATGTATATAATTAAATCAGCTGTTATTCGATTATACGAAAGAGTTTGTTCGAGGGATGAGAAAGAAAATGCATCGCGGCTAAGTGACCGTGTACAACTCGGTTTTTAAGCAATTTTTTATCACAGTTTCGAAAAATGTGGGCAAAATTATTTACCCCGTGCTTTTTCATTTTTCATTTTCGGCCTTATCCAAGCTGGAAAACGACATTTACTCTGGCATTTCGATGACGTCACAATTTTATAGAGAGAAACGCATTTATAACTCTGCGAATGATTATTATCTTTTCGGATATTTTCTTTTTCGCGTGACATGGAATATGTATGCAGACTACATATTTTTTTATTTAAAGACCGAATTATATTAGTTGATAGAAAATTTGTGTCGAGGAGAGTTTGCGCTCGATATCGGGAGGAAAAGCCATAATGAAAAAGTTTATACGCGCGAAAATGTGAAAAGGGGATGGCGTTCTTCTTTCTTTTAGAATTACTCTGATTAAAACAACAAGGGCTCTGTACCTATAACTACGATTCAGGGGTGAGACTGAAAGGCGAGCGACGGCAACTATCGATATCGACTTTCGAACGAACAAAGAAAACTCTACGTATTGTCTCTACGAAGGACAAGCTTTCTTTGTTCAAGTCGAACTGACCGTGAAGTGGATAGTGACATGGAAGGAAAACGAGCATGGACAACTATATGAAGAAAATAGAGCAACATTTCTTTCTCTCAAAAAATCACACCCAAAAAGTAATCATTCTCAATGCAAGAATGATACCGAACGGTCCATGGAAATATTACAAATTGTACTGAACAGTAAAAAGAATTTTCTCCCTTGCGTCGAAGGAAACGTTCAACGTTAAAAGAGAGCTCAAATGTTCCAACTAACGGGGCAGAGGTTCATAGGTAAAGACAAACGACGGCATATTGCGACTTTTGCCACACCCGAGGAACTTCGTCGATATCGATTTTCACGCGAACAAAAGAAGCTCTATAACGCGCGCGAAAGACATATTTTCTTTGCTCGAATCTATCTGACCGTGGAGTCAAACGTGACACGGAAAGAGGGCAGGCGTGAACGGCTCTTTTGTACCCGAAGACCCGGGACCGGTCCCGGTGTCTCGATATGATACGAACATTGTCGACTCTGAGATCTTCCTATACTTTTCTATAGAGCGGAAAAACCTTAACAACGCGCGGTGAGAAAGAACAAATTGCTCAGAAGCGTAGAGAATCTTCAATGTTCTCATAAAATGTAAAAAAAAAGGAAAGAAAAGGGCAGCGAGATTTATTCATTGATAAAATTCCTTGGAACTAATTTCAAATCGACAGATTCTGTTTTCTCGCTAATTTTTGTATCGCAGATTCGAAAAATTTGGATAATGTTAATTATCCCGTACTTTTTTCATTTTTTAATTTCAATCTTATTTGTAAGTACGTCTCTCTTGCGCCTCGATACCGTCACAACATTATAGAAAGAAGCGCGCTTATAACTTCATAAATAATTATTTTCTCGGACATTTTCTTTTTCGTGTGATATTAAATATGTAGGTACTACATAGGACTAAACTTTCTCGCCAGGGAAGAAACTTCAATCACTATTATCTCGTTATCTGTAAGCTTTTGGCTCATATTCGTATAATACTTTTCTGAAGGTTACATTTTCATCTACAATAAAGTCATATCGATATAGACCAAAAGTTCATAAATAATGAGATAAGAATTCATAAATAATGATTTAAGTTTCTTTCCTGGCGTGTAAGTTTAGCCTCATATGGTAGGTATATAGATTACAAATTAAATTTAAAAATATAATCTTTTTTTACGAGCAGAGCGAATTCAACGGAGAAGGAATTCCAGCGTTGCAAAATTAAAACCCAATAACAGGAACACATGTGTTCTCTTATTTCAGCAAGTAAGCGCTAGACACGTACATATGGGAAATGTCGAAAATATCGTGAGACGCAGAAAAAATCGCGTCATCCGTGGAAAAGGAGGGGTGAGGCGGGAGCACAGGTGACCGCACAAAGAAGCGCGAGCTCCTTCACGGTGACGATTCGTCGAACGTATTAGTAGGTTTCCGAGATATGTCTGTGCGTAGTATATCGCGCCCTTGCCACGCGCGGTTACGCGCGTTTACGCACTTCTCGGCCGTCCTCCGAGTTCCTTCGGACTGCGTCACACGCGATCATAAATTGTAGCGACACGCCATCGGTCGACTCTGCATATGGATGAGATAGGAAACGATAATGATACCAACGCGTTGCACGTCAATGGTGACGATGTATCGCGATAACGTTATTCGTATAGGATTAACAACAAAGCCCACGAAAAAATATGAAAAATTGAGTTTTGTGGCTCAAGTTTTTTTTAAACATATACAGGCTCCTTAAGATTTATGGACTACTATACGCCGAGGCTTGTGAAACTACAGAAATATTGCGAAGCGGAACTATAAAACGGCGATAGGCCTGGGAAGTGAATGCAAATCCAGAGCTGAGAACTGGAACGACGTAGACTATAAAATAAGTGTCACGGCTGCACTGTCGTGGAGACTATGAGTGGCAGTGGACCGCCTCCGATTTTGACGAGTTGGAAACTTATCAAAAAAAAACTGAGGGAACCTTCGTTTTTTTATGGCAGCTTAAGTTTTGATTTAAGGCGGGCAACTTAGTCGTCTAAAGTTTCAATCCTAAAAGTTATCTCGTTTCGTTTATACAGAAATGGCTGCAAGAGATTGACATTTTTAGAAGATCGATTTTCTCCCTGAGCCAAAATTAACCACTTCGTAAGAGCATTTGTTTTCGAACATTGAACATTCCGAAAACAAATGCTCGATACACGAACTGATAAACTCTGGATACGCGCAACGTACATACACTTTCGTCCGATCATCGACGTGACGTCCGTAGCCGCATCCTCAACGGACGAGTTCCCGCGAGGCATCGACGCCCGCGTTGTACCACTGCAGCGCTGCAGCTGCTACTTTCGCGAGGAAACCGCAGGAAACTCGATGATACCTAGCGCTCTGTCCCATTTTGCCCGGAGCCGTTACGTTGCGCGAGAGCTCCATATGGGACCCGTCTATACGCCTGTCGATCACGCACGATGCAGAGGCTCTTAAATGGAATATCCCTCTCGGCTAAATATCGGTGATTAAACTGCATCGCTGTGTCTGACGGAATATCGCTTCCTTTGGAGTCAAAATGAAATGTAGCCGTCTGTCGTTTAATTGTATGTACACTGAGAAAAATAACTTGGTCGATTTGACCAAAATCCTGGAGATGATGACCAAGCCGTTTGGTGAAATATGAATCCTTCAACTGTGTTTGATTAAATTGATCATTTTTTTTTTTTGATTAGAATAACGAAACGTTTGGTTGGAATAATTAAACGCATCTAACTAGATACGTGTTGTTATTTCAACCTAATTATTTTACTCAGTGTACCTATACTCACTTCTCGCTGTCTCAAATTTCAAAACATTCTGAAAGAGAAAGACTACTCTCTCGCATTGATTTCAAAAATCGCGAATAAAGTCAAATGAAGAATATTGAAGTGGAAAAATAATATGAAACGATTCCTCGATAATGCCAGATTTTTCCGAATTTTTTTATCACTATGGACATCACGGATCACGTGATTCATCCAATTTTCTTTAACCTCACATGCACAGAGAAAATAATCAGTTAGATCTACTGAAAATTACTTCCGGTCGCAAGTTATTTTTTATTTATCACTGAAATTTTTTATTACATCAATTACATATCTCTTCCTTACAATCATATGGAATAATATGTGATTGCAAGGAATAAATAATATAATATATATAATTAAAATAAAAAATATATGTAATTAAAATTTAAAAAAAGTTCTAAATGATGTAAATAAATAATTACTTGCAACCCCGCAAGTAATTTTTAGTAGATCCAACTTATTCTTTTTCTCCGTGTGCCAAATAACCGCAGTCTACCGTATTATAGTACAATGTATGATAGATCTATAGAGATGTAGGTATAACCGACCGGCATATTGGATAATACCAACTTCCCGCCTTTGAAAGTCTATATTTGGCCAATATTACAACACTAACACAGTTACAACACTATAACTTCGGCATTCGCGCATAGATAAACTTATCGTAGCCCCGGGTGAAATTAGCTTCTGTTAGACTAACAGGGAAAATTGAGCGTCATCTAAAATGAAGATAATGGTACCGGAATCGATTTGGACTCTTTCCAACTAGTTATAAACTTCTCATCGAAGAACAATTCGCATATATACCATCTAACGATAAGTCGGGTGCTGACGAGAGTAACGACAATAATAATCAAATGTGCTATGCGCTCCACGTCGCCCGACTATTTATCTCCGCGTAACTTATTTTTATTTATTCCAACCACGCGCCACGCATCTACGCGACTCTGGAAACCTATACTAGAAACGAATATCAAAGAAGCGGTGGAATAAATAAATAATCCAGCAAAGATTAAACGAGTCTAATACGGTATGCTGTAACTACGTCTGGCGAAACAAAGGGCGACGATAATCCTCGAGAGTACGTACACGCGTACCGAGTATAGTAAATGCGTAAGGCGCCAGACCTTACATGTCCAAAGCTCCGATGTGAAAATCTGCACGTTCCAAGATAAGACTATGATCGTCGCTTCGCCATTTCTTGCGCCATTTAGGTACACTCTACAACGACTCGGCTGTCTGCTGGATAAAGCGATATCGTTCGCCCTAGAGTCACGAGAAGACTGCAGAAGAAGGGGCGTCTTCTACCGCGAAGAAATGCCTCGCACGTTCTCTTGCATCAATAGTTACATATATACGTTCCAACAGCTATATCTATATATAGTACAGGTAGATCCGGAAATAAAAAGGTTTATCGAGCCGATAAATTTCAACGTTCGATTCTGATGGCAATTCGAGTAGAGGTCCTCCCTTACGTATGTCCATATAACCCTCGAAAACTGATCGTCGATGAATTCTAAAGGATCTCCCCCCTATCCTGAACTCCTTCTCTCGCTGTCAGTTCACCCGGCGCGAAAGTTTCCCTCGCTCCGGACGTTTCCGTCAACTCCTCCACCTCCGCCGTCTCTACTTCTCCTCCTCGCTGCAAAGGTACCACGCCATCGCACTCAGACAAATTGCAAAGCGTCGGCCTTCGCGGCTGTCCGGTCACGGTCTAAAAAAGAAGTAGTCGAGCGGGAAAGTGAAGTGGGGAATAAGGATAAAAAACGCTTTTATGCTCTCATTAGCAATGGTGATGAGCGAGGCAGCGCGAGTGCGATATGACGGGGGGCGAACTTCGCTCCTTTTTTACACCTGCTCAGCGACTGGCAGCCCACCGCGAGTAACGAGGAGGCAGAGAACGGTGGTTCTCGCATTTTTCTAGCCGCCGATGGCAATTTCCCGGCGATCGTTCCTCAATCGGTATACGAGTATGCAATCGGCGATAACGAAATATTATGTAATTACCACACAGAGAAAAAGGATTAGTTGGATCTACTAAAAATTACTTGCGGGGTCGCAAGTAATTATTTATTTACATCAATTTCATCTTTTTTCATATTAAATAAGTATTTCTTCCTTGCAATCGCATACTATTCCACGTGATTGTAAGGGAGAAATATCAAATTGATGCGTTAAAAGATTTCATTGATACACAACTAATTCTTTTTCTCTGTTCAAGAGATTCCTATGAATTGATAACAAAACGCTAAATATACAATACTTTACATGTTTATTCATTCCTTCAGCCTTATTTCAATGTGGGTGACTAGTGTCTACCGCGCGATCACTGACGTGAGGAAGAAATATTTAATTGATGTATTACATTAAAAAATTTCATTGACATAAATAAATAATTACTTGCGACCCCGCAAGTAAATTTTAGTAGATTCAACTATTTCTTTTTCTCTGTGCATTCTCTCTATCTTCGTTGTTGAAGTGAACAATTGGTAAGTTAGCATGAAAACGCTCGAAACGGAATAACATTTGCGGCGACTATCTGATGAAATATATAAAAGTGGACTGCCAGCTATTGTCGCTCGAATGGCTCTTCCACGGACATGGCAATTGTATGAAAACTAGACCGAGCGAAGAGCTGATGCAAAAAAGAGACTGCGACCTTTTGATATCCTCGTTGGCGGCGAACCACGCATGCATTACTTCGCGAATTTCTGGTCACGGGAGAAAAAATTTCCGACAAAGACAGCATGACCTCGAGTGGTAGCTTCATAACTCGTTCTTCAAATATTCCTTCTCCTTAATTTCTGGATAATAATTGAGCGCTAAAGAAACTATTCAAGACGCTCGTCTGTCTCCAATTTGTATCAGCAATAGACATTAAATCGGACTCGTAAATGATATGCTAATCTTAACGATTTCTATTTGATGTGCACCGATGTCAAATTCGGTTTAAGAAAACATAATTAATAAAACGATCGAGTCTTCACTTCGACATACGTCGATTTTAATACACTCTCTCGAAGCGTGGCGACCGAAAAATAATAATACAGAAAATCTCTGCAAAGAGTCACGGACACGGGTCGATCATAAGTATATGAGGAGCACAAATTCAAAAGGATTTTTATCCATTCGCAGTTTGTCCTATAATCGCTAAACTATTAGCGATTACTTATAGGACAAACTGCGAATGGATAAAAATCCTTTTGAATTGTTGCTCCTCATATATAGAAATCAACCGGTTCGCGATCCGTCAGATTTCTTACACCTCGTCAAAAGAGTCGAGAGTCCATGTGCATCTGTAGAGAGCAGCGACTGCCGCGGATTTTTTCAAACCTAATCGTATTTACCGAACGGATAGATCGACACTACCGATAATCACTGAACGCATCGAGATAATGTCGAATAATTACGAATAATTGCGAATGACTCGAGGAATATTTGTGCTCGACGAAGCAAGAATTTTTTTAGACCCCTTTTTATTCTCTGACGGTATTTAATAAACGTTCATTAAACAGACATACTCCAGGAATGCACTTTCGAGTTTTATCACGAGCTGAGACTATACGTTGTTATTCGCCGTCGAAATACAGAGCTGCTAAAACAAGGAAAATCATTTTCTTGGAATTTCCTCATCGTATCGCAAAATATCCAAAGCGATACAATATTAAGAGTGATGTGAGAAGCCAAAGAAAACATTAAACTGTTATTTGTGTCGCGACGATCGTTATTTGCGCTTCGAATGCAGCCTGAGAGGAAATGCACATGTAAAATATTAAACACACTGCTAATAATAATTGTAAAACTTCGTACGTCGAATTATTTACACGCTTTAAAATTGAATTTGAAAAAATATTGCCAATTTTCGATAAGCGTCGAGGAAAGAAAAACGGCTGTTAACGTTATCGATTAAGGTCGTTAATAGTCTGCCGATCAACGCGTGGATATCCGACCGCCTTTCTCTCTTAATGACACTTGGCTGTCGCAATCCGGATAGATTCGATCCGGCTATCCAGTTGCCCAGTTGGCAATTCGTGACTCACGATCAGAAATTCACGCCTGCCGTTGCCCGATTTGGCATCGAATACCGTGAATGCGGCATCGTCCCCTCGCCCTCTTTCTCTTTCCCCCGTTCTATCCCCACCGCTCCATCTCGTCACCACGACTCTACGTGATCGCGTTGCAAAAATCGAACGACCGGAATGACGTTGCGTCGTTGCACGGCGGATCTGTATCGCGTTGCCACTTTCGTTCATTTTCCACATCCATCAATGTTTATATCCCTCCCTTTCAATTTAGATGCACGATACGTGACGGCTATCAGTGCAATAAAACGTTTCAACTTGTAGGGGGGAAAAAAACAGACTATTATCCGTTTCGTCATTCCATGCGTCAAAATACATGTATCCGAGCATATATAAACCAGACATAAATTTAATTTATTTCTTAGATAATTACTACAGAATAATGGTTGACGGCAATTCAAATTCGAACGTGTCATATAGTTAATATGTAATATGGATGACACATTGTGGCATGTGGTTTTTCAAACTGGCAATAAAAAATACGTTTTCTTCCAAACCTCGCTATAACCACATCTGATAAGAAGTGCACACGTGTGTGCCAAATTATATAAAAAAAATGGGTGTCTATATAATCAAATACCAAATGCAAACATCGCGAAGGAGAAATAATTAAATCGAACAAAATATTGACTTTTGCTCTTCCGCATGATTTATTATTCGAAATGAATGAAGGCGATATGATTTTTGTTTTAACAGACTAACTAATATTTATTTGGATGCGCGAATTTAATCCCAGCACGGGAATTAATTTTTCCCGGTGAATGTATGTAAAAACGTAAAGCTGGCCATAATTTTCAACCTAGTGCGTTTTTCCCATGCGAACTGCTCTCGTCACACGGCCGATATCTATTCAATTATTTTTCAATTGCTCTTATCGATAAATGTGCGCCGCGCGTCACGGCACCTTCGTCACGATGATATGTCACGGGACACCTCGAGGCACCACCACCTGTCGAGAGTTCCACTTCAACGATCGCTTCTCAGAAATTTACAATTGAATATTTCCAGAGTATATAGATACGTAAGTATCGCATATACGTAATCTCATCGAATTCGAATTCCACAGAGAGAGTCTTCCTATTCAACCGTCTGACATCCCGCATGAGAAAATTCGACCCTACAATGATCAGCCATTGTAGTCAGGGGTCAATCAAGCAAGCCAACTATATCTCTCGCTTCTCCCTTGCCTTACCATGAAATCTGCAGGCTAATGCTAAGGGAGGCAGGAGTTAGTTACTACACTTGACTGACCTTTGCTAACCAGGACTGAGAGTTACAGCTCCGGGCTAACCGAGTGCATAAATCAGCTCACGTCGTCCCTCCCATTAAGCTTCCAGACTCGATGCACGTGTTTCCATAGCAAAACGAGTAGGAATCCCATCAGCCAGCCCAGATTGGAATCACGATAAGATAACCACCGCTCATAGAAAATACGGTTTTAGGGTTTTGTTGGATTCGCGAGATATGGAGGATCGAGCTCCGATTCGCGGAGGATACACCTTCCACCTCGAAACCAGAGTGCACATACAACGCGATTACATCGAGAAAAGAGTTTATTTGTAGTTAATAAATGTTGTCTGAATATGGCAGAATAAACATTTCATTGGATCAAAGAAACATTCGTTAACTATTACAATATTTATTTGGTACAATTTGATCCTTCGAGACAATCATTTGAATGAAATGAATATTTTAATGATTAACATATATTGTCTTGGCCGAACAAAATATTTATTCCGCCGTATTTAAAATTACATTTATTATAACTGTTAATAAACTGTCTTTTTTTCGGTGTATGTAATTTCCCAAAAATAAAGGCGTATCGAAACGAACCTCGCAAACAACCCTCAACTCGATGAATCAACCCTCTAACCTTTAAAACCGATCACCACATCGAATTATTTCGGATCAGGCACACAGAGGAAAAGAATTAGTTGGATCTACTAAGAATTACTCGCGGGGTCGTGAGTAATTATTTATTTATATCAATGAAACATTTTAATATATCAATTTGATATCTCTTCCTTACAATCATGTGAAATAGTATGAGATTGCAAGGAAGAAATGTCTAATTAATATGAAAAAAGGTCAAATTGATCTAAATACATAATTACTTGCGACCCCGCAAGTAATTTTTAATAGATCCAACTAATTCTGTTTCCATGTGTAATAACCGCGACGATTCTACGAGAACTTCCTATTTACGTCCCCCGACGCCGTAACAACTCGTCATCAGTACTTGTCGACCGGAGCGACGAACACGCGCGAGGCTCGATCTGCAGGTGCGAGTAGACTGATCGATCGTTGTTTGCAATTCATTTCTGCGATCCGCGAACTCCCGACGAATTCAAGGATGAAGGAGCACGCCCCTTCGTAAAATATCCCGAGAGCAAGATCGATCTCCTCTCGTTTCTGCCGAGACGTCGGACAAAGACATCCGCGGCGTTCCCCTCTATTTCACTTCATCCTCCCTCCCCGCCCCCTTCTCGCTCGAGAGTCGTCGTGGAAGTCAAAGTTTGAGCACTCGGTGGCGTTCCGACCGTTACACACGTAGCAATGGAAGCGCGGAAAATTACGGGACATTACCCAAGATCGAGAGTCCCGGGGAGGTTCTCGATCGGGGTGAGCCGGATGCGTCATTAATCACGCTCAGTCATCGACGTTCACCTTCCGAAATGTCGCCGCTTGGTCTACCGTGAGGCGACGATATGTGTGACGCTATCGTAGGTGTACATAGACACAGATGCGTCTATGTACGCCTAATGATATACGAGAGACGTGAGTACACGTGTACGTGTGGTATACTAGTGTACTAGAGAGGTTTGCAAGTGCCCTCGATTCACCTCGACATTGGTTGGCTGGTGAAAGTGAACAAGATACAATTATCCTGGTAAAAAAAAAAGAGAGGGACCGGGTCTTTATTGAGGCCGACGAGTCGTAGGGCCTTGGGCTTCATTCATGTTGCTATTCGTTAATAAGCGTAGGTACCTATCCATATTGATTAGCGAGAGCATTGGGAATGATAAGTTCTTGTAAATTCGAGCGCACATTGGTCCGATCAAAATCAGTAGGGTTGAGTAGGGCTAATAATTGCTGATACCAAAAAAATGTTTTCTCAAATCGAAAACGTGAAATAATTCCAGGATCACAAGTCGTGATTTTCTTCGTGCAAGAAAATATTTCATAAGCTCGAATAATTTATTTTTTTTGCAGAGAGAAAGAATTTCTTGTTCCAACGACGATACACTTGAATCAAGAATATATATTCTTCGACCAAGAATCTGTATTCTTAAAAATTTGTAAGATCATATGTACTTGATTTAAGATATATTTGTTTGACTCTAGCAATTATTCCTTTCAGTGTGGAAGTGCCGGAGGTAAAAAGTGCTATTCGATAGATTTTCATAAATAAACCGTTTCGTTTATTCGCAATCAGGGGTCTCGAACGGCAGTATGACTTTCCTATGTAACTTCTCATCTCGATACGTGACGCGAATAGATCGTAGAACCGAAGAAAAGAGCACGAATCGCCTTTGATACCAGCTGTTATACAACCGACTGATCCGGCGTTTAATTGTCCGTCAATATGCATGCGCACATGTCTGCCCCAACGCCAGAATACCTCATATAAATGCACGGGCGCGCCTCTATGCATTTCGCGCCTCTTACCGGCTCGTTCAAATCCACGTGCAAGCGTGCCCGACTCTCGTGCACGATCTATGGACAACTCGCGTCACATGCGCGGGCGTAATGGCTTCGAAAGCGAATTGAATGAACAACGAAGAGCCTGTGCTTAGGGTGTTACATTGTGGGAGCTCAGAATCGAGGTCACGTGACGATTAATTTGGAGCTGCATTGCAATTGCGATTGAAACGCGGTGGAAGATTACCGGAGAGGAGGAAAATACTTTCGAAAAAGGACTCTAGATCGCGACGAAATGCGTATACATTTAAGAGAGTGCCGCGGCTCTCGTTATTGACTAAGATACGTATATCCAGTTGCGAAATATCTACGCCGATCGAAATGAAACGAGAATCTATCGCCGTCGCGCGTCTGGGTATTGCCGATGTGACGAAGCCCGTGATATGATTTTAACGATGCATCGACAACTCGGTGTACCCTTAATGGGCCTGATATCATAACGCTAAAAAATCCTCATCGATTCCGTCAGATCATCGATTCATGCCTACACTGAAAGAAATAATTGGTAGGATCAAAAAATTATTTCTTCATTCAAGATCTTAAATATTGTTAAAAATACGGATTCTCTCTTCAAAAGAATCTTATATATTCTTGAATCAAGAATACCTTCGCTAGAATAAGAAATTCTTCCTGTGTGAAAAAAAAAATTACTCGAGCGTATCAAATATTTTCTTACACGGAGAAAATCATGGCTTAATCCTGGAATTATACGGGGAGCTCCTCTACCGCCGGGCAGTACTTACAATTAGTATCGGACACTAGCAATATCTTTCAAAATAAGCGTAACGAAACAAAAGTATTGTACATACATATGCACGCTGTATTAGCCGACGCTAGGAGAACTCCCCCTATATACCATATTTTTGATTGAAGAAAACATTTGTTTAGCACCAGCAATTAATTCTCTCAGTGTACAGGAGTTACGTGCCGATTCAGAAGTAAGTACCTATGTGACATGTTAATCAACAATTTCAAATAAGTCATTAATCAAACCCTACAGAAATCCAATTTTAACGACGAACGTTCAGCTTGAACGTTATTTGATTCGAATTACAAATCAGCATTCTCCGCTAATTTTAGATGGATTTATCGGAACCCCTGGATTTAATTAGTTATATCTCCGAAATTGCGCGCCGAGTTCGTCTGCACGACAACGGATCGCCGTTGATCCTTTCAGATCTGCTCAACTTGCACGACTCGACGCTTTCCTTAGAATCCCGATCCCGCGCCCTAAACTGTTTTACGACACGGTCCACCCGACTGCAATCTCTCAAAGCTCCCCTTGTCGCATTCGAAACGTAAACAGGTTGAAGAAATAGAGCAAAAAAAGGGACTAGGAAAGTCGAAGAGGCGTTCCTGCCATTTTGTCTTTATTCTTCCTGGCGTTCCTATAATAGCCTGCACCGAGAAAACAGTCTATTAATAATAGTTGATAAGTACAATTTCAAATACGGCTAAATAAACATTTCGTTAAGACAACAAAATATATATTTATTATTAAAGGGTTTATTTCATTCAATTAGTTGTCTCGAAGGATTAAATTGTGCCAAATAAATATCGTAACAATTAACGAATATTTACTTGGTCCAACAAAATGTTTATTTCGCCACATTCAAACAAACATTTATTAATTACAAATAAATTGTTTTCTCGGTATAATTGGAAGCGAAAACGACGGAATAAATCTATGAATAAATAAGCCTGGTTCGATCGACATCGGATTATCTCGAATCTTATCCGCAAGGAGACTGTACGTCTCGTGCTTCTCTATACAAACGTCTCTCTTGTCACGTTCGAGACGCTAACAAACGGGCTTAGAAGCGGCACGAAGAGGGACGTGAGAAGAGCCAAAGGAGCTCGTGTCGTTTCGCGCCTTTTAACACCTCTTATAAAGTCTCCTGACGTACGTATCGACTGCGTCGTGTATATGATCTACGTATTGACTGCGTACAACGCGAGCCGGCCTCGCGCCTGATTCAGCCGGAAGATGTTAAAAGACACTATAAACAGCCGTGATATTAGGGGGCGTGTTCTTGTCCTCGTCATTCGAACTATGTATGCAAATTTGCTTTCGCGCGAAGCGAAAAGGAAGTGGAATGGGAATAAACAAAGCGTGGCTTTAATTAGATTTGAAATGACGTCCTACTTTTTTTTCAATCGACTTTTCGGCGTCGTCAAAATAGCTTCGATACAACGGTCGATTCTATCTGTACGCTAAACAATGAAACTTTTATAATAGTTCCTTGCTGTGAATATTAATGAAATTCCTCACGTGGAATAATTTTCTATCTCGCCTGCGATAAGATCGAACGAAATCAACCCGAAAACGCGTGGGAAACCTCCAAGAATTTTCTGGCGGAGCGTTCTACCGAGGATGAACTTTTTCGAAATGGGAAACTCGAAGCTCAAACGGGAGTTAGTTATTTTCGAGGTACCGCTCTCCTTCTCTTAACGGCGAAAATAATTATTAATGATCGTGTGGAAGCGTCTTACACCAGTCCCGCATATACGATCTCGAATTACCTCGAAAATCCCAACTAGACCATCGTGAACTATTCACCGAATCAAGCTCAAAATTCCCTCGGAAATGCCTGAATTCGCTGGAGTTGTGAAAATGAATTTTAGATGCGCGAAAACTGCATCAACTGTTTGTTTATTTATTCTCCGCGGTTTTCTCGGCTTCGCGCCACGCTCACGCTGTCATACGATAAACCGACTTACGAGCCGTAGTTACGAATTATGTTTACAGCGGGCGAGCGGTGAAAATCTGCAGATCGTCTCGCGAATCCTAACCGTTCGTTAATTTAAGCAGAATCCTCCTCGTTTGAGATGCAAACCGCGTCGACTTTGTCCGTATATTCTCGGCGGTGAGTTTGCCGAAGTCATTTGAGCGTTCGAGCGTCGTACAACGCTATCAACCGTCGCGATACCGGTCGATCTATGAACTTTTGGTACAAAGTTATCTGGGTATGTCCACTTCACAAATCTCTGAAAGTTTCCCCAGATCGGCGCTCAAGTTTCTACTCTACTGCACGTTTCCCTGCACATCTGCGTCAATATCATTGTTAAATTCGCGGTAACCCAGGGTGTAGTCCCGTTCTACGATTCGATTATTAACTAGCTAATTGCGTTCCCTCTCATACATTAACTATAATTAATATCAACCCTCTGTAACGAAGTCGCTACATTCGATAACATATTGTACCTAATTATGGTTGCCTTTGATACCGTTTCAAGCGTATGAACACTCAAACAGGTTCCTGCATATGGTTATCTTTCTCTTGGCTATGACAAGAGTACCGCTATCTATAAGTGCACCCAGAGAAAAGGTCTAGTTGAATACGAATCTAATATGTAAAAAAATTTATTTGAGATGAACAGGAATTTATTCGCATCGAACAAAAGTCTATTTGAATTTGATAAATGTTCTACTAGATTCGTACTCGATTAAAAATACATGCAAAACATTTATTTAAATGAAATAGACTTTTGCTCGATGTGAATAAATTCCTGTTTATCTCAAGTAAATTTTTCTATTATAGGTTCGTATTCAATTAGACTCTCTCCCTGAGTGGGCAATGCTAACACTGAGAAAAATAACTTGGTCAATTTAATCAAAATCCTGTAGATGACCAAGCCGTAAGATGAAATATGGATCTTCCATCTGTTTGGTTAAATTTACCGATTTTTCGTTAGAATAACCAAACGTTTGGTTGAAATAACTATACACATTTAGTTAGAATAACTTGATATTCGGTTCAACTGACCAGTATTTTGGTTAGAATAACTAAACGCGTTTAACTAAATGCGTTTTTTTATTTTAACCTAATTATTTTTCTCGATGTATAGATAAGATAAAAACTGTACATACTGCATAACGCCAGAAATTGGGTACGACAATAAATTTTAGCACTTGAAGATATTTCAACAGACCAGCTATCAAGGGCTATACATTTGCTTAGCTCTTTCCTCAGACATCTTGACAAGCCAATGCCGTCATGACGGTATGAAAAAATTATTCTCGTTACTTTTAGAGAGCCTTCGAAGTCGACCTCCTTCGGATATCATATACTCGATGCACACGCGTATTTGCACGAATTAAAGAGATGTATAAGCATCGCAAATCAGCAGCCAAAGAGAGCACTTCCCTCCTTCTTTCTGTCTCATCGATGTGCGAACACCTATGAACATAAATAATAATTCATTCCTAAATTTCGAATCCGCTCATTCGATTTACGTGTACTCTGAGAAACGCGTTATAGGTAGCTGCATAAAATTCTTTAATTTTGGAACAAATTAATAAATAGATTAGAAATTTATTTAGAAATTTATCTGGCCAATAAATTCTTTTCGGAGGCGAAAAAATCGGACTGCGAAGTTTTAATCATTATCCCCTCGCCGTTAGCATTATTCAGCGGGCGCGAAACATCGCGTTCCTGAACCCTCGAGTCGATCAGCGACCGTGCAGAGAATTCGAGGAATGCGACTCCCAGGAACGCGCCACGGGTTCGTCGTGTCGCGAAAAACCGGAGAGACGAGCATCTCCCGAAAGACATGGGAATCACTTAGCATCTGATTACACGAAGGAAACGACGTCGCATACAAATCTGTCGTTAAAAAAGGCAAATGGCCGTTACAGTGGTATCCGAAACGTTGTCAGGAGGGGGATCCCCCGATGGGGAAATGCGTCGTAGGTAGGTCGAGTTAGGGTTGGGTTAGGTCGTATTATCGTGGCGCCGCACAAAGGAAAAAAACGACACGCGCCTGCAGCGATGACGCTTCATTGACGTAGATCTACACCCTATACAGGTATATCTCTACGGATATATATATATATAGGAGCGCGGTCCTTGAACGACGCAATTTTTATTCATGAAATTGGAATTTCTTACACGTGGATAAGTCCGATCTACAAGTCAGATACGCGCGGGGTACGGAACGATACGTCGAATCCGCACAGCGCGCGCGCGGTCCGCAACTTCTCTATTTTATCCGCGGGCTCTTATTTCCGTCGCTCTGCTGCTTTCGCGCTTGCATCGTATAAACTTCCCAAAAGTTCATTCTTTCCGATGAAAAACAAAATCTAATACGATTCGATGTACCGAGAAAGGAAACATCATTAAACCTTCAGAGTCAACTGTGTATGTGTGATTGTTTACATAATTAATTTCTCGACTTCTCAATGATCGCGCGATCGTTATCGCTCTTACGTGAAATTGTTTAGATTTGTAATTAGTGATGCTGCCGGTAATTCTCTCGGAATTGTTATCTCATTGAGATGAGAAAGGTTTCAATAAAATGACCCCACCAGCGATATTAAATGAGGAAAACGCGCCTATATCCGCCGGGTCGTAACATCCCGGAACCGACTGTGTAAATACAAGAGACATGAAATTAAATTTCCACAGGACGCGCGCGCGAGCCGGAAATAGAACGAAAGGAGAAATCTCGAAACGAGGAGCCTGTCGCGTGAAAATCCTCGTATCCAAATCCGGGTCTTTTCGTCCGACGATATTGTCGCGTTTGTCTTTGAATTATATGGAGAGGGGTGTGCGTCCGTGCGAGGGAGAAAGAGATCGGCAAATCCGGTGAGACGGAGAATAGGTTAGGTGTAGCAGAACGAAAACCGCTGTATTTGTATTGTCGTCGGGATCAGCCAGGAATTAAAGGCCGGGTCACGATTTCCTACGAAGTGAGGAGACATCCAGGCGACTGTATACAAGGACGCTCGTTGTGTCGCATCTGTCGCTGTTTGTCAAAGGCAAACTCTCCTATTTTTTTCCTGCTTTTTTTCTCTCTCTCTCCCTTTCTCTCGCACACATTCTCTTCCTGTCTCTCTTGAGCGTGAGTATTTCCTTTCGAATTATCCTCGGTACCTACGTTAAATGTTAGCAAAAAGGTTTCGTATAATTTCCATCCGTCGAAAATTTTCCTAGACGAGCACAGATCTAATCAAACAAATCTTATCGGGTACTTTGGCCTTCGTTTAAAAATAAACTGTTTTTCAAAAATATCTAAACATCCAATTCCCGTTCTATTTTCCAGTCCTCGAGCAAAGAGCAGCAGCGAGCAGAGACATGGAAGGTCGAGGAGCCGACAACGAGAGCCTGCCGTCTTACACCCTAGTCTCGGGCCTCCCCAGCTACGAGGAAGCTCTGGAACAACTAAAAGTAGTCCAGGCTCTCAGAGGGAACAACAGCAGCGAGATAAAGTACATCGAAGCGGAGAGTCCGACGTCGATCGATGCACCGTCCTCGATCGGCCCGCTTCCGACAAATCAAAACAATCAGATGTCGCGACTATCGGTCGCCGAGTTCCTGCAGCTTTACAAGATGCAGCAACAGCAGCAGCAGCAGCAACAACTACCCTTGCAGCATCAACAGAGCCAGCAACAGGTTGCCGTGGCGATTCAACAAGAAACGGCGAAGATATAAACAAGCAAAACACTCTGGTAGTTTTAAATCATCATTCCTCCATGCCGTAACGAACGATCCGTCAATGCGATGGAAAACGATCGAGATCGGCCGATCGATCGGCAAGGATTCGGAGCGATGTTTTAATTAATTTGTAGATATTAACGCAGAGAGGATCGAGGAGAGGAATCGGCCTCGATTGAATCGTCTATAACGATTTTTTTTTATTCATTCCACGAGGTCGAGGATCGTTCTTTCCCCGATCCGCAGTTGTGGACGACAGCCAGTCTGAATCGATGCTAGTCTCGAATGAAACGTTATAGTCGTTCGGATACGGACGAGGCCCAGGAGAAGCGCAGGACGCGTAGACGTATCATTATTTTAATCGCGCGATCGCGTCTCGCGGATTACCAAAGTTACGGGACCTCGTGAAGACTCGAAGCACGTGGTCGTTCGAATTTAACCTTACACCCCGTAGTACGATGGGATTGGTTGCTCTTTAGGAAGTGGTTACGCTCTAATACGGTGAAGTTTCAGTGGAAATACTTCAGAACTCTCGGGATTGGTCGACAGCCGCCTCTATGACTAACCAACATCGTCGTACTACGTTCTTCGCTCCTAAACAAATTCCGTATGTAAGTTGGTAAGGTTTGGATCACAGCAACTTCCAAATCGATTATCTCCCTTCCTGTGCATTTTTCACCTATATTGGTATAGAACTTGTCTGTAGATCGCATTGTGATCTTGAAAAAAGTATGATGCCATTTTATCCCAAAGTCCATAGGTAAGGAGATAACTGCGAATAAAGTCGAAAGTAGCAACGCGACCAGACCACATGTCGCATATTGGATTGACTTTGATCTGACGTGTGGAGAGAAGGAGAAACGAAAGACCGGTTCCATCGACAGATATCGTTATCGGAGCGTCAAAGCCAAATGCGTACTGGCATGTATACACCGATCGTTTATCGGAGGAGCGCTTCTCCATCGAGCATTAACTAAAACCTTTCCAACGAGCTACCTTCACGAACGACTTTGACGATCTGAGTTAATTAGCTCGGCTCGTTAAGAGGCTTTGAAAATTAACGCACGGGCGCTTTTGCACGAAAGCGTCTTCACGAGCTTCGCGAGTGACTACCGTAATATCTCAGCACGATGATCTGATGGATCATAAATGGATCGGGAATTTAAGAATTCACAAAGCGAATGATTCATGAAATTAATTCGGAGGGGATAAATTCTGTCGCGATTAATCATATTGACGAAGTCATAGTAGATGTCTTTCAAAAATATTGAAAGAAGAAATCAGAACGCCTGTAAGAAAATAAAGAAATACTCGCGAAATACTTTGACTGATTTAAAACAACATTCGAAATTCGGTATATCGCAATAATTCCTCTTCCGCACAACGATTATCACGCGTCAAACGGAGGAGGAAAAGATCGCGCCTCGTTTTACTCCCCTCCCTCTGTCTCGACGACAGCCAAAAAAAAATTGCTGCGTTCTCTAAATATTTTTTTGAACGATGACTGAACCTTGCGGATCTTCGCTCGACTAAGATCGCGACTGAATCTTACGTATCCTGAACTGAATGTGTGTGGGGGTAATAAATCTTCTTCCGCGTTGCCCCGCGCACTCGCATGCCCTTCGATCGCGACGTTTAACGGTTAGTTAGGCAAGGCTCCTCGAGATGCGACTCGAGGAAACTACATACCGCGAAACGCGCCGATGAGCGATATCGAGTGATCACCGAAGGGGAAAATAATTGATCATCTACGCGCGAAGCTCGAGGTGGCGCTACGAAAGAAATGACTTCTGCGTGGAATCCGTCGGAATAGCGTATACGTAGGTAGTTGACGAAATGACGTCCCAAGGACGTAAAATTGTGATATTATCGTATATTTATTGCGCATACCAATAATCGTGTCTACTTCGAATGATAGATAGCGATAACTTATTATGTAATATATTAGCCGTTAGATATAAAAGTAGCCTCTAAGGTCGACGTGTGCGTGAATGAACGTGTGAACAAGAGTGAGAGAGACAGAAAGAGAAAGTGAAACGGAATGGAAGGAAATGGCGCTGGAATTGTTAGCCATGGAATTTCCTCCGTTAGTATTATTACATTCCTATCCTTGGACCGTTATCCTCGAATGTATTTTGTATAAAATAAAAAGTTTTTCAATTAACGCTCATCGCTGAATTTCGTTATGCGATCCATTGACGTTCCTTTTTCTTCTCATCAATAATAATTCGAGATTTATCCTGATGTGAAGAATGAAGATAAAGAAATTTGAAGACTCCAGATGGAAAAAAATCAATGGAAAACCATATTACTCACATTAATATTGTCATTCCGATCCCCCGGGAATTAATTTTGATCAACTTTTCGGTATCACAAAAGTGATATTGAAACAGAATTTCATACATTTTACTCGATACTCTGTTATTCGCCTGACGCTCATATCTCCTCCCATCGAAATGCCGTTCGCGCCGAGCGAATATCGGACGCAGCAGAGACTCTCTTCCCATGCGGTTTGAGCTCAGTGCAGATTTCTAAAACGAATATCCACTTGCGGGAAGACGAGAACTGCAGCGAGAGCGCGGGTATTTTGCGAAAAGCAGATATTCCCAGGAATTTCTCAACTTGCATCGCTGCGTTACAACGTTATTGCTTCACCGACAGACGGAACCGGCTGCTACCGCGCGTAGCGTCGAGAAATCGCATTCATTGTTCGCACGTGGCAGACGCATGGCAATTTAACTCCGTCGCGTGTGGCTCTCGAATGCATCGACGATGCGGCAAAACGAGCAAAATCATATTGCGGAGACGGCTTCGCGCGAAATTACTAGATCCATGCGCACGGAAACACGCGACTACTCCAGCGATTTCTTCACCTCTGGTTAAAATTTGATCTCCCGGGACCATCGAACCGGAGCCGAAGCCACGTGGCTGAACAAAGTACGTTGAGGTCGTCGAATTGATCTCGATAGGCCCGAATTGGCGCGTCTGTATTACTGTGGACCGGTCAGTCGGGGATCTCGGATAGATCATAAATCGGAGCGATCGACCTTGCCAAGTCTTCCACGCACTCGTGGACGCGGTGTGAATGCTCGACCGGAAGCGTGCCTAATTTCGAACGCGGAGAACGCGCGCGTGCCTCTCGATAATTGAGACTTTTGTAACCGGAGTGCGGACCAATTTGATGCATGCGAAATCGAGAGGGTCGAATTAAGGCGGAATCCTTAGCGCGATTTCTTAGGCGCGGTCTCCTGGACCCAAGGCGAGGGCGGTGCAAAAATCAGGATTTACGGAAGGGAATGGAATATTGTGAAACGGACATAGCCATCGGCCTCGCCGAATCTTTTTATGCACTGCTCGTGGGCGTGGTTGGGCGACCAGAAGCGATCTTTCTGATGCATAATAGTCATCGTTATGCTAAAGTCACGAGTTTAACTGGAAGGGAACGAAGCGAGGATCAACCGAGGCTCGCCTCCTTAACGTGGCTGTGTCAAGGCTTCTCTCGTCTCGCGCTCGTTTATCTTCTGGATCGGTAATGAGGATCGATCGCCGTATAAGGTGGACACGTATGCATAGAAAATCCATCGATACGGAGCATATAGGCGCGACTTTATATTCACGCATATTTCACAAAAAGGAAATTTTATAAAGAAATAAGTCCAGCAAAATAATAGCTAAAAACGTTTTTCGATCTGCTTTCCCTCCTCAAAAAACTGCTCCTCGTACGTGGGTTTAATGATGCGTGGGACTTTAAGAACACTTCGGATAAAGAAACGAAGGACGAAGGATCGCGCGATCATCCGCGGAGGATAGGAGAGGTGAATGATGAGTTACTCGGTGGTCATGCAATTAAAAGAAATTCATCAGACCGGACGATCAGTGACTATCGATTTTTCATCAAGCGACGCATTTGTAATCGTGTCGCGTAACGAGAGCTGCGCACGCAACTGGCAATTAGAAACGATTAAAAGGACTGCCGGATAATTCTCGGGCCTGCCTCACGGGCTGATGCAATGATCGGTGATGCTCGGGGAAGATCGCTATGCAAGCTCACCTTCTCGTCGAAAGGCTAATTGCGAAGTTCGCGGCAACGGCCAATTAAGAACGCCAGCGTGAGTGCATCCGTGCAAAATGATTCCTTGAGTTTACCAAGAATACGATAAATACGATAGTGGGGAACATCGTTGGAGATATCAGCGAGAAGGTATCTGATTACGTGGCTTATATTAGAGAAAAATCGTTTAATTCCATCAAATATAATTATTTCACGAGCTGTCAAAAAATAGTTACTGACAACAATAACATTTATTTTAAAAACAACTGAGATTGCACCTTTCAAATATATTTTCCGGGACGAACTTTGTATATATCTACAGTTTATCAACAGCATTGCTGGCTAAAGACTAAGAAAATTTCACTCGCTGCACTGCAGTCTTGTAAACTGATTTCAGAATCAGATTTACAGCATGAAAATACGTTTCCCCGAGTTCGACGAAGTACCGAATATCAATTTCGAACTAGGAGACGCCCCTACGGCAGGAAACCGCGATGGCAACCCCCTTCGCAAGATTCACGCGTTTGTTTTCGTCCGGCCGATGATGCGAGGCGCCCCTCGCAATATCATAGTCCCGAAAGATTTAAGACTTCTGATATAGACGCCGGGATTTTTGTACTTTTCCGCGTTGTATTAACGCGTGTTTCGAAAGATAAAAAACGGATTAACGGGAATTTCTCATTTATCGACTTTAGTCAGAAATGCTATGATAAGAATCTAATCGTAAAGTGTTTTCGTCATAGAGTAGTCTCGCGAGGCTGTAATACGGTGAGTAATTTTCGTTTCTGTTTGTGTTTGTATTTCTCTTACCTCAATATATTCATCTATTAACAATATAATATATAATGTTAGTCTACATAAATTAATTTACCTCTAAATTTTGTCATCTTCATGGTAAGACGATGGGACAAATACGAGCAATTATATGGATAGCGTGTAAAGTCCAGAACTAGTGTTTATAGTATTTCACATCGTCATCTCAAATATCATCATCTTTGCTCGATTCAGTAGAAATTCATCATCTTCCGATCGATTTTTTGATAAATTCTCAATTGATTTTACTGAAAATAAAGTGCTACCCTGAAACATTGCAGCAAAACTGATGAGTCGAAATTGGAGCATCTGCGAGCTGTGAACGACGTTTCTCGATAAACTAGCATCATCGAGGAAACGTTCGTCTACGACTCCTTCCATTTTATGCAGAAATATGTAGCCAAAGTATAACAATACTTAATAATGATAAAATAATTGAAAACGCGTCGATAAAAGTCCATCACCCTTTTAAATTTAAAAGCAACGGAAGGCACGTGCGACATTTGATTAATTTTTGGTCGGATATGAAACTTATCGTTCCGAATACAAATTAATGCTACGTATTTCTTGACACGAACAAGGATCTCACGTATGATGAATTATTTATACTTTTGTAAAACCAAATCAGATAGTTGCAAAGAAATTAGTGAGACGAAGAACCCAGAAACTATAGAGACATTAAAATCTGATACCACGATGTAAAATAGTTAAACATTTAAACACGTGAGATCCCTGAATATATACAACATCGACACAAAATGGCATATAAATAATAATGTGCACGGTGACGATACAACAAATACATGTAAAATAAGATTAATATCCTCTTCAGCGAATAGCCTCTTCGAGCAAAGCTCACGATGATACGTAGGACATATTCTCAGGCTCAAAAATTCCCAACCAGAAATCCTTTCGACTACAATTTCACTCGGATAGACAGAGCATTGCCATTCCAGATCATTCAATTCAATTAACGTTAATTAAAATGGACAAGGAAGTTCCTGTTCATCCGCACGTATGACGTTTTAATTGATTCGATTCATCTTCAATCTAGACGATTCTGCAGATGCTCAACAAGAAAGAAGAACGGACACTTTTAAAAGATTTTTCTGCAAGCTAAATAAATTTCTAGCTCAAACGACGACCTTCGATTCACAGAATCGCAGTCCGTAAACGTTTGGGCACATTTACTCCGAATTTTCGAGCCTTCACGCGTTCACTGCCGCACTTTGCACGCACTTCGATGCCTTAAATACTTCATTTTCGCGTGCGTCCGAGTCTAGAACAGCGGGCGCTTGTGTTCGAATTCCAGATTCAGGAGAACTCTCGAGTTATTCCGCGAAGGAACTCCCGCATCGGCCCTCTACCTACTTAAAACTAAAAACGTTCACTCAGAAAGGCTAGCCTATCTGCCTGGTTATATATAAAAAATGCAACGCGTTCTTTCCAACACAATCATTCTACGATTTTCATTCGCTCCACCCCGGTGCAAAAGCCTACACTAGGGATAACGTCCCGGGACGCATCCGTCACCGGAGCTTGATCTCATTTCAAAGCACACTTAAGTAACTTGCACTTACTGTAGGTATAGAGCTGAAAACATGTTATAAACACATAATTAACAAGATATTCGTCTAAGCGAGCTAATGATTCGATTGACATTAAAAAGCCTAAGGCGTTCTCTGTGTCGAAGTGAAAACAACTAATATGTCGCAAATTCACATCGAACATTCACTTCGACGCTGAGATCGAGCTGTCGCGAAATTTCTCATTGCCCTTCGAAAACATTTAATTCAACACGCGAATCTGAAAATGTAAACTGAAAATGGCAAGTGAAAAATATATAACAACGAAGTCGGAGGGTCATCCGACTTCAAGACTAATTCCACGAGATTGAGAAAAATATTCCAAGCCACTAAGAGGACACAATGAGAGTCTAAACCTGAAATTAAGTGAGACAAAAAATCACGAGTCGAATCAGTGAAGGCGTCGACTCGTGTGGCCACCGTGCACAATTGTCCATAAATAAAAAGTACAACCAGTTCCCGTGCCGTTTTGAACCAATCGTTCTGCGGCATGATGGGAACCGGAGGGATCGAAAAACATGCAAACCCCTCTGCGTTCATCCCTCCGTCGAGGCGATGGCTGCTTACTGACATATCTTCTTGCACCGCCCCCGGAGATCCCTCCAGTTACGCAGCTAATCTAGAATGAAACGTAAACGTGAAACGAAAGATGGAACACCATGCTATCGCAACGGGTCTGCATCTTCCGTTTAACGATCACGAATCACTTTAGATTTGCCACTAAGGAGACCGGTGGGACTTACGGCGGCCTCTTCTTAGAAGTCATCTGCTTCGCCCCACATTTCATAACCAACCACTCATCTGCAAAGGACTCCGGATTCTTCGAGGGCTTCCTCGGCGTCGTAAAACAATTGAGATCTGTTGGACAAATCGAATATTTCCGTTTAATGCTGATCAATATTAAAAAGTGAATCGATGTCAAATCGATATCAAAATGTATCTTACACGCGTATCTGTGTTGCTGAAATTACATGCATTGTATAACTGATTTAACAGATCCGTCAAACCCCGCTAAAAGGAACCTGATTAAGACGAGAGAGGAGATAACCTGATTCTACACCTTTGAAAGCGATGAATTGGCTCGTATTAGCCTTTGGCGAAGGTGGACTCTAAACCACCACGCGGTGTCTGTCAACTCTAGCCTCGGGACTGCCGTTCACAGCCATGTGATCGAGATTAGTCGGTCCACGCATGGCCTTTTATTCCTATGAAATCATCAATGGACCGCGTTCAGCTCCCTTCGCCTACGTAACGCGCGCAGTAATGCACTAGTCACCGTGACAAGGGAGGACGGTACGTCGATCACAAGGACCGCGTCTCACTTGATCGAAGAATTGCAACGGCAACGTCCTCTCTAAAGGACGAAATTCCTTTCAGTACACGTTTAATAAACTTTAAATCGAAGGACCCAACATTATTACTTTTATCCGAGGACGTGACTATAATTTCAAAGTAATTATTTTTTCTCAATTTAGATGACTGGGTAAATAAAAATCATTGTTTCAAATAGATAATAAAAAATGTAGAAATGAACTCTATTCTCATATTTTCAAATAGTCAATCGACCAAGATTTCGATGTAGGTATTGAAATTGAAATGTAAGCAAAAATTCAGGTGATCGATTTGAAACTGTCTCATGCAGCTCACCTCTCGTGGCCATAAAATTCGGCTATAAATTTAGTTGAGGACAAACTGAACATCACAGATTTTTCCGAATGTAAAAATGGTATAAATCCGCCGACACTTCGAAGCGGCATCGTTAAAGCTCGACAGCGATCTCGTGGAGTCGCGCGGGAAGTGAGTGGGCACAGGATAAAGGAGAAAAAGTCGTTACTGGGGGGTCGGACGTTGGTGCGCGCTACCGCGCGAGGATGTCCGATTCTCGTATTTCTCCGCACGCCATTTTCCGACGATTTCTCGCGGAAAAGGGTGTCGCTGCAGAAACTGTCGAGAGACTTTTCGAAATGAATGTTATCCCCCTTTCGTTCCGGAAGAGCTGCTCGGGAGAAGAGGAGCTAACGTGCGGATGCTGTTGGATACTCTCAAAGATGCGCAGTCACGGTGAATGAAAAAGCAAACGGCGTTTATTCCATGCATCGCGGGACGGTCCTGGTGCATCAGAGCAGCAACTTTAACGAGGAGAAAGAGAGACAGATTATGCGTTAATTCACTCTGGAGCCCGAGTCTCTCGGGATTGGAGCAATTTACGCAAGAATATGGACAAAGACAAAATGAATTATAATACAACGAGATTAATTTCAAAGTAAAACGAGGATAAAGAGAGAAATACGCGAGAAATTATACAATAATAAAGTAAATTGGGTGGAAGAGGCAAACGAAAGATTAAAATGATAAACTCTGATTGCGGAGAAAAGAAAGCTATTGCAGACTGTACGCGTGAAATCAAAGGTGCATTCAAAGGCATTATGATTGAATTACATTTATTTTTACCCAGAGAAAAATTACCGATGAATTTACTCGTTGATAAATAAAAGAGGAAAGTTACAAGATCATTTTAAGGGGAGGGAAGGAGATATCTTATACTAAGTGTTTTCGTTGGATTTACGTAAGTTATCTCTCCTGGGTTAAGCTGCTCTTTCTGTAGCCTCGACGAAAATATGTTTACTACTCTACGATGATTGTAACGTATTGAAAACGTTTTTAGAGAGTGAAAATTCAGGTATAATAAAACTAATCATCACTAATCACTCGAGGATTATTCGGCAATTAGCAGATATCCAATGCCTTATCAATTTTACTAAATGCGCCTTATAAAACGCAACGTTCATTCAGCTGAAGCAAAATTAACGTACCATGGAATAAAATAAATGATAGAAAAATCTAGAGCAAGAGCATCTATGCATATAAATAAAAACCTTCGTTAAATGAAATAAATTGATAAGGTCACGTTCCGATTCTCGATTGAAAGTGTGACTTGTGCAATTATGCAAATGAAATGTTTTTCACCTCGCAATATACGAATAAATCCTTCGGAAGGATAGGAAGTACGTAATGAATTTATTTCAAAACGTTCACATTTCGATAACGCATGCAATCATGCTGAAATGAACTGAACCACGAAATACATATAGATGATGGTACGCAGTTATCTCAACTAATTGAGATTAAAACGACCAAGGAATTAGGAGCACCAAAACTATCAACTAAATACGTATTACTATAGTATATATACGCGATGCATCGAGGTTCCTTGAAGAAATCAAATAATGATGATTTTATTCTTTTATACTCACGCGTAGAACGTCAGTTTATATCGAAAGCGTTTCTGATAACGTGATAATGTTCCCGTTGTTTTTATTATTTTTAAATTTCAAAGTCGCCATTCAATTAAGGTTTAATTAGCACGATCCAGAGTAAACAATAATATGTACGCGCAAGCTAACGGCAGATCGTTGTTGTTAACCATAATATCTCATCGACGAAAATAGAACCATCGACAGTGAAAAATCGGCGAAAAGCTTTCCAGCGTATCGCGAGACGAAAGTATTATAAATTGTAAAAAATGTGTCAGTCAAGAGCACGCCCGTGCTCTCTCGTCTTTCCTTCTTACATCTATCTAAAATGCTGTATATATCTATATCCATTCGAACTGCCATAAGTTGCTGTGTATAGATATATCTACTGTGTCCGTACGAATCGCTATAAGTTTTCCGACGGCGACTCGGGGATTCAGTTTCGGATGAAATCGCTGCCGAGACGTGACTCGAAAGTAGCAGAGACTAAGAGGACGCAATTTTATTATGATTGAGTTAGGCATTCGAGCGTGCTCGAAATTGTAATGAGCTGGAAAGGCGGATAGGAGAGTTCCTTCCCGAACTAACAGTGTTTTACGATGTTGGACATATGTATCTTCGTACTTCCAATATCGAATAAGAATTTCGAGGATAAAGAAGATCGAACTTTAGCACATTCTTTCCTGATGAGACCTGAAGTTTATCGAAATTATCGAAATAAAGTTTCCTGTTTTATTGAGAGATCAAGAAAGTAATTTGTATAAAACTCTTGACTTGGTAGAAACTGTTGAAGATGCCGCCTTCGACTAATTCTAACGCTGCTCTTCTGGTACAGTAGGTATAACGTTCGACATGGTTACCTACCTCTCGCGAAATAGAAATCTATGTTATCGGCATTCTAAAAAATACAATAAAAAAGTGCCTCATATAGGTATTTCTTTTGACTGTACTGATAATACGGTGTAAAATGTAGAAGAGAAAATAAAAAGTATCCATTCACAAACACGCGAGTGCCTGAAAAATGATCCATCAAAATCTCGTATTCGTTTCCTTTCCTTCATTTCTCCTTGTCAGTGGCATATCATGTACAAGCATCAATTTGCCACGAAACATTCTATTTTAGTTCCATTTCTATTTCCATTGGATCCAGCGTCAAATTGCTCCAGGCTGTTTTGTTGCATCGCTCAGATTCGACTGCGCCTTGATCGCACTTCTAACGCGTACTGTTCCGAAATAACTCGAGACAACGCGGATGGGATTTTCTTCTGCATGGGAGGCACGGTTGCAATTATTCGCTGAACCAAAGTAACATTTCATTCGCTTTTTAAATCCTTCGCAAAAATTTTAGACAAGTAAATAAATCACAGGATGACCAAGACTTAAGAAGCTCAAAGGTTTTATTTCCTTCTGGAATGAATTTTCACTTGGTTCCTCAAAATTTTATTTCCTATACTTTATGACTCATGCCCTTTTTTAAATAAACGATTCGAATAAAAAAGCTGCATTTTTAACGGAAGAGCAAACATCATCGCATTGGTCCAAAACTTTTCCGATCCTCCAATTAATGATTTTTCGATGAAATTGACAAAACAACCGGAACCCGCAAATTCCCTTTATTCCGCGCCTATTATCCGCGACCCCGGCAGAGCGCAAACCCCGCGCGCGGCGTTGTGGAAGCGCCTTAACCTCGCCGAAAGTCGAGATGCAAGGCGAAAGCTCTAAGCACGCGGCGCGCGATATATTTACGCGGACGAGGAGACTTAGAAAACGGTGGCAGCGGTCCAGCCTTCGGTACCAAAATAGTGTCGGTACTGTAGCCTGAAGTCCACGAGAGCGCGGCTGCGAACCCAGTGCTGCGCCGGCCGGGCCCCGAAGAAAACGGACCACGAGACCCTCCGTGAGGTCCCATGAGCGTGAGTGCATTTCCTCGTCCCTCAGTGCGCGGTGTCGTCGGTTTGCAATTGTGCATCGGGGCGCGACAGAGGCGACGAACGCTTCCTCGAAAAATCTCTCTTGGTCAGCGTCGCGACGCTATTCGCGTGTATATATCCGGTGTCATCTGCTCGCATTGGTGCGGATTCAATACGCGTCGAAAGAACCGGCCGAAGCGACCACCGCTAATCGTATGACTTCCGCGATATGAGTCATCGACGACGACAAGACGTCCTTTGAGATCGGCTAGATGGAACCTGAGCTAAAACACGGAACTTTCGACGGGAATGCGTATTTTGATTTAACGAATTTCCTATCTTTTTCAATTAGATTCAAAAAAATCGAAAGCCTCGGATGTAATAATATCTGTTTCATCGTTAGGAGGAAAGAAACGGCTGAGAGATTCGCGACACTAAGGAGTGAAATTTATTTATACCCGATCTCCTCGATTTTTTCTACGAACCCATCTTCTCGTTCTCCCCATAACGGGGAAATTTTCATGACTGTTCGCGACGCTGACTACTTCGCGCGTTCTACCGCTAGAAAATCTAGTGTTAACCGCGTCGTTGTCCTAGATTACATTGGCTCGTGGAGATAGAGCGGCGTTCCAAAAAAAACATATATATGTATACAATTAGGTGCCATAAACATACACATAAGATCACCTATTAGCATTAATATGGGCAAAAGTGTGGAAACGAACAGCTGTGAACTATTTAATCGAGATCTGACGATAGCGGAAGTCCATCGAGACGACGTGCTGCGAAGTTACGTTTAGTGACAGATCGCTCGCTCCACCCACCCACTCCGTCGGACTTGTCACTGACAGCTTTCACTTCCTCACGTGACGTTCGGCCCTCTCTTTCCCCTCACGCATATCCACCCCGCACATTTCCTTCGGAAGCCCACGAGGCTTCGCTCCGTTTCCTCGAGACGACGACTAGGCGGTAAAAGCGGCGCGACGCCACGCGCCCACGCTGATCCGTGCAAAAATTTAGGTCGTAAAGAGATTCCAAATGACGGGCACCAGAAATACGCGGCAACTTCTAGATCTGCAATTGCGTCGGCCGATGCTCCGGAAAAAGTCAAATTGGACGAACGGGTATCGCGATCGTTCAATCACGTGGGCTCATCGTGACGGAAATCGCTCCTCGATCTTCACGTCGAATCGCGATCCGCGGTCTAGGCCGAATTATTTCTGGAGCCGAGAGGCGCTTCTTTTTTTCTGCTTTTCCTTAATCACAGAAATAGATCGGCTTTTCCGCGGCACCGCCGCACGCGCGGAATCGACGTTTCCTGTATTGTCCGTTTTGTTGCTACACACGTGACGTCACGCACGTCTAGGGGGATGTTAATCTTCGCCGACGCGGAGGTGGGAAACGGAGCAGTGGGACACGCGGTGTCTCGACGGCAACGACACGATTTCGAACGTGATTTGGCTCTCACGCAAATCTCGGGGTTAGAGAGACGCTGCCGCGATGGCGGAAGGGAGCGGGAGGGTAGATCGGTGCTATTTCCGGAAGATACGAGGAAGCTGTGATGTCGCTGTCATTGAAATGAGTCCGATGATAAACTGTTTGGGTTTTGGAGGAAACAGCGTGTCGAATAAACACGGTTGAATGATCGATATTAGGTATCGTCTGAGTAGGAAAATTAAATCCGGACATGTGTGTGTGGAAGCGATTTATCGAGCTGTCGCCTCTATCATTTGACGCACCTCAAGTACGATTTCGGAACGCATCGTTTAGCTTAGAACCTTTTTGCCGACGAGTAATAATTGCATAACATTTTCACACGAATGTTGCAGAACCCCGGAGCAGAAAGATGGCGGCCAATGGCCATCTCGAACCCGTCCACCCGGCTGCGCATAGCGCGATCTATGCCCCACTGGGTGGTACGTATGCATATGCATGCACGCATGGTCCTAAATACACGCACATCGATATTGCGTACGCGTTTAGGGAGCGACAGCCGAATATTCCAATTCGTTACCTACTGGCTGTCGTAGCTCCGGGTTGGCTAGCTTCAACACATCTTACATTTGACTCGTTACAATTCATCCGAAACATACTCATCGACTCGATACTCTCGACATCAATATTACCCAAGACCATCCGATCCAGCAGACGCAACAGCAACGCCAGCAAGGAGATCAAATGCCGCGACGCCCCCCGACACCCCCGAGGAGTCCGCCGCCATCCCTCAGCGGCGACTGCGGCGACCCTGACTACGAAGTCATCGAATTCCCACCCCGACAACAAAACGCTACCCAAATCCAACCACAGAATCAGAAACCCTCGCCGAACATGACCGGCATGAAATGCGCCCTGTGCGGCTCCGACGGCATCTTCGCCAGATGCGACACCTGCAAGGAATACTACTGCGAGACCTGTGACGATATGAACCACAAACATCCCAAGAGAAGGGGTCACGTGAGAAGGAGAATAGTGACCAGCCTGACCAACACGACCAGGCCGCCACTACCGCCGAAGGGCGAGAACCAGCCGACACCGCCGGTACCACCGCCCCGAAGAAATCGTAGAACCACTCAGGTAGGCTGCGTTCTGGCCTAGAACATCCCGCCCTTTGCGGTTTTTCAATCCACCAGCGAAATCGTGAATATTATTCCTAGATTTTATCGATTTGCGATGATCGTTACTGCGATTTTACCTCCCCCTTTCGAGGTCGATAGAGACGAAATTTTACCGAGTCTGTCGATTGATCGGAGTGCTTTTTTGCTTGCCAATGGAGGGAAATACGACGTTAATGGTTCAGGTGGTGAAGTTCTATGTAACCGGATCATTCCTGACGGATTGTCGAATGTGGAAATCGAATTATGATTATTGCTAGATGAGAAAGGAAGGAGAAAAAGGAATGAAAGAGGGAGGAGATATGATGAATTAATATTTTACGCAGTAGAGGGGGTTCAACGAAAATGAGAAAGGTCAGCTACATCCGAGTGGGTAAATTAATAAATGGCTATTTCGTGCAGAAGAAGGTTAAAGGCGAGGAAGGTCAGTTCTGAAAGTGAATCATACTGTTCTAGAATCTCTGAAGGGAAATGAAATCAGAAATCAGAAAGAAATATCGGAGTAGTTACGAATTTCGATAGCAGTTAAAAAGGAGATCGAAAATTGAGTCTCTAACGACCTTGTCCCCCCCCTTCCCCTCAGCTTATCACTAGCTTAAGTAGTGTGATAATAGAAGGAATTCTCACACCGAGGCCACGAACTTCTTAGGCACTTACTAATGAAACTTACAGCGTAAACGCTACGTCTATTTTCTTTTCCTCTTTTTATCATTCATTGTTGTTAACCTCGTTGATCTACTTTACATGCAAATTTTATTGTGTAAGAATCGCTGTTTTGTTTTTAATATACCATGTTGCTGCAAAAATCATCTGCCGTATTCACTGAACCCGCTCTCAATCCACGACCACTTTTTAGACACCTGTTTTCACAGGGATGTATGGGAGTATTCCGAAAGAGATTTACTATTTCTAGGGTGCGCTATCTAAGTGTTAAAGAGAAAGTCGATTCGTTGGTGAATACGGTAGAATGACCCCTTTTTATGATTTTCTATCACTTTCAGTGGTGTCGATCGCATTATACTTCTTTTTTTCTGCACAGTAACTCGAATGCACGATTTCATTTTTTGTAGGATTTCTTTCTCTTAGGACGATCGATAAAACCAGGAGCTGCCTCTTACTCTTTGTAATTAAATCTCTTTCAGCCGACTTGATTTCCGAGGATTATTCGCTTCTCTTAAATCATCAAGAAATAACAAATCGTTCAGATCTCTTCATTTAGTCACTTTTACGGAGACACTATACCACAATGATAAACAGAAATGTCACAACCTATTTGAGCGCTGCTTATTTTTGAAAGAACCCGAAAAGACGCGAGATACGGTCATAAAAAAAAAGTCCACATTTTCTTTTCTTTGGAGAGAACCAAGGTACCCGCGAAATAATGAGATACATTTTCACTGGCGAAGATTGAGAGCTTTTCCAGTTATTCTCAACCCGCTTTAGCCATACTGCATAGAATGTTCCTCGATGTGTCCTTCAGTCGCCTCTCCCATAGTACAGTTCGAGTTTCATACGTTCAAGTTTCACGCCTAGGCAAAAGCGATGTTAAAGCAAGGAGGGTCAGATCTCTCGTTACTCGAGAAAATGGGGAGTCTGAAGCGAAGCTGTCCGAATCAGACTAGGCCGCTGCCATTGACGCCGGAGCAGAATTCGCACCACCTATCACACTCCACGCAATCCTTGAACTCAGCTTCCGTCGAGGGATCACCGTCGGGAGCGGACAAAATGTCCACTCTTCAGGTGAGCAGATTATTTATCGTTATCGCCTCATCTCGGATCACTGTAATTGACGGATCAATGCAATGGCGTACAGGAGAGATATCGGAAGTACCAGGAGGCAATGAGAGCTCAGGACGCGAACAGACGGAGACACACTCAGGCTGACATCTCGAGAGACATTGCCAACGTCAGAACCGGCAATGTAACCAGCCCTAGGCCCACCAATCTGAACGCCCCGATACCTCCACCGCCTCCTAGAAATATGACACAGTCCGCTAGCGTCTGCGATCTGTCTCAGCCTCACATGTGGAACCCTGGACTACATCAAGTAAGTTCCCCTACTTCTTCCTTTCTATCTTTTCTTCTTTTTAACCGAGTATAACGTCCATTCGTATCATTTCAGGCGCAATCCATGGCTCATCTCGGTCCTGGAGGGATACCAATGGTATGGTACCCATCGGGAAACCCTTGGGACGCTCCAATCGGAGGTTCCACACTAAGCCTGCATCATCCTCCGATGTGGGCATATCCTCCGCCAATGGGTTACCATCCCTCGCAAATGTTACCTCCTCACTATCCAGGCACGCTCTCGCGAGCTCACAGCCCAGCGAGGAGTCTCAAATCTAGCAGAAGATCGAGAGCGGCATCACCTTCGCCGAGTCTTAAATCCCGAAAATCTATGGCCTCGCGATCGAGATCTAGAAGATCGCCGGGATCACCATCTGACGCTAGTTCGGAAGATTCGGAAGAGTCGGATTTCGACGATAGACTCTCGCGCGGCTCCAGGACTCTACGACGAGGCAGCATCGGCAGGAGCAGACAAAGGGTCCATCCGGATGACGAGTCGAGTAGGACTCTTCCAGCGAGAGGTCGTCAAAGGTGAGCGAATCGATCCGATTTGAATTATCAAGTCAATTGGCGAGTGTTTCGACTCCTCGACAATAAATTTCTCTCTTTCTACAGTAAGTGGCGATCCGAGGACCGAATCAATAACACGGAAGAGAGACGGTCAGAGGTTCACCGACCAAACCGTCAAGACTCAGTTTCCTCGAGGAACTTCGATTCGGACGATTTCGAGAGAAGTTCTCTGACACCGCGACAGCAACGCTACGAGTCGGATGAGGAGAGGAGACGCAGAAGATCAGCTACCAGTAGCGAAGACCAGAGAGCGAGTCTTCAGAGAGACTCGAAGATGACCAACGGTAGTGCTCGAGATAGGCGCAGATCGGGAACAGACGAAGAAGATCGCAGATCCAACCTGAACAGGGGACGTTTCAAGGTGACGAGTTCGTCCGAAGACTACGCCGATCGCGTGGACAGACGATCCGTATCGAGGAGCGTGAGAAGGGATGATGACTCCGTCGAAAAGCGAGGATCCCTTCATCCGAGGAACACCTCAGAATCCGACGATCTGGACCGAAGATCTGGAATCGCAGCTCGGCGCAGCCCTAGACGCTCGTCCTTCGAGTCCGATAGCCTTGACTCGAAATTCAGTCCCAGAAGTCCTGAGAAAGTTCAGGCCCCAACTTGGGACCGCCTCGAAGCATCCCGCGTGCAGGAAGCTGACGCGAAGTCGAAGTCGAGGCAAGCACCGAAGATAAAAACTGCCCTCTCCACGATAGAGCAAACTGAAACACTCACTAGAGAACGACAAAGTCCATCAGAGAGCCCAGTACCACAGAATTCGAACGTGCGAAGAGTACAAAGTTCAGAGAGCCAGAGAGTGCAAGCACTATCCGAAAAGAAGATCGACCCCCAAAATGCGAAAAATGACGAGGTCACGACCAGTGAAAGTTCGACGAAACGCGAGCTACCCCTCTCGGACTTGAAATCCTCTTCAAACACCTTGAGCGAGGAGTGGGCCTGCGAGCATTGCACCTTCATAAACGAAGCCACGGAACGCGTCTGCATAGTCTGCTGCAAAACCAGGCGCAGCGCCCTACCTGCCAGCACTGCTGCGAGCGACCCTCAGATTAATTCCGGCTCGAGTAACCCAAGTGTCGTCAGCAACCCGAGCCCCGATTTGGACAAGAAGATGAGCAGTTTGAAAGTGTCTAACAGCGAGGAGAGTGGCGATAGCGGCTCAGCCAAGAACAAAGGTAGAATCAGGCGAAAGATCAGCTTTTCCTTCGGCACCAAATTAGCTAAGTGATCTGTGTACTGAGCCACCACAACTATACCGTCATCGTGTATATCTCTTCTGCACAAGTAACCCTCAAAGTATCCCTCGGGTGCGCCCCGACACGACCCTCCGGATATCTTTTTCGGGACCTCAGAGGCACCCATGTTCCTCTTATTTTTTTTCTTATAGCAACATTTTGTTCGTCACAAAACAACAAGCACAGGTACATGCACATACTTGTTCTCACCTTCATGTACCCTTGAATGAATAATAAAGAGCCACGTAAGGAGTTTCGTACATAGAGAGATGTTCAAAACCAAATGCATAGTCGTATTTGAAGGCCGGGTGGATGTATATTTGTAATAGCATCCCATGAAACAAGTACTAACATCTTTTATTATTCATTCAAGCTGACGGACACTTCGCGTTTCAAGCACGGTTGTGCATTTGGCCGGTTTTTTTGAATGGGTTTATGAGATGAGGTTGCTAGGGAATGCTGCTAGTCGGTAGTAAAACAAATCCTGATTTCGCACCCCTTTCACATTTGCTTCCCACAGAACACAAATCATCTACAGACTTCCCTTGGAGTAAAAACACGTCAAGTTTTGACGAGGCTTCTCCAAAGCAACGACAATAATAAAAAGGCACCGCGACCGTAGTAAGACGTGTACGTGTCTTTTTGTGGTTTCCAGAAAACGACATCGCCCCAGAACCAGAAATCGCGACCAACCACATCGCGAATTCAAAATCAAAATCGGCAGCAACGTTGTCTAGAGAAATCTCTACCTCGCCACCTCCCTCGCCTGCGTTATCGCGAAAATCGATGACGAAGCATATGTCCACCTCGACGTCACCCATTGGTGGTTCCCCTGTCATGTCGAGAAAGCACATGTCCACCTCGACGTCACCCGTCGCTACCTCTCCGGTCATGATGAAAAAGCACGTATCCTCCTCTACCTCGTATCGTGCCTCCCCTCACTCTACAGATAAACCTGACATCGAAATTGCATCTCTTCCCTCGTGGAAAAGGTCAACTTCCACTGGAACCGGTACTTCTCCTCCAAGTTATAAGGAGGAAAGATCCACCATGCAAAGATCTTTCTCCATGAGGAGTCTCGTTAGTAAAGGGACTTCAATATCTACTGGAACGTCACCCCCACCTCAAAATATCTCGACGCAGGTGAGCTTCATACGTAGGTATAAGTAAATCCGATGCAGCATTACACCTAACAATTATTCTCTCAAGTGATTCAATAAGGGATAAATATAAGATATCAATGATTATGTGTGTGTGTACAAGAAATTAATTTTTTTTCAGTTATGAGTACACGCAACAAAATACCTATAAAAGTATAATATATCTCGAAGCAAAAAATAGAAGAGAACTGATAGAAATAAATTTGAACATTTCAGACATATGACGTACTCCCTTCGAGGGGAAATGGATCTCTCAGACGAACAACTTCTCTGGCTGCCCCGAAAGGTCTGATGTATTATCAAGATAGCGATTCGGAGGTATAACAATATTTGAAATTGGATCCCCAGCGAAATTTTAAACTTGAACTGTTACCTTAGAAGAATTTCTCTAACTGTATACTATTTCTGTAAAGAAGATTTCGAGATTCTAATGCAAGAAGTACAATATCCTTTCCTGTTGCCGATACGTTACACATAAACATATCCTGATAATCAACGACGCCGAGCTGTTGTTCTAGGATGGTACTAGCTTCATCAACAGCCCTGACTTGTATCCACGAACGAGTCACCACCAGCAATACCTTTCCCAACCGAAGTCTGGATATAGCAGAGACTGGACCAGAAGAAATTCGATCGACTCCCCTCACATCTATTATCATTCTAGGGTAAACGCAACTAGCCCTTTGTCCCAGGAATTTTCCGCTTATCATCTCTCATTCAGATTTGCTTTCGTAGCCCATAAGACCACTAACACGTGTAATTTCATTCATTTTATGGCCTCGGTGTGAACTTAAGTAGGCAGGTAGTTTTAGTCGTTTAATATGTCGGACTAGGAACGATTATTAAAAACCTTAATACGAACAACAAGTCGTACATACGTTCCTTGGCCGACGAATTAGTTGAAGTTTTATTTTACGTGTCTAGTAAATAACACCCGCGTTATTAATATAAGAAAAAAAATTGCACATATGAAGTGTAATTCAATCATCATGCCTCCGGAATTAAAGTTCCGTGACGTTACTTTACGCGATGCTCTACTACACAGCCATAGAAAAACACAATTAATCAATACGTGCTTATTTATTCTTCACTGAAAAAAAACTTGCTTCGCTAGACTGTTATCGCAAACTGTAATAACCTTCACGAAGAAGCTTACGAAGAAAAGCCTGATTATAACTGAGCAATATAAAAATCGAGTTCGTACATTTGGTAAATCAACGATACATCTTTACACGCTCTAGTGTATTCGTTAATTTACCCTACAGTGATATCGTCCTTTTTGTGCTTTATACAATTTTAAATTTAACCAAAGTTCGAAGAAACTGATCAAAGGATCACTTCTAAAATTACAGGAGCCCAGCCAATCAAGATTTAACGATGCGGGTCCCAGTTCGGTACCTCAAAGCGTATCCACCCTGACGCGCCAGGGTCTGGAAGTCGTCGAATTGCTGCGTGAAGCAGAACGACAGGGCTTCACGACGGAAGATGTTCAAGTTGCTCTGGCGCAGGGTGTGTCAAATCCTATCGACTGGCTCAAGAACCAATGGCCTCATCTGGTGGAAACCGTGCAGGTTCTAGTCACCACGCAAGGCAAGGAAAGGAAGGAGAACGATAATATTGGATCACTTTCTGCGGTGGAAGCTAAAGAAGCGTTGAGGTCTTCCAAAGGCGAAGTTTGGACCGCTGTCACCGCTGCGGTTCAACGACGACAGCGCAAAGTAAGCATCGAAGTGAAAGACCGCGCGATGAAGTGGACAGATTATATGAAAAAAAGGGTACGGATAAAAATTATTTGTTTTTTCTTCAGTGCGCGGAAATAATGGCGAAGGGTAATTTTTCGATGGACGAAGTGGTAAAAGCTCTCGACAATAGCGCGGGTAACGAAGGCGCCGCGTTGTTGGAGCTACAGAAAAATCAATTGAAACCTTTTTTGATGAGGATTTGGGGTCCGCCTGTTGGGGTGGAAAACGAGGAGGCTGCACCGCGAGAAGGTCAGTGATATGTAATATGTAGAGCTATTTTCTAGAGTCTATATACTGCAGAAATAAGTATAAATACATTGAATTCAAATCGGTTTTTCATCAGAAAAATTATTTAAATTATCAAAAATCTAGGGAGAATTTTAAATGTTTAGAAGTGCATTTATGCTTTCATTTGGCAGTTTAGAATATAAAAATTGAACTCGATCGAATATTAGGAGAGCGTGGGATGTTCTTACAGATGCAGCGGGGGCGGTCGGTGGTTTAGCAGGGGTTTTCGAACAGGTTCAGGATGGGTCGGATACGGAAGCAAGAAAGCAGGTAATGTCTCCCGTAGTTGAGAATTTCGTGGCGTTGCAGGCCGACTTTCAACAACAGCTGGAGGCTCTGAAAGGACTGACCGATAACTGGAAGCTCGATGTAGATCCTTACGATACTCTCGGTAATAACCCGGTCGATTTATTCAGCAGCTTCGATAGCATGATGAGCGGAACAGTTCAGATCGATGAGAGGATGGTCCCAAGAGCCGTCCAAGATATTGATTTTGATAAGAATAAAATCACCGTCAAGACCCAACAAAGGCAGGAGGACTTGAGATTGTCGCGCGATGAATTTGCGACGGGATCGACTGTCCCAGAATTGAATGCGCTGTCACCAATCCATTACATGATCGATAAAATAGAAAAATCAAATGAGGGATCATCGACGATACAAGTGATCAATGAAACGAAGAATTCGGATGAGAGTTCGTCTCTGGTCGAAAATATCGATGAGATAGAAAAATTAAGTATGAAATCGTCGAAAATCGAAGATGCCTATAAAATAAAAGTATTGGACGCAAAGTCACTCATGATCGAAGCGACTAGAGAGAGGGAAAAATCGGATGAACGTTCACAAATTACGCAGCAGGATAACGAACCGGGTGGATCGGGAGAAAAATCAATGATTATTGAAGGAAAAAGTTTTGTAGAAACGGGAATTCCAAAACTGGAATTGAACAAATTAACGGAGGAAAATGAAATGAAACTAATGAACGTAGGTTTGAAAAAAGAGAAAATAATTTCAGATAAAAGAGATGCTGAGCAACACGTGGAACAAACTATTGCACCGACTACCCAGAGTAATGATGGCAAAGAAAGGAGTGAACATATTAACGAAGAAAAAGAGATAGAGATAAAAGAAGTTCAAGCCACATCTGAAGTTGAGAGTCACCTAGAACAGCAATCTGTTAATTCTTCTACAGAAAAAACATTAAACAAAATAACGCCGCTTTCATCGGATAGAACAGGAAAAGAAATCGAATCAAAGCAACTAAAAATTGATGAATCGGCGTCTGAGGTGGATTTATCTAACAATGAGGAAGCCGCAGCGAGAACGTCGAAAGATTTAACAGCAAAAAATCAATCGAGCTCAATTCCCGCAGAAAATGAAAATTCTATATCTAAATTCACAAAACCTATAGAATTAAATGCTATGCCTGAGCAATTAACATTAAACGAAGAACCTCCGCAAAAATCATCCGAATTAGAGTCTTCTGTACATGCGGAAGAAATAAGCGAAGAAATATCAGGGAATATTCAGTCGCAAACTCCATTGCAAGTCCGATCTGAAATAAATCTTTCTAAGGAGCAGCAAACTCCAAAGGAATCTACTAGTATTCCGCAGAATAACGTGGATGAAAAAAGCCATTCTACTTCCGAAGAATTCCCATCGATTCTTAATTCGACGAGTTCCCCTCAGTCAGTAGCAGTCGAACAATTATTACAGGCTATTAAGGCACTTCCGGAACAATTAATGGGGCCCCTAGCAGCAGCTCTTGGAATGTTATCTCCGAAAAAAGAACCAGAAATTGTTCCCATTCCCAGTATCCCAGTAACAATCAATAATAATGTTCTTTCCACTATCAAATCTTCGGATATTCCTAATATCAGCACCGAAACATCAACTCTTGACGCATCAATTATTCAGACTTCAAATAAAGCTTCAGGAAAAATTCTCTCGGTAGAATCAGTCAATGACAAGAGCAAAATATCGCAATCTACAGATTCTACGTCTGCAATAAAGCCGTCAGATAATCAGAATGTCCCTGCTCAATCACAAATTACTGATGCACCAATTATTCAGGCTTCAAATGAAGTTCCAGAACAAATTAACTCGGCAGAATCAGTTGATGATAAAAATGAAACAAAGCAATCTATAGATTCCATATCAACGTTAAAGTCATTATATAACCAAAGTATCCACATCAATACCCCAATTACTGGTACATTAACTATTCGGACTCCAAATACAATTACAGAAATAATTCCAACGACAGAATCAACCAACGATGAGAAAAATAGAGTAGAATCACCAGATAGAGTAGAATCTGGTGATTCTACGTCGGTAATAAAACCATTAGACTGTCAGACTGTTCCTGCTTCAACGAATGAATTGATTGAACAAGAGATTAGAGCTGCGACGAATAAACCGAGTAATCAAAATACAACTCCGTCTGAAATGCAATCAACTGATAATTCGACTGCACAAATTGTCACCAAGGAATCAACATTGACGACTATTAAACCTATCGTTGAACCTGTTTCAATTGCTTCTCAGGCATCTAGCAATGCTGAAAGTAACCAAGTAATAATCTCAAGCGGATCGACCAACACTGATAGTACTACCGAAGAAAAAATAAAAAATGATACGCAAGAATCTTTGATTAACAGGGAAATTAAGAATTCAATAGAAATAACTTCCGGATCTGATCAGCCTACAACGAAAGAACCAGCCGCCTCTGATTTGCCCATTGCGGAGCAGAAGTTGGTGAACGACAAACCGGTACGTATAAGCACGGTGCAAAGTAGTGCAGTAGAATTTCATACCACAGAAAAACTGACACATGACACAGGCTTAACTAAAATTCAGTCGAACTTGGAAAGAGATCCAAGCACTTCGGAGGCCGTTGTTGTAAACGCAAAACTGGCTTCAACGCAAGGAATGCAAATGGAGGAGAATTCGAATGATGAAAATATATCGAAAATTAATGCGAGCATAGCACGTATGGATATTATACCTTCGGCAACAGAATGTGTTGCCAGAGAGGGATCTATCGGCCCACAAAATATTTCTGAGAAGGAAGCGTCGACTTTACCGAAACCCTCAATTAACATTGTTGAGAAGCAGAAAGAACATATAGTGATAGAGTCTCAAGCTAGTTCTGCTTTTAACCTTGATGAACCTATGCAACAAAATATGTCACAAAATACTGAACCCAATATTTCTAAACCTGTCCAAAATCATGGACTGCTAAATATCACGGAATCTTCTTCGGTAGATGTCAAATCACGAGATACGATCTCTTCTTCTGAATCAAATGTATCTGTAGTTACTGATAGTACTACCGAGGCGTTAAAAATTGAGACTATTCAAGCACAAATTATCACGACAGAGTCCCAAAATGTATCTTCGTCAGTAGATACAAAATCAAGAGACGCGATACCTCATGTAGAATTAAACGTCTCTATAATATCTTATCCTAGTGCGGAAGAATCAAAGGCGGAGTCACTTCAAGCACGAACCGTCTCTATAAAATCACAAAATATATCATCTCCTGAATTAAACGACTCTTTAAGAGCTAATCAAAAAGCAGAGAAATCAAAGATTGAATCTATTCAAACAGAAATTGTCACAAAGACACCCCAATTAAATTCAATTACAACCGCAGATGAAGGAAAAGATATGCAAAATGTTCAAATTCAATCAAATAATATAGAATCCAGTTCCGCAGAAATAAAATTGGATACTCATACTAATTCAACAGAAAATAAATCTGTAGAGATAAATGAAAATTCCGAAGTCACGAGCAATAATGCGCCGATCGCTTCATCATTGAATATTGTTGAACAAATCACAGAGCACGATAGCAAGTCAATTTCCACTGAAAAAATTGGTTCGCCATCGAAACCTACATTATCCACTGCTGAACTGTCTAATAATATAACCGAACCTGCTAATTCGCAAGTCACAAGTAACGATGCCTCGTCATTTAGACCATTAAACACCATAAATAAAATTACAAAACAGACTGCAGAATCAGCTTCCACTGAACAAACTGATTTAGCATCGACACCTACATTAGCCACCGCTGAAAAATCTAACGATCTACTTGGACGCGCTAATTCGCCGAGCGTGGAATCTTCCTACGACTCCTTCGAGTCGATCCCGGAAGCTGAAAGGGATATTCTTTCCCCGGAATCCGAAAGCGTGCCAGAAGTATTGTTGGAAACTAATATTGAACAACCTAAAGAAAGCACCGTACAAGTAACTGTCAATGAAACCACCTCGAATAAATCTAGCGAGGTTTCTAAAGACCTTCATCAAGATAATGTTGATGATGCTAAACATAAATCAGGAACTACCAAGCCTCTCGTAGCGACGCAAGATAACGATCGCATTCCTTCGAATCGAAACAAGGAAAAGAATAAAACGCAACATTCTTTTTTGAATACTATCGCTAATCTAATTTTCTCGAGTGCCAGTTCAGAAATTAATCCTGAAGAAAAAATTCCATCTGAGATTTCTTCAGTTCTGAATTCTGTGGAAAATTCTTCCGAAAGGCATATATCGAAAAATCTCACTGGAATCTCAGACACTTTCGACATTAAAGTTTCAGAGTCTCCTATGATAACTGTCACTGATTCTGCTCCAACAAAAGAAGCAATTAACGCGACAATCGCAGAAGAAATCGATTCAAAAAAAGAAAGTGAAATTAATTCGGTAGTAATTAAAACTGAACCTTCCACAAGTCCCGTTCATTTGAATACAATCAAAATCTCTCAACCTACAAGAAAAATCGAAAATCCTTCAACTTCTGCGCCAATGAAATCTGTAGACAATAATAAAGTTTCAAAAACGGGAAAATCAGCATCGAGGCAAACTCCTGCTAAAATAGTTTCGAAGCCTCCTTTGAAGAGTAGATCAAAATCACCAGTTAAAAAAGCGACACGAAGGAAATCCCCATTAAAATCGATCAGAAAGCCCATGAATACTACAAAAACGACTATAGTGAAAATTGGAAACACTCCGAAAAGTACGACAATTTCGAGAGCAAAAGAAACGGCCAATCAAATATTAAATAAATCTGTAGCACCAATTTTGAAAATCAATCAAAATGACACCAAATCACTAGGAAAAAGTTCTTTGGAAAAAAGAGGAAGCAGAGAATCGTTAAAGGGAAGTAAAGTTACTGTTAAACAGAATGAGAAACCCGAAAGTTCGACAGTATCTAAAAATGTAGGGACCAAAAAGGTGAATCCTAAGGTGGAATGCAAAACGAATATTTTAATGAAAGATCGTATTCAGGGAAAAACGAAATCCAAAGCAATCACTGCAGTAGAAAAAGTGGTAAAAACTATAGGCAATAAAGAGGAAAAGGTATCTGCGATTAAAAGCAATGAAATTACTTCGCAAGAAAGTCTTGGAAACCAATCGACCGTGCTAAAATCAAAAATTCCTGTTTCCACAAAAATTCCAATGATTAGAAGTAGAAGACAGAACCCCGCGCAAATATCCATTGCGATCCACAGAAAAACTAGTGTCAGCGCTAGCAAGCCAATTTATTCGTTTCCGAAAACCTCAACGTCTCTAAAAAATGATATTTCAAAGAAAACGGTCACTGTTGCTCCGATTTCAAAAGTGGGAAAGACAATCGATAATAAAAATAATTGCGACGTGAAATTGGAATCACAAAAAGAGGAAAAAGAGGATATCGTGAAGAATACTATAAAAGATAAAGATATGAAGGAGACACGAAGTGATTCCAATGAAAGTTCAAAAACTTCAGAGAAAAAGAATGCTCTGATTATTCAGGGAGATTCTATAAATTCAAAAGAAAACGAAGAAGAAAAAGATGAACACTCGGAACAAATTTCGACTGATTCGGATCCCGAAGAAGACGGATTCAAAGATGAAAGTGAGGGTTCATTGGATTCTAAATCCGAGGACTCCGAAGAAGAACCCGAAAAAAACTCTGAGGGCGAGAATTTTGAACGAAGCCACTCCGAGGGAAGTTCAGAAATGTCAGAAAATCTGGAAGAAGAATCAGAGGAAGAGGAGGATTCAGTATACAGTAGTAGTAGTTCAGTGGACGAACTGATGAATGCCGAATACATATTACAAAAGACCCTGAATAAAATAAAGGCTGAGTTATCGGAATACGAGTCCGAGGATGTAGAAGAAGAAGAAGAAGAAGAAGAAGAAGAAGAGGATAAAGAAGAAGCAGAAGAAATAGATAATAATGACGAAATAGTACAAGAAGATAATAGCAAAGAAGCAGGAACCAATAAAAAGGAAAATGACGAAAAAGAAATAAGAGAAAAAGAGGAGGAAAAGAAGCTCGATAGAGGCGAGGAAGGAAAAGACGAGGACAGCTCAGACGAGATTTCAGAAGAAGCTGAAACCGAAACCGAAACCGCGAAAGGCATCGCATCGTCTTCCTCGAAGGACATTCCTAATTCGACGAAAGAAGAAAATTCGCTCAATAAATCCACCGCGCAATTAAACGTCGATGAACCTGAAGTATCTACCATAGAAACAAGCAAAAAATCCCAAGAAAATCGAAATCAATCCACAAAAGTGGACTCGAAAAAGGAAGCAACGAAAAAAATTATGTCAAAAACTATCCTGACGGCATCGACGACCAACAAGTCCCCTAGGAATTTAAAAAATCGATCGAATTCGAAACAATTAAAAACCCCCATCGCTAAACAAATCCAACCAGTCGCGTCGGCGAAGCAAAACGCCCCGACGAGCGTTGAAATGACGCCAAGGGTGAAACGTAGAAACACGGTTTCCGCGGCTATGGGGCGCGTCGCAACGTCCGATCAGAAGAATAAACCGAAGAAGCGATTCTCGCTGGTGGCTAATTGCATTCGACAATTCGAGGGCGAAGACCCGCAGCCGAAACGGAAAAATATCAAGGAGTGCGCGCGAGAGGCCAGCCCCGTAAAGAGGGAAGGCTCTCCTAAAGACGAGAGGGAGGTCAGTAGACGCGTGCCAATCCCCAGTCTGCCGACTGTCAATCCTGCTGTTGACAGGCCAATGTCTACAAACAGCTCGAATCCGAGTGAAAAGAATCTGGTTGAATTTGAGAAACAGTACAAAGCGAGTCTTTGGATCGGTCTTGCTGTGCGTTTTAATCCTAGAGTTAAGAGTGTACTCATTACGTTCCGGCTGCGGATCGATCGCGGTAAGTATTTTTTCATTGTGTGACTAACTGTGTTTTTTACTCCTCCTTTTTTTTCACTCGATGGAAACAGAACCGAGATTTGACTGACGTTAATATCGAATCGAGAAACAAATCAAGAATGATAAAGTATTTTTTCTTTAGTATTTATCTTTGATTCGTTATAATTGTAATCTGGTGGAGAAATTTCGAAGTATATTTTTGTTAAGATCCATTTCGAGGGATCTAAAATTAGATGTTTATTGGAATTTAATAATTCCGGGGGAAAATTTAATGTTTAAATTCCATTTTATGCATCTTTTGGGTGCTTATATCTTCTATAGGAGAAGCCACGATTGCATCCGAGAAAGTCATTTCATCGGAGATGCATTGAGTTCATTCGCTCATATATTCTTAAGAGCTCGTTTCTAGACGTTGGTGTCTCCAGCATAATTTTTTTTTTGGTTTTGCATGATTATGATGTAAGTTATACATTATACGCGAATGCTACAGCTTCCATAGATTTTTAGGATGCACTTTAATAATAAGAAATGGCAAGGAATTTTGAGTTGGTTTACCTCGAATGAATGTTACAAGAGAAATGTTATCGTAAATAAATAAATAAATTGCGGAGATCTCCATTTTCAATTTTTACCGACGTAATAAATAAATATTCAGGTGGAATCGTATGATCAGGGGCTCTTTCTCCCAAGTCGGCCAACACACGACGAAAAATATATCGAACAGAAAGTTAAAATTTTAAAAAACTCACCATTGCTGATCACAAGAAACGATATGCTCTTCTTAGATTTCCTCACAGTCGATTTTCTGCTTTACAGAGGGTCGCGCGCCGTTTGCTGGCGGAAGGTAAAGCGTCGAACTACGACGAGGCGGAAGTGGCAGCGAGTCTCCTGGCCCTCAAATTCGGGGACGAGGAATCGCTGCACGCTGCGAAGGAATGCAGTAGCATCGAGGCAGCTTTGGCCTTTCTGCAACAAGAGTGTGAACTTTGCACTGGACGTTTCTGCATGAATCAGGTGAAGTAACGTGTCCTATCATAGATCAGATGCATCTGCCGTATGTTCGATACTAAAGAGACTAGGTGCAAGAACGTGTGTGTGTATTTCTTTCTAAATTTTAATCTGGAGATATTAAGAACCATTTTCAATACTCTAATTATTTTGCAGTAAGTATTAGTCTCAGAAATTATTCAAGAATAAGAAAAATATATAATAGAAGAGTTACGTAAAAAGAAAAATAGTCTCGCGAAATATTTATTTATACGACTTACCACTCGAATATCAGATGACCTCCATGCTGAAGTGCATTCACCGCTGCTGCAACGACTGCGCGAAGAATTACTTCACCATTCAGATCAGCGATCGTAGCATCACCGACGCGGTGTGTCCTTATTGTAAGGAGCCCGATTTGAAGGACGCCTCCGAGGACGAAGTGTTGGAGTACTTCAGCATCTTGGACATACAACTGAAGGCTCTCCTGGATCCGCCGATTCATGAGCTCTTCCAAAGGAAGCTTCGAGATCGAACTTTGATGCAGGATCCGAATTTCAAGTGGTGCGTTCAGGTGAGTAGTTCTGTTGCGCCAGATCAAAATGAAGAATGATCGTTCTCGTTTTTTTTTTCTTATAGTGCTCGAGTGGATTTTACGCGAACCCACAGCAGAAGCGTCTGATCTGTCCCGATTGTCGATCCGTTACTTGCGCATTGTGTCGAAAACCGGTGGGTATCTGAAAACCAAATAAAGATTCCCCTATATTTTATTGGGAGAAAATTAAAATTATCTAAAATTTAGTTATCATTAAATCGCTTTATGTCACTATTTGACGTGAATCTTAATGTAACACTCTTTAACCGAATATTTCAGTGGGAAAAGCAGCACGAAGGAATCACCTGCGAGCATTTCGCCGCGTGGAAGGAAGAAAATGATCCGGATTATCAAGCAGCGGGTCTCGCGAAGCACATGGCGGACAATGGCATCGATTGTCCCAAGTGCAAATTCCGATATTCCCTCTCCAGGGGAGGTAACATAATACACCTCGCAAATTTTCGAAGTCCCAAAAACTATCGATCGTTCAGTAACATTTACAAACATTATTCTCACGACAGGTTGCATGCATTTCACGTGCAGTCAATGCAAGTACGAGTTCTGTTGCGGTTGTGGTAAGGCGTTCATGATGGGGGCAAAGTGTGCAGTCAGCCCTTACTGCGCTAAATTGGGTCTGCACGCGCATCATCCTCGAAACTGCCTGTTCTATCTACGCGACAAGGAGCCGGCGCAATTACAGCAACTCCTGAAGGAGAATGGAATCGACTACGACACGGAGGGACCGGTAGGGGATCGCAAGTGCAAGGTGCAATTGCAGAAGGAGACACCTGCCGGTGTCGTAGATGCTGTGTGTCATTCTGACGTGGTTGAGGGTCACGCGGGATTGTGCAGGTATGTGTTAATATAAAGAAGAAGTTTGTGCATACTTCTGCGTAATTTTGTATGAGATAATATTTGATAGCTATCTTGCAAAAATAACGAGACTCAAAATAGGACTTCTCTCTCGTATTAGAGATATTGAAGTTAAATGAGCTATCTGCCCATAGGAGTGGCCGTGTGCCAATCCTAGTGGCCCTAAAAAATCTTAAACCATTGGATGGTGGCAAAGGTACCCCTACTAGCATGTAGCCCACCTTACTTCTGTGTATACTTCAGGACATTTATATATGATTCTATCAGAATAGCAGACAAAATATTATATTCATGTCATTTCATATCAAGTTACCATATATAATTTACTACAAGACATGTTAATTTCATCTTCGAATTTTATCTATACGATATAATAAATATTAATAATCGCCTTGCCGTCAAAATAACGTCACCGAGTGATCTATTAGGTACAGACTTTCAAAGACAACTCGCGAGATAGTCATCTCTCGATCGTCCTGTAATGATCTACTTTAGTTAGCAATTATCCTATTGATATTCAGACCCCACTACAACGAGTACCTCGTGCGAAAAATTCGTTTTCGATCATTGGAGCCAATACCTCTGCTAAACGTTGACGATCTCGAGACGTGTATCCTTCGCGCGGGCCTTAAACTACCCCCCAACTGGTACGGCCGGGACCAGGAAGACTACCGGAAGGATCTGGTCGAGGTAATTAGAGTTTGTGCAGAGCTTAATTAAAACCGGGCACTTTTCCCCGCAGGCAGCACTACGTTGAGTACTTGGCGGGCCTGGTGCTCGAGGGCAAGGTGGACCCAGTGGCCGTCTTTGATTTGAACGACGCCAAGCAAGAGTTGCGCCGACGGGGAAAAGTCCCGCCTGCGAAGGGCCAAGAAATGTCCGATCAAGATTACCTCAAGGCCTGCATTCAGGTGACTAACATGTGTCTGATTCGCCTGCTTCGCTTTTTTTATCGTCCCGACTAATTCCATTCCCTTTTTTCGGAAAGATTTCGAATGAACAATTATGAAACACTATAAGTGAGAGAGTAAAATATGGATTGATTCACGAAGAAAAATCTTGCCACTCTTACATTCCGAAATTTGTGCAAAATGTTTGTACAGAAACTGGTACAAATTTTTTAATTGAATGTCGCTAATACTCGCGCGCGTATGAGATAAAGAAACTTTGCAAATCAGGCGCCTCGAAATACACACGAAAATATTTTCCTAGGAGATAATAACCGGCGTGAATGTGTTTAAGAGGATGAGTTGAAGTTTAATAATAGTAAACGATTCGTTGGATCGTGATGCCTTAATATCGCGCCTTCCGCTAACATTCCTCGATACGTCCGTCACAAAACAATAATGATCTTTCTGTATTTATGTTTTTAGGTGGTGCAGAGGGATATTCCGTTGGAATGAGGCGATTGGGAGGATCTATCGCGAAACTTATCTATAACGTATACATTTGAAATCTTAAGATGTGCATCGTTTTTCACCCTATTTATTTTATTTATTAACCGTTCTGTAGAAAGAGAACTGGAAAAAATAAAGTGCAACGATGTCATTACATCAGAAAGACTGAAGGATTATATTGGCTGGTACTAGGAAAGCAGGACTACGCTATTGATGAGGTATCCACATAGGAAATAACGAAAAAACTAATAGAGTTGCTGTGGTTAGTTCATTAATAATGCAAATAACCTAGAAAGTCTAATAAAAATAATATGAGTGATACGCCAATATATAGCCGTAAGTTCCTTGCTGATAATTATACCAAAAAATCAAAACATTTTGGAAAAAGTATGCATAATTTCACAGTGAGAGGAAAGGTAATATTTCTTGCATCTCTTCTATAGAAAGCAACCTTTAATGTTGTAAATAGAAGAGGACGTTACAAAGGGTGATTTTTCATATAACGATAAACATTTATTATGAAAGAATACAATTTTATCACACAGCAACATTATATTATGTGTCAGTTCTGGGCTATGTGGTTTACGATACATATATGCTAAAAGTTTTCATAGATATCTTTGTCTATGAAAAAGAATACTTAGGTAATTAAATTACAACTCAATATTTTACCACGTAAGCGAAGCGGATAATGTCGTGAGTAATAGCAAATTTTACAAAATAGACAAAATGACTTCATGAAGATTGCTAGTTATTTATTTCTACAATTGATACATCACTCCTTGCTTCCCATAAAAATAATTCACGATATTAATAAATCGAGATTTAGCCAAGTTCCTTAATGAAATTGTGTAAACTACTCCTCTTAGACTTAGATGTCCCACTTGTATTTATAATGTTCTTAAGTTTATCTAAATTGTTTTTTTTATTTTTCATTGGAAAGTTTTTCTTGGGAGTTTTTACAAGTTTAACAACGTTTTGAACATCTGTTTGCACCTTTGGTTTCGGTGTACCATCTAAAGATATATTTAAACCTGCCGTTCTGTCTTTCATACGTTTTTTTTTCTTCTTATTAGTTATTTGTATAGGCGTTTCTTTCCTATCTTCAAATTCTAGTCCAAGCAAAGGACGTGATTTACTCAACGGAATCCTAGTGTTCATAGAACATACTAAACAAGTGATAATTAGCTTATTCGGTCGATTTTGAATGCATTTCTTTAACAGGCTCGCACGATATCGCGGTAAGCTTTCTTTCTTCTCCGATTGACGAATGATCTTTTGAATGGAACTCGAAGGCGTTTTACCCGGCGCGATGCGAACTTTGTGCGGCGTTACAGACCACAGTGATCCACAATGTGAACACATTTTTATCGGACCAAAAGGTTGCCTAGGGAGGTCTGTCCCATCTCCTGAACGACGGCAGACATTTCTGGAAGTCAACGTGTAAAGAATAATTGGTCAAACTCTATAATAGAATTTATAGTTGCATGAAGTATCGAGGATACTTTGCCCTCTCGATCGATAATATTATCAGTTAAAAACTGGGAAAACCAATTTTTTGTATTTAGTACTACCAGTGGTTTTCATAATTATTTATATTTTTATCAATAATGCTGAAATCTCGTATACTGATATAAAAAAAAACTAGCGATGTTATTTTCTATCAACCACCTAAAAATTGTAAAATTTTTTACATCATACAGGTTTAATCGCTACTTCAAAGATATTTCATATAAATGTGTAGTTATTCAACATTGCGTAAATTAATTACATATATAAATATACAATGCTAATACGCAAATTTAAATTAATCAGTTTCAGTGATAGCGCAAGAGAATTGACAAAAAAATTTCTTATTAGACGTACTAATAACATTTCCAATGGAGGCGAAAAAATTCATCGTATTTGCATACGATTCATAAATCCACCAAGAAAATAGATTTGAATATTTAACAATTCTCAAATTCGAGTATTAAAGTGAAGAGCAGTAACTTTTTAGGTTAAGTACGTAAAATCGAGTTTTCCTTACACATAATGCGTTCGTAAATTGTTCGCATCACGGCTTGCCACCTTCGTCAAATAAATCATAGAGTTCCATAAATGTTTAATGTGTGGTTCCATTCCGTATTTTCACGTAACATGTACTTGTTATAACTGTTTGTATACAAAAAAATATCAGCTGACGCGGGAAACTTGGGCATTGACCCCCATTAGCTATATCTGTATAAGGAAGGACACACCCATACGAATGTGTGTAAGCCGGGAACCAGCGCCGCAGCGACTAAAATACGCGCGTATTTCAAAATGAGAAAATATTGCGTCGTAAAACTACGTAATATGCTACAATCATAAACGACATATTGTATGAAATGATACATTTAATATTTGGCGAATATATCTCGACGAAATAACAGTTTTATGATGAGACATAACTAAACTTCGAGAAAATGTAGTTCTTTTAATTAACTGAATTAGCAAAACGTATATTACTATATTAGATTTTTATATAAACATAATGTATTTAATTATCAGCTCACGAAATGAATCTTTTCTTCCTCTTACTGAATAAAACAATTTATCAGTCTCAAGAATACTTAAAATCTTTGGTCAAACTAATCAGCTTTAATCAGTATTATCTCTCCACCTATAAATTTATCGGGTAAATTGATATAACACTTTTTTGAAGATCACATCGATCTACAAAAAAGCATTATACCAACATAAGCTAAAGATCCACAGGTAGCGAAATAACCATGATTGAAGCTTATTGAAATAGTACCACTACCCTGTACTCGATTTCTTCAGCTCTGATTAAAGTTTATCTTTCGAATAAACTTCTGAAAGATAATATTATTGGCAAAAATAGCATTTATATTTTAGGATGATATATTTTATTCAGACGTAAACAGATTAACAAATTTGAAGTTGACCACCACATTACCTAAAATCATTACTGCGACTGCAGTGTAATATCATAAAAAGGATTAACACTGTTATTGCATAATTTGAAGCTACTGTTCTGAAAATCATTATCCGTGAAATTTAAGTCTCGTAAGAATTCATCGGGCATCAAAATTCCGAACTCGATTATTTGAATATAAATTTTGGCGGGAGAAGAGCATAACGCGGGACGTTATTGATTGCAGACGACAGTGACGTCATCGCGGATCACGCCACATCCCCGCCCATGGATTCTCGCATTCTGATTGGTCCATACCACAGCTTTACTGTCCATAACCAGGCATGACCATCGTCATTCGAACACCTAAAGATAGGACGACGAAGAGCTATTTTCTTCAATAATCTGTCCCCCTTTTTCATTCTTATTTACCTATTCTCTCTCATTTCTGACATATCTTTTCAAAAGAGCTTCTAAAATTTCCTTGAATTACTGCTCCTAACTTCTCCTACTTTCAAATCAATCAAAATCCATGAAATTTCAAAATATTAACGTCTCTCAATCGTTCCATCATACACATGTACTCATTTCATCCGTAAAAATGTCTAAATTCATTGAAATCAAATTCAAAGATGAAATCTATTTCATCGAAATACATAACTGTCTGTATTTCAAGACTTACGTCTTTCACGATAGCTTCGGTCGAGTCGAGTGTATACGCAGTGGCAGCAGGCAGTCACCTCGCTTCCATACATTTATATTGGTACGTGTCTCCGACACGCTAGGCGATTCTCATTTTATACGATCCGAAAGGCATCGCACATTGCCTATCGGTGGGGGTTAATGGCACAAAAATTAACGTAAGAGGCAATGCTTCGCGCGAAAAATTCTCGGGAAACGCGGATCATTGACGAATCCTCATTTCATACAAATATTTTATCCTCCAATTTGGCCGCTACGTAAACCGTACATAGTGCGGAGTTGTCCGTGAAGTGCACGCTGGCCGCTTCTTTCAAACCCGCTTTATAACCGGCAGTCGCGCAGCGTGTGGGTGCCTGGTGCGCCTCTCCGCATCGCAGTCTCGACCGAACAACGCTCGAGTCTCGGACTTCCTCGTGTTTTCTTCATCTCGCGCGTACGACGCGGAATCATCGTCGGATCTCGGCGAAACGCCGATTTTTTTGCGAGTTATCTCGTGCTCGACGTGTGCGTGAAAATTCCAGTGCCCTCGAAAACAGGAAAAATTCCCAAAAATAAAAATCGTTCCCACGAAGCGACCCGCAATTATCCGTGCACCCGTTGTATGTCCCGTCCCGCCTTCATCCCCACCCGTTTCCGTCCAATAACGTGTGTGCTCTTCGTCTCGAGAGAGGAAAATCCGGAGTACAGATCAAAGATCGAAGATCGTCGGAAAGCTCTCTCTCGTCGAGAACGCGAGTGGCGTATCGTCCTCACGTTATCGTCGTCAACGAGATAGTTCAGTCGTCCGCCGACTTTCTCGAGCTGCACTCAGTAGCGATCAGATCACTCGTCGCGTCCGTACTCCGTTTCTCCTCGGTGAATCTGCGAAGGGATCTCCGGCGAAGGAAGAAGCTGCGGACACGTGGAAAGCATCGTGGAAAGAACGCGAGAATACGATCCGACGATAACAGGTAAGCGAGCGGCACTTTTCCTCCGCAGTTACGGCTCCTCGCGATTTTTCACCCTTAAGATTATTCGGGTTCGCTGCGGGTAGGTACTTTCTGCAACCCTCGTGCGTCGTGCTCAGTGGCGGATCCTCCGTTCTCAGGACCTCGTTCTTTGGGTGTTTCCGGTTTTCCGAAGCAAAAATCCTCGGAGGGGAATAATTTATATTTTCTTTCCATCGATACACCGAAATGATTTCGCGACGTCCATTGATTCGGACTTTAGTTTCTCTCGGGAGAGTGCAATTCTCCTCGCTGCACGCGTTTGGACTGCAGAATTTATTCAAAAAATTCCTAGTTTTTCTCGCGAAGATCTTTCGTATCGAAGAATCGTTGTTGCGGCGAAGAGTCGTCCCATGGAATCGCACACTGCGACCGTCGCGGTTGATTGATGATTATACCTTCCGAGGTAAATTTTTGCGGTCGACCGAGCCACGCGCCAATTGCAGCGTGCGCACTATACTCAGGATCGTTTGCACTTTCGCGCGAGCGGAGGCGTCTACGTCACGATATATACAATAACTCATACGACGAAGTTTATCATGCGTAGCCAGACGATGACCGCTCGCAGTCGCACACGTGTTCGACGATCGGGTATCACATATCGTACGAAGTTCCTCGTACACACGCTTACGCATCGCATTCCCGCGCTGCGTCAAGAGAATACCTAACCCCGTGTCTCGAATGTCGAGCGTCTTTGAAATCCCCTCCCCGATTTCGCAGTGCGATTAGCGCACTGTCGTGAAACCGCTAATAAACGCGCGTAGGTCGATGCACCGCGACTATTATGCAAGCGATTAAGATTCGTATCGGGAGCATCGCAAGCAAATGAGCGGAGAACCATAGTGTCGGAGGTCAGGATTATTATTCGTTGACCAAGTCGCGTTAAGACCACCACGTGTGTCTCTCTCCGTACTGCAGCATGTATCTATGCGCAACGACGTACCGGGTGTCCAAAAAAATAGCGGAGCTACTGTAATCGAGTGTGAAAGTGAATTTTGAGAGTGGTAAGGAGAGATTGTGCAATAAGTGACTAGGAAATATTCTTTTGGTTCCAACGTGTGATCGACACTACTTTAGGAGTTGCTAATTATGTGTGCATGCAGATATGCAGCATCTAAGGAGTTATCTTAGCAATTTTCTTGATGGTGATTCTTCTTATTACTCGACGTTCGGGATAGATTTGCGATGGCCTTGTAATTGTATAACACACTGAGTGAGATCTAGCAGAAGATTAACCTTAATCTGTGCGTTTGACTGGTGGATGATATAATGAAATAGCGCCTTAAATGTATATACCTATATTGTTTTGAAGCACGTGCTGCGTAGGAATGACTGCGTTCAAATAGGTGTATCGATTAATCAAGAGAAATTGATTTATTTCTACACAAAACAAGAAAATTCTTATTTGTCCCTTTTCATTATCTATTTTTTTTTACTATCAGCGGTGTTCATAATTATCTGCAGCGAGAGTCCGCAGTGGACGCTATACAAAAGTGATAAGAATCTCCCTCTATAGGTACTGAGAAAAAAATGTGATAGATTTGACTAAATTAGCGTTCACGTGCGGGGAACGCAGATTAAGTTGCTTGAACTAATGATTTGCTAGACTTGACTACAACTTTTTTTCGTGAAACAATTTTTAACCATTATGTATAACCAAATTATTTAATTCAAGTAACTAAATGGGAATTCCTCACCCGTGACCGCCAATTTAGTCAAATGTACTTTTTTTTTCTCTGTGTAACAGTAATTTTTTTCCCGAGCCTTGCAACTTCATGGGAGATTCAAGTCTAATTTTGATACGTCATTTTTGTTCACTACCGAACGCAGAAAAACAACCGAACTTCCGTAGTTACTATCAAACATGTTCGTTTACAAAAGGCGATAGAAATATTCGAGGAAATGTTCCTCTTTCTTTGTAGCACTGCAATAGGAGCTCAAAAAGGGATCGCACTCGCTACACACTCAGGCGTGTGCTAGGGTGGATAATAACACTTAGGCATTAGCCACTTTACGTGGGAGGTTGTTAAGCAATGTAGCCGGTGACCGGAATTCTCCCCGTGCAGGAGACAACCAATGCCGTTTCCGGCCGAACGAGCAACGTTTATTCAAATTCGATCTTCCTTCATTCGCCCAGAGGCGACGAAAGCGATCGATCCGATCCTCGCATCGGCTCACTCTGTCTCACTAAATAAACTTGCGCGTCTTCCGATCTTTGCTCGCCTCAAAGAATCGCGCGTGATGTTCACGAGCGTTAACGATCCTCGTAACGCGACAGCGATGTACCGCTACGAACGAAGGCGTGAATTGAACGAACGAACGCGTAAACTAGTTCTAATTTCCTGCAACTTGGATATTGAAAGGTGGGCGAAAGGAATTCGAAGATGGATGAAATTACGAATTTACGTGGGGAATTCTAAATATGTTTGCCCTGTGGGAACGTAATCAAACCCGCGGAAACTTTAATTATAACAGAAGCGCGTGTATTTAAAGATGAGATAGGGGAAAAAACATCACGAAGGACGCTAGAGAGAGAATTATTTAAATAAATTCTTAGAGAAATTTGCAAGTCCTCCGATAAGCGAACGTATTATAACACAGAGAAATGAGCAGTGCCACTTCACGATACTGGCGGCCCTAGAATAATACCTAATGAAGGCGCATCTCCAAGGGCAAAGTTAAAATAGTGACGCGCGCGCGCGCGCGAAGGAGAAGGGCGACAGAAATCTCTACTCCCACGTCGTCGAACGCCCCCGAACTGCGACGTCGCAGGAGGCTTGGCTATACGCACGGTAGATACAAAGTCTACGATAGACGCACGCGCTTCCGATGTCATCTATATTCACTCCAGAGACACTATTCGTCCACCCTGCTTTCATTCTTTTTCTCTCACTTCGTAGACTATTTATATCGTCGTTCCACGCCATCCGTTTATTTTGAGCTGTATTCTTCGAAAATTCTGCGTTCCCATTGGCGTTTACCTTGGCACGACTCGACGGTATAACGCAAGTAACAGGGTCCAAGGTCCGCTGCGTTTCTCAGCGCGAGAGAGAGAGACTCGTTATCTCATGCACCCGCTGCCAGACGCGGTCGCACAATCGACTCTATGGTACAATCGAACCGTGAGAAAAGCAACGAGTGGGAAAGACTCGGACGCTATGTTGTCTCATTCTCGCATGGAGGGGCGTTTTATCGCTTGTTGCGTTTAGTCGGTGCGTTGCAGTTTTTTACAGACAATAACTACGGAATTGGATAAACGTCAAAACATAATTTAGGTCACGCTTTCAGCAGATGGTTTTCCCATTCATCCGATTTTTATCTTTTATTTTTAATTTAATTATTGCAAATCGAATTCGATTAATCAGGCTTGCCTGTTTTCGGATTTGTAAATCATTTTCAGAATAGAAGCACTATTATTTTTTTTATATAATAAAAAGCCTGTAACTCTTGATAGTCGGACACACAACTACATTGATCAGCTCCCTTTAATTACAATACGCGAAGCATTTATTTTTTACTTCAACGACGTACCGTGGCAATCGTCAGTGTTCTATGAGATGAATTGACTTTAATCGGGACCTTTGGACGAAATTCCCCTCTATCAGTCAATTTAGATAACCTGCATTGCACGTATTCGGCGAGCACGTAGGTGTAGATATTCCTCCGTTCAATATACGCGCGTGCTGAGCATTCTCTCGTGACATCTTTAATCGTTCAGAGTAATATGCATACAGTCCAAAGTTCAACGTCGTCCCGGAATCAGTTGTTCCTTTCGTCGCTCATCGCAGATAGGTACCTACTCTCCGTAGGAGGATCAGAATTGCGTAGGTATCGCGAACTTTGAAAAAATATTGGACTTTAGAACGAGTTTTTTATATTGCGCCGCGAGACGCTTTTATCTACTACATTCGACACGACGTGGTGCGACATAAAAATGTTACATATATAAATTCAGTGGGTGTGTCTCTCCAGAGTGAACGAAATAATAACGACAATGTGGATACGTATATCTACGAGGTGTGTGCAAAAACAAAACACGCCTTAGTCACTATTTATATGAATTGAGTAACTCGTTAGATCGTTTTCTATTTTGCGAATCTCGTCTGACGTTATTTTTTTTGTTTTCAAGTGGATTGATATCATTCAAAATTACTGCTGAAAGCTGACTATTTTAAATGCTATCCAAATACCGTTACAATAGAGGTAAACGAGGTAAAACGGGGTAATAAGGTTGGACCGCAATTATCATGGTTTGTAACGGAAGGCAGGGGCCAACTCTAGTATTCCATTTTTCCACACTTTCTCCTACATGTTATTTGACTTAGCTGTACAATCAAGAGAAATCTTTAATCTATCCACTGTCGATTTTATGCACGCTTCGAAGGAACTTGAATAAATTTGTGAATCCCTTTTCTATTTGTATTAACACCAATACCGTATCGCAATACACATTTCAAACGCACGATATCGTGCGTTTTCATGCTACATATGAGAGACTTTATCAGATGATCTAGAGACGAGAATCCCATCCACCGTAATATTAGGCTAATACAGGTGAATTTAAATGAATCATTAAATGGTTTTTTGTGTGAACACGCATATAAATGATTTCACGGAATACGACTCTATAATATACTTATGTATTTCCTTTGAATAAATACGAATCAAGCACGCAAGAATGACTCATGAGGTCTCTATGAGGCTAAACTTACTCGCCAGGAAAAAAACTTCAATCACTATTATCTCATTACCTATGGGCTTTTGACTGATATTTGTATAATACTTTTTTGAAGATTACGTTTTTATTTAAAATAAAGTCTTACATCGGCATATGCCAAAAATTCATAAATAATGAGATAATAGTGATTGAAATTCCTTTCCTTTTCTGACGAGTGAGTTTAGCCTCACATGGTATAGACCATGGTAGATGGTCCACAGCCTAAAGTCTCTATAGGCTCTAGGCTGTGGAATGATATGATGCATGCGTACAAGAATATGATAGCAATAAATGCATGGAAAGGCACATTCAAACTCAGTCGATTAGAGCATATTTTCGTCTCCGTCCTCAGTAGGACGGATCGATAAGTACGTCGCAAAAGACAAGGATTCAGGTATCGCAAAGTAATACAGACACGGCTCATTTGATCTGCGCTACATAGTTGAACTACACTATACCAACTTAACGTATGTTTTTCTCTCTTCCACTTAATCATCAACAATTGGCTCTCTGTTTACCAAGCTTTCACTTTGAGTTCATTATTCCCATCGACCGAAGGACGCGTTCCGAAGCGCAATTCATCGCCAGGAGCCGACCTTGGACGCATGGCTATCGACACAACTAACTCCTTATGCGTATAACAAAATCATCACTTACTTACTAAGTTTCAAACTAACTGCTCTACTCTACTTCATTCATACATCTAGTAGATAAAGCAAGAATTATATCGGATCAGTTCTTTCGAAATTCTCATCATACATATATCGATTGTTCGCGTCTCATTTTAAGAGCTGGTGGTTCAGTTTAAGAGCCGATCCAATTTACACGACTATCTATCAAACTCTATTGATCCTTATCATCTGTATTTCATATCTCAATTACCAGAACACTAATTATCGAGGTGCCTATAAGAGCCAATCAAAATTACAGAAAAATTTATACGAGAGTTTCATTACAAATATATCAGCTGTATTCATAGATGAAGAGTGAGGTAAGACGGGATACTTGAGTTGGCTCCTGTCTCCCACTACAAATGACAATAATCAAGGGTCAATTCGAATACTGCGTTTTACCCTTCTCTCCCCTAGCGACCAGAAGAACGTTACTGCGGACTTTGATTCCTCGACGAAGGTGTTTGTCCCTGATAACGCAATAAGCGTGAAGTGTCCCAGTCGTCTATTTTAGACGTTCAGGCGGAGCAACAGGGTTCGTACTCTTGTTATGTAAGTGAATTGCTTCGGTTGGATCGCTCTATAAAGACGCATGTTTATCTCTGTCTCGAATATTAGCGTATAAATACGTATAGGATAATTGTACTGGTAACAGAGGTTTGTAATTACTTGTACAGTTTCAAATAAGAGTCCTAGTGAAGATATACATTTTTTTATGAACACTTGTAGATAAATATTTATGAAATAATGCCGTTTGTATTATAATCATTTCGACATTTATCTACCTATGAATGAGCTCATTCAAGATCAGTCACTAATCTATTAGCTAACATTCCATACTCATTGATTGACATAGGCAGTCTAAGCATTGTGAGTTTAGGATATTCTCTGAACGATCAGTGATATATGAATAACAAGACACGGAGGAGCTCGAATATTTTCATTGTATAATTATATGCGTCAATGGCTACTTGATTATTTAAATTATTAGCGTTTTGAACATTCATCAATTCCGACCTCTAATCTTAGCGAGGAGTGCTTCCGAGCATAGGTGATTCGAAAGATATATCTATATGGCGGAAACAACATTTCGAAGTTTCTAAATTAGAATGAAAAGTATAGTAAAGATGATACTGATCGCTGTTTACTCAATTGTTAATAGGGGTTAATTTCCTTGATTTATTTATGACTCATAGCGATCTCTTGTCCAATAAATAACGATTTGTAAACCACATTGCTGACAAAAGGGCCTTGGAACGTATTATGCTTTTCTGAAATATCATTGTTACTTGTAAATACGATCGATCGCGACAGCGATAACTTCCACTCGTATTGCGGTATTGTCCAGATCTTGACGGGGTCAGAGTCCGCAAGTTAGACGTTACGATAAGAGAACACACGCTCTTACACTTCCTCTAACACCGTCCGTGGACTTCGGACGACTCCATGCGAGATAAAATAGGTGCGCGCGCGCGTGTGTGTGTGTGTAATGCCCAGTGGTACAGCGATTCGCATAAATATAATAGATAAATGTGTAATGATACTTTTTTTTAAGGAAAAACGGCTAATCTTCCGTATGCAAACTGCTTTCACGTAGCAGAGGTCATGATATTATAACTTTTACTGAGATTACGTGTACTGAATTTGTCATCGGATAATTGGAATATCTGCAGCTATATATGTATACCTATTGCAACGTTGCTAAGACTATCACTATCAGCGCAACAACGACTGGTGTGATTTTTACGACTGTAGTAATCGCAAAGTTATCGTTGGAAGTCCGCGCATACATTGCACCATTATAGTCATGACATATATATTTTTTTGGAAAAAGATTACGATAGGTAGTTAGAAACACCTGAAATTTTTTCGGAAGGACACTCGGTATGTCAAATTCTCTAGTGACGTCCAAAGACCAATTATTTCCCCAAAACTTTGTTCTAGTAATGACGTCAGCGTGGTCATCGCCAGTAGTGAGTGGCCAGACGAGGAAATTCCCGCAACTGGTACCAATGCTCAAGCGGTTAGTCACAGGAGTTACACTGTCTATATCGAAGATGTGCAATTTTGTGGTCGTACAGTCGGAGTGTCACGAGGTCGACCTCGTAAAATACCTCGAAATCGATCAGTGAAAGGATTCTTTTGGTAAAAACTGAAAAAAATCGGAGATATGATCTCGTGACACGACGACATTCGGATCACGCGACCAAAGAGAGGCGCGTGTTCCTCGATGACGGTCAATGAGAGAGAGACCACGATACTTCCGGTCGACTCTAGCTTTTTTAAGCTCCCCCGCTTGATATGAGAGAGAGACACTAACCTCGGGCGTGCGGCTTTGCCTGTTCTTCGACATACTTGCACTGTACTAACTACGATTCTCATTTAATTTTACTCTCATCATCGAATTACCGTGGAATTGTTTAGTCGTTTAATTCGACTTTGCAAGGCTTTTCAGGTTGAAGGGAATCGGTTGAGGGATCTCTCACTGCGTACACGTAAAAACTGAATTTATGTACACCCTTCGTCCGAATTGGAAGTGAATGTAGAAGAGAAAGGGATTTAATTCAATTTCTTCATAGCGTTCACAATTTCTCCTGCGGAATCGGGTCAGCGTTATAGAATTCGACGTTGGCAGCTTCGTTATTGACTGTAACGCCACATATTTCTAGCACAGCCGATTCCGTAGATTTTAAGGGCCCTCCATTGCATGCGACAGGGTCAGCGCTGCAGCGTTGCTGCGGAAAAGCAGCCTCGTGACGGCTAGGGAGGGGGGTTCGCTGCAAAAGCGAGATGCATTCATCCGGATCGCCATCAATGTATACATATATACTTGGTCTAATTGACCGTGCACGTTGGCAGGTTGCATATCGAGGCAACGCCGCACGACGTCAGATTCTCTCGCAATGAAGGCACGCTAATGCAGCCTTCCGACCACGTGTCCGTAGCGAGGCGCTCGTCGCGAATTGCGACTAACGCGAAATCATCGGGACGAATCGGCCGAGTAACGAACGAGTTGTATGCAGAATCAGTGCGCGTGCGGTAGACGCCTCAGTGGGTGACATGAAAGAAACGGGTTTAGTGGCCGGGGGTCCGGTGGTATAAGTGCATGCAAATGATACGGGCGACTTATCGCGACGCAATTAAAGTGCCTTTAAGTTAAAGTTCGAAACACTTCGAACTATTCCTATCAAAGAGTTCCAATCGTACTTGCTGCGCATTAGCTTTGACTTCGAAATACAGCTGCTGTAAATGGAGAGGGGTTTGTGGTGAACTTTGTTAACGATACCCGTAGTTAAATCTGAATGCAATTTAGGATTCCCTGAATTCCATGATATCTAAAATTGCCTGACCTCTCAACGCCATATCGATACAGCTATAGTCCGAGTTTTTAATAATACAAGATAACGGATGAGATACATGATCGGAATTGACGCTACTGTAAGAGGAATATTTTCGTTCTATCTCAAATTTCGACGATGTCTCTACCCGATTTTATACCAGCGATTTCTCGATTCTGACGCCGACCGGGGGTGGTTTTTCTTGCAGTGTCACTAATCCTCACTGAATCCTTAAGTAACCGAGGGCGCGCCTGAAAGTACTCTGGAAAGTGCCGTTGCGAAAGAAAGAAAAAGAAAGCAAGCCGCCACCATGATCGTGGAGGATAAACAGTGAGTTGGTGTGAGCTTGATCGTAGAGAAGCTGTGTAACGTTGTTATTAACTTTTCGTAGGTCCTTCGGGCATTGCGCGATTTCGTTAGTAAGAGCTTAGAGCACGTGCATGAGCCGCTTTGTAGGATTAATAATATGCAATGTCGTTCAATTTTCTCCTCTTCCTTTTCTGTCTCTATTCTCTTCCCCTTTTATCTCCCTCTTGTATCTTCTCTTCTCTTACGTAAATTTTCCATTATTCACGCTCCATTTCCGAACCCAAATGTTGCACAATATTTCCACTTTGATTATTTCTTAAGAAAACTAAGTAGAAATGTGACAAATTACCGCGAGAGTATATTGATGGCCTCCAGTCAGAGAGGCGTATACGCCATTATACGCGTATACTCATACGCCCTTCTGACTTGAGGCCATCGATATGCATCATGTACAAATATCGTCCAGACTCTTACGTACAAAGTGCATGTTACACATTTACGTTTTTATTTTTCCTACACCTCTCCCGAATTCAATCATTGCACTATTCCTTTAAACCTTCGGTTCAGAAACACACACATGCAAAGGAAAAATGGAAGACTACCACAAAACGATGGAGTCTTTATATAATACGTTACGCGGCGGGATTTTGCGTTATCAATCATCATGACTATGAATATATGATGTGCGTGCACTATGCATAGGTATATCTTCCTTTGAACAATCTCGCTTGATGTTGTATTACAAATAGAAAAAATGCATATGCATATAGCGCATATTTTATGTATGTCACGTATCGCGAGCTTGCTTAGCAAGTACCGTTGAACGATCGAATTTTCTCGCGATAATGAATTTAGTTTAGAGTTGTGCGCCAATAAATTTGCAAACCGGAAGAGCGAAACAAGTAAACCAAGCCGACGCAGGAATTGAGTTTCACAATTTGTCATGAGAATTTATCGGACGTGAGGGTTATTTCTCGGGAAGCAGCGATAAACAATAGCCGATTTGCTATCGCGTTTTTACAGCGAATAATCGCGACACGCTGCATGCCTGCGTTGCATACGATGTTGTTGCGACAGTTATTCTTCGGTCTGACAAATTACAAGAAGCGAGGTGTGACTGACTATATAGATTAGAATCTATAGCTTCGATCTATCAAGTCCATGCGGACAAAATGGACGTTCCTCTGATACGAATCAACGGAAGCGTATAACACTTTGTACTCGTAATTCTGTAGGAACACTGAAGCGAATCAAATTACATAACAGGTGCATTGTTAGGCGGTCGAACATTTGCACATGTTGTTGACCTGTACACTTCGATAATCGATATCTAAGCATCGCCGGCGGTGCATATATTGACGCAGGCGCAAAAACTCCATAAAATAGAACGTCTACACGACGAAATAAAAAATGTTAAGCCTAGGTACGTGAAAATATGTTACTCTTTCGAGAGCTCCACACAGAAGGAATGATATATTATCCAATAACGGAAAAAAAAGGAGAACGAAGCTCGGTCCCTCCCAACAGATAAAGCGCGACACGCGATGACCTTAGCGCGAGTTCCCACAAATGAAGTCAAATCCATAAAAATAAAATTCCCGCGATTAGCATCGAACTATTTATATTGCGTCTGCTTCAGATAGCGTTTCGAACTCGATTGTTTCAAGTAACGCCCTTGTTTAGGCGTCAGCATCGAAGATAAAGAGAACCGATGATGATCGACCTGTAACCTGGCAATCGCAAGCAGGTTTGGAGACCGCAGTCCGACCAAAGTCTAACCAGATAACGGGGGTGGTCCTCCCGTCGAATTCTACTTCTGGAGACAGTGTCTCGTGTGTATTCCGAGAGAAAACGACAAGTTAAAGTCACGCATCGAATCGCGAAAAGTCTCGGCTGACGAGATACGCGTTTGCAATCACGATAGATAAGAATCGGATTTTTTCACATGAAGACCCGTTTCCATCACGTCCGAGCGGTCAGTCTGCTTCGAGTGAGAACGAGGTTTCGATCGTCGGCTTGCTACTCGACTGAATCGAGTTAAATTTCGTGTATAAACGTTTATACACGAAAGCGTGAGATATATTTGCAAAATAATTATTGCATCTTTGAAACCGGTTCCGGGGACAATTTACTGGGATTCGAATCGAAATATTTCAATAAAACGTAAGTATCGTACGTTAATATGTCGGTGAATAATTCTTTCTCAACTGTCACGTTTAGTATTACTGTAATTTATATTCTCTTGGCAATATTAAAAATAGTAGAGGATCGAGGAAATTGATTTGCGGTTTTCGAAGTGACTTTCCAAAACTCCATGTAAGCGATTGCTTCCCTTTGACGTCGACGCGACGTCGGAGGGACCCACGCTACTCGGCTCAATATAATATAGAAGCGTGCAATCACACCGGAAGGAAGCTTCCTATAAACGCAATCGACCCCTTTCGTCGAGCGTGAACGCGGCCTTGATTTCCTTAAGGGAAATTAGCAATTTTCTTTTAAATAAAGAGGAAAAATCGAGGAGTAGTAGAGACGGTTTAATAAGGCTTTCACGCTTGAATGAGAATTAGAATTACTTTAGTTTATACACGGTTCTTTTGTACAGCCTAAACACCCGCCAAGGGTAAATTTAGAAAAAAAAAACCTAACAATACACCTAGAATGCTTGGTACCGGATATTTATTATCGTTCTGCTGACACCTCTAAATTTTGGAAAGAACATTCTCGGCGTTCTATCTATATTAGAATTTATTGTCACACGGTCCTGTAGTAACTCTCACGCCGTTTTCTCGCTGACAAATACGGGAATTGACAATAGTGGGGTTCCGTTGGCAATAAACATACCTTCGGTTCTCTGATTCAAAATTTCCTTGCTGGGAACCTAGGTAGTGTTTGTTATCTTGGCAGTTAGTATTTATAATCGCGATAAGCAGGTAGACTCTTGTCGAAAAAGGATTTTCTCGTGATCACACAAGGGGATACTATCACGTGGTTATTCGATGCCTGGATAGATTCAAGTTAAACGATGAATATTAACACGTAGCGAATTTTTAAACATTTTTCTAGGCAGGTAAATATTTTTTTCGATAAAAACGCTAAATTAAATTTATGGTTAACGTGATTTTTATCATTTTTCCTTCTCTGAAAAAAAATGTAGCAAGAGTACACTCCTGGATGTCATCATTAGCAAAGAGAAGCATTACAGCATCCTCTACATTTTTATTTAGTGTTTCATTGTATATATAGACGAGTCTCTCGTACGCAGGAAGAAAAAAAATGTTTTCATAATTTTTTTTATTATGAACTCTTCATTGTGGAGTATCTGGCTCGAGCGTTTTTATTGCCGACGCGAAAAAGCACCTCTGCCCGTCCCTTCCCCGCTCGTCGTACTCTCCGTCATCCTAGATCCTCGTCTTCTCGGCACGGTAAAAAAAAGCTTACAAAAGAAGAGCACGGATGCATCGGTCGTCCTACTTTTAGCCCGGCTCGCGCAGTTACCTTTCGCGTTACTTGCATTTCATTCCTGCCATTTGCTCCCGAGCAAGTCACTCGTGCTACTTTTACCTACTACCGCTGAGACCGTCTCGCCGACAGACGCACGCTTATAACTGGAGAAGCGAATCTTCGCTCGACTGGAGTTCTTCCTTCATTTTCGGACATATCTCTCACATACCTATCTCTTTTCTGTCTACACTGAAAGAACTCTTGGTTGGGCTAACAAAATATTTTGAATGAATACGAGCCAGCAAAACGTTTTTTTTTTACATTTGGATAATCCAACAAATATTTCTTTAGATTATCAAATTGACTCAGAAAAATTATTTTGTTGGCTATTTTTTTTCTCAGGGAATATGTTTGCTTTTATCACAGCTGTATAAAACGTGTTTAGCACCAAATTGGGCATGCTTATGAATGGCTTTTCTACGCATCCCCCCGATGAACAAGTGTATTTTTGTATTAAAATATCGCTTCGCACTGCCTCTGCTCTGCTATTATTTTTGTCTAGCTTTGTTTTCTCTCTCTCTCTCTCTCTCTCTCTCCCTCTTTCTCTTTGTTATAGACATGTAAGACAAATTCGAAACCCCCAAAACATGGATCGATTCCTTCAATCGTTGAAACGATTGATATGTTTCTACTCTGCTATTCCGTCTTCGGTGCATTCTGCAGGCCACAAAAATTTTCATCGTTCAAGAAACCCCAAAAAGCTTCAAATATGAATTTATACTCAAAGTCAAAAGTTTAAAAAATGCACTACCGGCTTCGTTTATCGAGTCCCATAAATCTCAAAATTCAATTGCAATGGGTGCAAAGAACGGGTTACATAAATCGACAGAGGGGTAATGCCACCCCTCCGTGTCCTCTTATCGTCCACTCGCGTGATAACCTCATGACGTGACACGTGCTATGGTAGCCGGAGTATCACGGATGAGAGTACGAAAGTGCGATAAGAATATTTCTCCTCGTACGACGGAAACGATAAGCCGTATCAAGTTCTATTTCTGAGAGAACACCCGTAGACGATATGACCCCCCCCCCCCCCTTTTTTTTTCATTAATGTATTCCTTGAGCTCCTTCCTACTATCTCGTTTCGGGCCGATTAACACTCCGCGGCGTAACCGACGCGAGGCGATATCGGCGGTAAAAATTATTTAAGGATGCGCCGCTGCAGAATGCATCGAGACGCTCCGCAGACGTCTTCGCGATAAACGTTTCATTTTCCATTTGAGTTCATAAACGTAGCTCGCAGCGTCGTCAACCCCAACTGCAAAAGCACTTGCAATCTTGCTTGTCTGGGTCGACGACTGCGGCACGACTCTGTGGAATTTCTAGCGACGTGACCGGCTATGCTACTTGGCAGAGTCGCGCTACAATAAGTTCCTCAGTCATCAACGGAATGGAGTCCGTTGACGAGGTCTCGAAAGTTCGCTGTAGGACTTTATCTTTCTCTTCGTCGATGTATAAACTATAATCGTGCTAGACTCACCGGATCTCGCCGCTGGTGATCGCTGGGAAATCTCCTCGGATTGTAATCGTTTCTTCTTTGATCCCGCGCAGGGAGATGGAGGGCTTCTGGGTCGCCGGTGCGATCAATGCGATCAAGGCACTGGCTTACGTCTACGACTTGCTGACTTTTCCCGTCTACTTGATCTTGCAAAGACCATGGGAAAAGAGGAAGTTGTCGAGGAGGATCAAAGCCAGGCCGGTGTCGAAAGACGAGAATTCGATCACTTATAGGAGCGTTGATTCTCCTGGCTCGATGCACGTATCCTTGGAGCGTAATAAGGTGGAAACTTTGGAACAGATGCTACGTTGGGTGAGCGATATTCACTCGGGGAAACCGTGTCTGGGGACCAGACAGATACTCGCTGAGGAGGACGAGGTTCAACCGAATGGGAGGGTCTTCAAAAAGGTGAGCGTTCCACGCTGAAATGGGAGAACAGTAAAAAATGTTATTGTTTGATGAAAATTCGATTACAGATTGTTTATTGGAAAATTTGATATGTCTCGGATTTGAAGAGAATAATAAATGAGAGAAACATCAATGGTCATAAATAAACAACATCAATATTTTCTTCTCTATTATAGTACAAAATGGGCGACTACAAGTGGAAGTCGTACGCGGATGTCGAGAAGCTCTCAGCTTCCTTCGGTCGTGGTATGAAACAACTAGGTCTAACCAAGCGAAAAAACGTTGTCCTTTTCGCTGAGACCAGGGCAGAGTGGATGATCGCGGCACACGCGTGTTTCAAACAAAATCTCACGGTGGTGACGATCTACGCGACTCTCGGCGATGAAGCGATCGCTCACGGTATCAACGAAACCGAAGTCGACACCGTTATCACCAGCCATGACCTGCTGCCCAAGTTCAAACGACTACTCGCTTTAGTACCGGAGGTCAATACTATCATTTATATGGAGGACCAACTGAAACCGACCGGCACGACCGGCTACAAGGTACTTTTATGATTCAATTTTGTGTTTTTAGAAGTCTTTCATTCGGTTTTACTGCACGTAACACGATTCGAGAAGATCTATTTCGTCGTGACGGTGACTAATTTTCCTTTGTAAATTTCATTTTCAGGAAGGAGTGAAGCTCTTTCCCTTCTCCGATGTGATCAAGAAAGGGAACGTATCGAACAACGTAACGAACCCTCCCAAAGCGGAAGACACAGCGATCATTATGTACACTTCCGGATCCACCGGCGTGCCCAAGGGAGTCATACTCTCTCACAAAAATATAATTGCTACTCTGAAAGCCTACTGCAACGCCGTCAAAATCCGTCAAGACGACGTGTTCCTCGGATTCTTGCCACTTGCTCACGTGTTCGAACTTCTCGCCGAGAGTGTCTGCCTTCTGAGCGGCGTTCCCATTGGCTACAGCTCGCCTTTAACTATGATTGACTCTAGCAGCAAAATTCAAAGGGGATCGAAGGGCGATGCTTCGGTTCTTCACCCTACCTGTCTCTCCGCAGTACCGGTAAGAGATTGAAATGTAGTTTCTCTTATTTATCTTCAAGCCTTAAACTCAATTAGTTCTATCGAGGTCAGAGACGAAAACTCCGAATTCTTTCCATCAGTGGAATTGGCCGTTAAGCGCGTTGGATAATAACGATGACTAATATTATAATAAGCAGGATAATGACGGTCCAAATAACACGCGTTGAACTTTACGAACGACGTGACACGAAAAGACATGTATTTACTCTCTCTGAGATATCAATTCATATTTCAAAGAATTAGCAAACGCTTCGTAACGCATTTTGTATCATGAAATTAAGTAAATACTTTCAATTTGTATTCAAATAATTGTTTCTTCCATCAATTGAATAATTATGAACCATGTACAAAGACAAACGTTTGTCTTCACTTGTACGGTTCGCGGTATGTTTGGATCGTGCCAAATGTAAGAGTTAATTAGCATACTCGATGACGCGATGTTGTTTTTCTCCCCTACAGTTGATCCTGGATCGCATCTCAAAAGGAATTAACGAGAAGGTGAAAAAATCCGGAGCCTTCCGACAGGCTCTGTTCAACTTCGCTTATCAATACAAGCTGAAGTGGATGAAGAGGGGCTACGAGACTCCCTTCTTCGATAAATATGTTTTCGGCGCTGCCAAGCAGGTTCTTGGTGGCCGCGTGAGGCTCGTCCTCTCTGGAGGAGCACCTCTCAGTCCCGATACACATAATCAAGTGAAGGTTTGCCTGTGCGTCACGGTAACACAGGGCTACGGACTAACAGAAACGTGCTCCTGCGCGACAGTGATGGACAGTAAGTTCTTTTTCGTAATTTCGATTTGGCCTTTGTCCATTCGTTTCCTTAATCGGAGTCCTGACGTATTATCGCGGTTCCGATTCTGTCATTCGATATCTCTAAAGACCCGCCACGTGGCGTGACAGTGATTCAACAGTAATATGTAATATACCTATTGTGTAAGATATGTCTGAGACGTGGACAAACAGGCGAGGGTTAAAGTACAGAAACTAAAAATATATATTGGACCATGCATCGGCTGTATCACACTAATTATTGTTATCTTTGTTAGTTGTAATTGTTACCGCGGGGAATTATCAAGCGTTGATAGCGTGTAATTTGAAGTTGGATGTATCTACAAGACATTCAATTATGTTTACGTTCGAATGAACTGGGATAACGAAGGTTGCGTAATATCGGGAAACGTCGTATGACTTTATGAGCATTGATAATGCAATTGGATAAAGATTAATGATCTGTTGTTCGTCTGAAGCTAAGATGCTGAATTCATTCGTTTGTTTGTTCGTAGCGTACGATAGAAGTACTGGAAGAGTAGGAGCACCGACCACTGCATGTGATATCAGGCTGGTCAATTGGGAGGAAGCTGGATACAGAGTGACGGATACTCCTCATCCCAGAGGCGAAATTATAATTGGAGGAGACAATGTGTCCTCTGGTTATTATAAACTTGCGGACAAGAGCAAGGAGGACTTCTTTACGGAGGATGGAAAGCAGTGGTTCAGAACGGGAGATATTGGAGAGTTCAATCCTGACGGATCCATGAGAATTATCGGTAAGATTAAACTCCTGGAAATAAGTTACGATGAATTATATCTCTCTTTTGAACTACCTTTTATCGCGGGGGGTCGATTTCTTTTGGGAGCCGTCGGAAGATTATCGGTATAAATAGAAAAAATCGTCATTTATTTTCAGACCGAAAGAAGGATTTGGTCAAGCTACAACTGGGAGAATACGTTTCCCTGGGTAAAGTCGAAGCGGAGCTGAAGACATGTCCTTTGGTCGAGAATATTTGTGTTTACGGAGACGGCAGCAAAACCTATACCGTGGCTCTGGTAGTCCCTAATCATCGCTCTCTCGAAGAAATTGCGTCGAATATAGGCGTCACCGCGTCGAGTTTCGAGGAACTCTGTGCAAATTCGCAAATTGAAAAGGCTGTACTGCAGGAACTAGTCGAGCAGGCGAAGAAATGTAAGTTTTCGTGACACTACGCTATCATATTTTTTCTCTGAAATCAATGCGATGTCAAAGTTTAGCTTCTTCCAAAGCAAACTGCATATTATTTTAATAAAAAAAAATTCGTTGCAGGTAACCTCCAAAGGTTTGAAATACCCGGCGCGGTGAAATTATGCCCCGAGCAATGGTCACCCGATATGGGACTCGTTACGGCCGCCTTCAAGTTGAAGAGGAAGGCTGTGCAGGACCGTTATCAGCACGAGATCAGTCGGATGTACGCCTCGTGATGCTCCGTCAAACGCTGCACCAATTGCAACGCGTGACGCGCAACAATACCTAAGAAGTTACTCTCGTCTCCCAATACCTCCTTCCAGCCGCGTTTAGGCTCTTGCGTGTACGGTTAGGCTGGATTCGTGTATCGATCAGAAGCAAAGGTATTTCTCTGTACTTCGTGTGACCAGTTCATAAAAGAAACTCGAAAACAAATGTGTAGATATACGTAGAAACGTCGTTCTTCGAATCTCTCGATATTCGTTGTCTCTTCGTTATCGTCATCGTCAAGTAGTCTTCGAATGTCGTTCACAAATCCAGCCTATACGTCGAACGCGGTGCGAGATGACTGGATACTGCACGTGAAAAGATCCTTCTAGATTTTTCTGGTATACGTGATATTTCTAACAACCCGTACTCCTGCGATGAAATAGGTGATGCTACGGATATTTCAATTTTTCGCCGTTAAGAAATCGGTATAGGAGAGAAATAGGGAACTCATAGTCATATTCATCTCTTCGACAAATTATCCGTAGCACGCCAATTGTACTTTCGCGTATTTATTTCGCTAGGAAATATCAGGGGTCACTTTGGGAAGAGTCATCAGACCGCGGTCGCGAAAGCCTCGTTGATTTCTAGACGATGATAACCGAGAAGTCGTTGCATTGTCGAACGAACTCGCAGCGATCGCCACCTTGAAAACGAGCGACGGAACGAATCGGGGGCGAGAGAAAGAAAAACGAGAAAAAAAGGACGCGAGTATTGCTTTCGCGTGAAAGAGTACATTGCCGATTCGTTCCCTTTCTTAATATGTATTCTTGAAATACTGTAACCGTTGAGTAGATCGATGCGTCATAGATATGCTGCAGAGTCAAAGGCCATTTCTTAACGAGTCGATTTTTTACTGCTATAAAAGTCGTAAAAAACGAGAAGAGAGTTATACATTTTCTCCTAGTTTTTCTCGAACTATACAGTATTCCGTAACGTACTTCTTTCTCTTTCATTTTAGTCTAGTGTCTCACCGTTTAAAAAAAAAACATCACACGAAACTTTCTTCCTGCAGCTAAAGGAGATAATTAATGCCTGTTGTGTATATAAATATAAATATATATATATATATATTTGTGCGTGTGAGCTTGTGTGATTGTGTGTTTTGCCGCGATAAAGAGAGAGCGGTTGTATGTGTAATGAATGTTTGCTCGAAAAACGTCTCCGAGGAAGGAGTCTCGTCTCGGTCCTCTCGAAAAGGTAGCAACTCTGACTGGAAACCCCTAACGCGTGGTTCGTCCTCTTTTTCTACGCGCTCCATCTAATTTCTCTCTTTTAATTTCGATCTGTGCGTTACAATTGATGCAGGTGAAAGAAAATGCAGAGAAATTCCATGAGTTCCGTATGAATAAAATTTGATACCGATGGCTATCCTTCTCGGGTCTACCAAACAGACGCTTCTTCCTTATGCCCCTTTCCATCCTTCCCTTCTTATATCCCACAATACGCATGCGTTAGCTTAACGAGTGCTTCAAGAATGGAATGAAAATGAAAGAATCCCGCTTCTTTTTGAAACAGGAGTACGAAGGAAATGGAAGAACGCGAGGAATGTGATGTTTCATAAAAGTATAAAAAATTTGGTCATTCCTCGCGTCGCGATAGGATAAAGAATGAAGAAGCGGGTCAACACGCTTACTGAGAGTCTGTACAATAGGGAAATTCATTTCTAGTTATTTTGATAGAAATTCGGCAACGTTAAATATCGCACAGTAGTGTCGTTGGCGACGGTTATGTTCAACGCAAGAAAAGGAAGGAAACCAGGAAGCATTTTCTGATTTTCTTTTCAAGATCACGTTGAGAAGAAAATGGAGAAACGAGCGCGACTGAAGCATATACCCCGTGGGTAGTTCTGTTTTCCTTTTTTTCCATTATTTTAAATGTGACATGTGCAAAAAGAGTTCCTACAATGACTAAAGTAGGAGAATCGGTACTAATTTAAATTCACTAAGAATGCATTGTATATTATTAGGAAGTGAGAAATGATGGTTATTCTTCTCATTATTATTATTAATGTTATTATTATTATTATTATTATTATTATTAAACGACGATTTCGAAAATAAATGTACAAATGTGTATCAATTAGAGAGAGTCTGCATTTATTTATGTAACCTTCATAATCCCGTCGTTTGAAATGTAGCGCGTTGTGCTTTTAGTATTCACGCTTATCGTAATCAGTATATAAATGGTATTTAACCCTTGTACAGCTTGAAGTACGGGCAACGTATGGAACAAGACTTGAGCAGTACAGGAGATTTGACTTACGCAATATTGACGACGCAGCCCGCGCATCGTAGGGGACGCATGAATTCGAGTGAGGGAGCGATATAGGGAACGTTCGAGTGCAAGTGAGAGTGATATAGGGAACGTACGAGTGCGAGTGAGAACGCAACTCCGCACCGGCGAATATTAAAAGAAGGAGCACGTTTCCTATGCTGCACGAGGCCGTATCCACCCCGTAGATAAGTCTAGCACAGCGGTTTTGTCGTACGGCGCTTATCGTCGATATAAAAGTCTGTACACAACGTCATATACATACGTCTATCCGTACGGCACGATGCGACAGTGTCGTTTGACGGCATCAATAATTTGTCAAGTTTTTCGTTACGTACATACCACGTGATGACTTAAATAGTAATGCTCTGCATATTACAGATCGAAATTGTACAACTTACGATAGTAGAATTCTTCAACAAACTCGAAGGCCCACAGATCGCCGCGAAGTAACCACGAAACGAAGCTCGGTGGGCAATCAAAATCCCGGTCGATTTATCTTTCCCTCCGCCGTAGAAATACTTGTTCCCGAAACGCACTCACTAGAAATCACTGGCACTCGGACCGAACGACGCGTAAACATTCCGACGGATCAACACGTGCATCATTTTCGCGAATATCACTACCGAGCCGCGTTCGAACGATGGCTTCGGTTACTCGACTGCCCGGCGAGGTGTGGCGCACGCGCGGGAGAATTGCTTACTTCCAACGCCAATGTTTTTTCACGAGACTTCTAAACACGCGTTATGATCGAAGGGTTTACTTTCCATATTCCCGCATAAGCGCGAAAGTATTGCCTACTGTATCGTACAACACGAGTAACAAGCCGCTCGTCTCTCCGCACGTTTTTGTTCGACTGAAAATTTCGGCACCCGTCTCGGCGTTCGCGTCCGTTCACACTGTGCGCCAGGTTAGTTCGTAGTTGCGCGCTCGCGTGCGCTCCGCACTTCACATTGCAAGCCAGTTGGTTTGGTAGACGCGCGCTATTTATGAATTCAAGTTATTCGTCAACTCGCGTATAAATCGAATACTAAACGCGCCGATCACGTCGACGCGTTAGTGTGGTATTGCGAAAAGAGCAATGAAAGGTTAATCAATTGTTGCACAGGTAGAGTATCGGGACTATTATTATTATTATTTTATGAACAATGGAATAAGTGTCGCAACTGATTTAATGTCATTTTCAACAACTGTAATTATTGGACAGATATAAAGTAAGATCGCGTTATGTAGTTACCTTATAATGTTACAGTAAAAGATGATTCAATAGAACGTTCATTCGAGATAAACTTAAAATTTACGGATAAACTAATTAAGTAACCAACGGAAATCAGCTTCTACTTCAATATTTCTAATTACTTATAATTGATTTATCGAGTACATTTTCTCATTATGTACTAAACAAAATTTGAAACCGATAGATCTATTTCTGCCCATTGAAGACAACATTTAAGTAGAATAGAAAACAAGAACAATGTTTCTGTAACGGGTTTCGAAATTCCCGTATCAGCACGGGCGATAATAATGCACGCCGACGGGAAACTTGTACTACTTCCTGCGTAACTGAGAACGTAAGAAAAATAGTACCACGACATGAAATGTGTATTGTTAAAGATTTCGAGTGAATTCGATAGTTCAGCCTTTTTATGTTCTCGCTACAAGTACAGGTATACTTCTTCAAGATAAACTTAAATGGCACAATTTTTTACGTGGCCTTCCGCTTGAAATAATCGTCCCTAAATTTCTGGTTCATTATCTGCCCGACCTTCATTCTGACCCAAACCGGTGGTATTAACGTAAAAAAGCCCTGAATACCATGAGCCCAATATCCGGTACTCGAATCCACCTTTCCAAGTGTCGCGATAGCATTTCTCGCGTAAGTTGTCGCATCCGGCACGAAGAGGCTGGATACCTGCAATGTTTTCGACATAGAATGAATAATCAGTGAGGTGAGAGTAATCCAAAGTGTTGCCTGATATTCAAAATTTTTTCTCATCTTACCTGAAGCCTGTGGCTGAAGGCGTTCATCTTGGTATTGACGAAGAGAGGTGCCAGGTGCTGCACGGTGATACCGAATTTCGAGTACTCCGATCTGAGCGCCTCGGTAAAGCTCTTCACGTACACTTTGGTAGCAGCGTAAACTGTCATCAAGGGTAACGGTTGCCACTCCGAGCCCGAAGAGACGTTGACGATCGCGCCTTTCCGGCGTTTCTGCATCTGGCCGATGACTTTTCTGGTCATCAGAGTAGTGGCTCCTACGTTGACGTTGATGATGTCCCAGAGTTCATTCTCTGGGACCTCACCCACGTACATGGGATAAGAGTACTGCTTGCCTACGTTATTCACTGAAAAGTTATTTTTATCACACCGTTTAGTTATTCTTTTTGGAATTTCTCGTATTCTAATAATCACCATACGTATGGCCATGGCACGTTACTTCAACAATTACCTAATATTCCAATTGGAATGCCTTCCAATTGTGTTCCGATCTTCTCGAAAATTTCCTTTCCCTTGCTGAAATCCGCTACGATGATTTTCACCTCCACCAGTGGATACGCCTGAAGAATTTCCTCTTTCGTCTCCTCCAATCTCTCCAGCGTCCTACTGATCAGGACGAGATTCATACCCCTCGAGGCCAGTTCCTTTGCGTACGCCTTGCCAATCCCATCCGTGGAACCAGTGACCACTAGAGAACCAGATTCTCGCATATAAATTAAAAAAAAGAATGCTAATAGTAATGACCAAAATTGAATAAATAAACACGAATGGAACTTTTGTGGTGTGGGGCCAAAGGTTCCCAGCGTGAGTCATGGAAAGATTTGAGCTGATGGAAAAAGAAGATAAATACCTAGCAAAACAGTATTTAGACCTTTTTCATTTTTAAGTGCATGTGAACTTAGAAGAGTTATATCATCAGATGTAGCGCGAGATCTATACTGGAGTAAGACGGGTTATCTAGTTACAGGGGCGAATGTGCATTAATTCCGGTTGTTGCGAAAGTCTTTTGACTACATTTTACGTCGAAGTCTATTTTAAAATGGCCGGTATAAAAGTGGTTCGACCTCTCATTATCTTATGATCATCTGTGAGTCCGATAAAAAAATCTCCCTAAATTTTTCCACAATAATATATTACGTCATATAGCATTCTTGTATATTTCTCATCGTGACATGTAAAAATCGCGCTTATACACAGCTACACCCGAAACAAATTTTTCAATTACTCAGAAATCAGATGTACACAAACACATTGCAAATACATATCCAATAATATTACGCAACGTATAGTGTTTGCATTTCTTAGGCAGATCAGAACTATACATCATCTTAAAATACGAAAACATGCATAAAAAGCAGGAAATATAATCTAAAATTAATGTCAGAGTTCGCTAATGATTCAATATAAAGTACTTTTTCAGTATCGCAGAAAGAAGATAATTTCATCGACCCTGATCTTTATCCGATTAATTTTTTAACGGACGTTTGACTGCATTGATGCAATAGAGGACCGTATTTCTGCGTAGCTATATTAGTAAATCACGAGATGAATCCATAAAAATTCAAAGGTCACCTACTCTTTGGCATATACCGAACGAATCACGGATGGGACCAGATCGTTAACTCATTATTCGATGAAACTTTCACGGTTCACCTTGAACAGGTACTTGAGATAGGCACGCGAACGATCGAGTCGTTCCTTCTAACGAGATTAGACTCGGTACTCTTTTCTTGTTCCTTTCCGAACTCGCCAATAATTGCATCTAGTTCGAATAACTGAGAGAAGGGGCGAAATTGAGGGAGAGGGATTAAGATCGCTTTAATTCTCTCGGCACTTGGAAGCTAGTGTGACTGAGAAAACGTAGTAACTATGTCGGATAACTTGCGTCAGAGGTCTTTGAAACTTGCTGCTCGCAACGTTAGAACGGTGAGCAGTCTACTAATGTGAAACCAGAGCTTGGGGCATACGCGTTAATCTCTATATGTGAAGCTGGCTCTCGAAGGGCTCAGTGTCAAGGATAATTGATAACATAAAGTACAACGACATTGTTGTGAAATATAGATCATTCGTACATATACACGAATCAGTGATTTAAAAAATTTACCATAAATGGGAACAGATTTGTATAATATTTGGATAATTTTGTTTTTCGAAATTCAATATAACCACTTATGCTAAGTATTTAATATATCTCACAAGCGAATGAGGTTTAAAAAAGTTTTAAGTAATTTATAAATTATACGAAACTATAATATATTTCAGGATTGTCCTGATGTAAAAGTAGAAAGGAATTATTGAATTGCAGACAAATTATTAATGCATTATTCATATTTTTTACATTAATTATATACATGTTAACGCAAATGGTAATCTCTTTTTTACTATTAAAAAGTTTTTTCAACCTTCCCTAAAGTCAGTCGATTCTTTTTTGGATAAGTTATTCTTTTGTAAAACCTGACTGAGCTAAAAACAATTGATGGATAAAAACCGGCCTGAGTGAAAGGCAAGTTAATCTGAAGAATGTATTTTCCCTGACCGTGAAGCTTCAAGGTACGAGGCCTCGTATGTAAAAAGAATTAAAAAGAACTCATTGTTTTATTATTTTCACGTACCTGCCCATTCTCCAAACTTCGATTTTAAATCGACCGGTTTCGCGTCGAATATCGCGATCAACACCTCCCAGATAGTATGGACCAGTGTGCTGATGGGATCCAACAAAAGCCATAACAGGATGATTCCCGCCAACAACCACAGTGCTATATTCAACAGCATTTTCCTTGAACACGCAAAAAAAGTTTGCATTAAAGCAAACGATCCCCGAAATAACATTCTTCGTAAATATCTGAAGACATCTGAAGACTGTGCGTCTCACTCCCACTTTTTCCTCTTTTCCACAAATCTTCACCGTTTCTCAAAATATGGTAAAACTTAAATAAATTTTAGTAAAAAGCGATCACTCATTTATTTCAAACAACGCTAATATTACCTACAATTTTTCAATTATTTATATAAATGGACTACAAAAAACTGTTTTTGACTTGAATACATTACACTAGAAAAACAGTGCATTTTTCTTTGCATTATCATTAGACTCTCCTTTCGTAGGAACCAAAGAACAATATAAAGAAAAGCCATATACAGTGGCGCGCAAAAAGAGGAATCGCCCGGAGCTATAATAGTTTAAACTCCATATTGCATCTCGTTATATTAACTGTCTCTCTTATAAATTTAATGCACGTTTTTAGATTTAAAGAGCAAGAAAGCCCGTGTAATTATTTCATCCATGGAAAACAAGCCGCATTGAAAGCGAGGAATTCTTGCCGATTCTTCATTATTTTCCATTATCGAACATTTCTTTTACCACATCCACACGCGCGCACTGCACAAGTCGTCGAACAGTAAGTGGATCGTCGCCTCGCAAAAAACAGAGTAGGACGTCAAATCCGGGGCAAATGCGACCACGTGCGAGACCGAACGCGCAAATTAGTGTAACGAGTGGCGTCTATTACCTGCGATCGGCCAAAGCCAATCGTCGGAGACGAAACAGGACCGATCGATTCTCAGGCCCGTATCATAATATCCACCGATCTTCCCTCCTCTTCCTCTTTCCCTCTTATTTTTCGAGACGATCGGTCAACGAAGGCTACTGAGAGACTAAAGTGGCGCGAGGCGGGTGATTGTACAAGACCTACGCGCGAAGGCAAGGCACTTTCTCTACACGGCATATCCACGACCCGAACACGGACGATTTGGCGAGGCATTAGTGCAGCCGGTTGCAAAATGCAGGGAAAAAGAAAAATGCAAGAGAGGAGGAGCTTAATTTGATAAAAAGCGCTTCGGCTGCTGAAGATGTCGTTGATACAAACGTGCGAGAAACTTTTACTGGATTTTATTACGTGGATTAAAAATAGGAATAATATTATAATAGCTCGTGAGATGAATGAATTTTGTTTAAATGTAATTAAAGATATAGCCTATTCGTGTACAGCTTTGATGGATCGTATGCATTTTCGGTGGAAAACTTCGGTGATTAAATTATAATCGCACATATTAGAACATTAATTTCAGATGTACTTGACGTTCGAGAATTTTCCGGAAAACACACAAAGAAGGAGAATTAGTTGAATCTACTAAACATTACTTTCGACCCGCAAGTAATTATTTATTTAGATCGATTAAATCATTTTTTGTATTAATTAAATTTTTTTTCCTCGAAATCACATACTATTCAATTATTCCTAGAGGAGGTAAGGAAGAGATATTTAATTGATGTATTAAAATATTTCATTGATGTAAAGAAATAATTACTTGCGATCCCGGAAGTAATTTTCAGTAGATTCGACTAATTCTTTTTCTCTGTGCAGTATTCACATGCAATATTTTAACGATCTCGCGTAGGGATTAGAGACTTTGACGGCCGGAAAAGGTTGTACTGCTGCAGAAAGTAGAAAGCAGATTGCACTTTTCCAAGTTTCTCCCTGACTCTCTCTCTCTCTCTCTCACTCCCATATATTCTTCGATATATGTAGCATTAATGCGTTCCATCGCGGTGCATCCGATGCTATCGACTTTTATCGATTGCTTAGGATGTGAAATCCTGATCGACTAAGTAATTCTTTCCACAACGAAGAAACTTTTGACACCGTGTATTTCTTACATGAATATTTCGATAAACTGTTTACATTCGAATATTCTTATAACAATTCGCTGGAGTTATTATTACTATTGTAGAGGCGATTTATAACGTATTTAAATGACTGCCACGTTTTTAGCGCCGCCTGTACCTCGGTAATAAAATTGTCCACGGACATCTGAAGAATAATAATTGAAGTGGCGCCTCGAATAACGTTGTAACCGACATTTTATCGATGTCGAGGTTTCAACAGAAAAACGTTGTATATGAAGTAATACAATTGCTTAGAATTCAGTATATGAAGTATCATGATCAGTGTAATGATCATGATCAGTATTGTGATCAGTAATTCAGTATATGATACTTCATATACCTACATATAACGTTTTTCCGTTGAAACCTCGACATCGATAAAATGTCGGTTACAACGTTATTCGAGGCGCCTCTTCAATTGATCTACCTTTGTTATTTATAGAATATGTTCACGAAATATCAATAGAAAATTTATACGATTACGCAGTCACTTTACTAGCGCATTCTACCGCACGAGAGCGCTCAATTTTATTTTTTGTTTGACTATTTCTTTGTTTATACGGGAGAAGAGAAACACATAACTCGTTAATGAATTCCGTCGGTGAGCTAGCGCGGACTTTAATTGTAGAGGAGAACGAGAAGTCTTATTAAGGCGGTTAATCAGGAAGCAGGTGTACCTAACGCGAAAGGAATTTCGGGAAATACGCAGTTTACATACATTCAATGCACGACCAAATTCTGTACAATTTTTCAAATGGGACGAAACTTGACTATCATTTAGGGACTGCAGTCCAATTATAGCTGTAGCTCTATGCGCTACTTCGTGTAACAGCTATCATATTTGTATGCATAAACGCCCGGAAATAAAATTATGACAAGACTGCGTGGTAGATAATTTCCATACAGGCGAGAAGCAGAGTATCACGAACAGCTCTTTCATGGATCTTTACATCTGCAAAATCGGCATTTAGCTCGTTTGCGAAATAAGACCGATGAGGAGTTAGTCGTGCATCCGGTTTAGGGCAATTAGTCGATAAAGGGGCAAGAAAAATCGAGAAAGCCCGTCGTAGCGGTAATGAGTATTCGTAATGGGTCAATGATCCTAAAATCTGCGCACTCACTGTATACGGAGAGAAAGATATAACATCGATTAGAACATCGATTGTATCGTGTCGCCTTTTTATGTTTCATTACTCAAGTTAATTTATATTACGGCATCCACATAATCTATGTACGTCATAGCGAAAGAACTTCTCTTGAATATATCAATCTATTGGATACGACCGAAGCCTTTATATAAGCGTGACATCGGGCATCAATATACTTCATGATTTATGCCGCTGGACATTTTTTCTATACTATGTTTCATTCCGTACCTCATTGATTTTAATTTCCATAATTCGTATCGTACATCTGCCAAATCTGCGTCAATCGCTCAAGCGAATGTTCGTCAGGTCGTACATGGCTAACGAAAAAAGAAAAACAAACAATAAAAAATCGCGTCATATAGAGGATATGAATTTTCATGGGCTGATCCACCATTTTCATTTTTCACTTCGATTTTTATCATTCAAAGTATTTCTCTATCGATGAGAATGAAAATGGTTAAACGTAATCATTTCGACATCACATGCACTTAATGTGAGATATAGTTAATCTTCGGAAAAGAGGACTTTTTATCTCCAAAATACCTCTTCATTGACCAATGGGAGTGAAAGTGCCCAAGGGACGCGTAATCTTCGATGTCATCAGATGATTGCGATATACTCGCGTGGCGCGTGAAACTTTCGAGTCGTTGAGATGTCGCTTCGGCGCGTAGAGAGGATATCCATCCAACGTGTTAAGGAAGTCTTTAAAAGATCTTCCTCTTCTTCTTCTTCTTCTTCTTCTTCTTCTTCGTTTCATAACTTTGGAAGGTTGGTGTCGTGTCAGTAACTCGTTTAGAAACAGGTTAACACAGTGGCTATTACATTCGAGGCTCGGTAACCTACATACGGTTAATCAGGTCAGTGACTGATGGTATTTTCTTCATAGCGGTACGTGACAATGAAGAAACTACAATAAAATGGCATACGTGAGGAGGAAAATGAGAAAACGTTCCTCTTCACGGTATTTTCGTAATACTTTCTTATCGAATTGGGTTAGTTGGAAATTGCAACTGAAACGAGTTTCCGAGAAATGCATACGGAGGATGATATAATCTCAGGATACACGATCGTAATAGTAATACGATATTATACAGGAGATAGATACAATCTTCATGTGCAATTAGAAAAAGTGCAGAGATTGGAAAATTCAATTGCAAATGGCCAGTTAGCTTCACTCTTGATTATATGACAATCCACACTCGTATCGTCATAATATACGTCCTTCGATCTCTTCACGATGCAAAATTTCCTCAATCCAATGAACAGCAGAACGAGTATCTCGAAGAGGACGAGCTCGCTTGAACTTTAAAACGATAAATAGAACCGAAAGGCTTACGTCAGAAACCATTTCCTATTCGTCATCGTCCATACGAATTCCTCGCATAAAAAAAAACGTCGCACGACTCTCCGTCGTGTAGTATCTTATTATTATAGAAGTAAAAAATATGAGTATTTCACATACGTCCCACTTATGTGAAGCCTGTACCTATAAAAAGCTCTCCATCAGCTTATAGCATTCCAAGTGTAAAGTACTATAGTGTTCTCTGTTAAGAACTCATCCAAAAAAAAAATAGGGGATATCTTTGTTACTATATTCCGCAGAGTTTCGGTTGCAGTCTTCAAAGGGAATCTATAGAAAGAGAAGCCCGAAGAAGATTATCTTCCCGAGCAGAAAGAACTCTTTATCCAGTTTTCCGATAAAAATGTAGCGTTTCCTGAAGAACTCCGTTCCGAAAACCATAAAGAAGAATCGAGCGCGTAGGTCATCTTTGACGTCATTGTTCGCGCTGGAGGAAAGCATATCGAAATTGCCTTCTTCTCTCCCTCTCGCTTCGTAGGAGGAGGACGGAGGGACCTCGCGTAAAGAGGTCTCGTATCGGCGATTCGTTCGTGCCTTTCCAGTTTCCCCTCTCGTCGTCTCGGACGCTTCGTGGACGAGCCTCCCGGCGAGAACGTCGCGCGTGGTTCAGAGGTTCCTCGTACACACGCAGTCTCGTAAGTGGTAACGGTCAGTGATATAGCTGGCTCGCGTCCTCGCGTCGTTTCGCACGAGTTACCGGCAGAGTCAGCGCCTCGTGGTTTTATTCTGGTTAAACATTCGTTCGCGTGTTCATCGACACGGTTGAGAGGGCCTCGAAGACAGAGGCCGGGAGTGGAAGACGTCGCGAAATGGATTTGGAATAAGGAAGAAGCGCCGTGATTTGACGTCGCCTGGCGTTGCCTTCGACTCAAAGGACGACTGGCATCTTGCGGCCTGTGTAAGGGACTTGCTTTGTATCTCATCCTCGAGGAATCCGATCGCGACGCGTGACATGTGCTTTTTCGAAGCCCTGCGTCAGTTTCGTGCGACGTGAATTCACCGGTATATATGAGGGTTTCTTCGTGAAACGATTCAACCCTAAAAGCTTCGATCGCCGATATTTACTGGGCGATCGAGGTAAAGAGATGACCGTCTTGCGCGCGAGGTGTAACGAATAAAGAAACTGACGATCAGGTGTGAAGATTTGGGAACCGTTATTGTACTCGAGACTCTGATCCGCGAAAGTAGGTTTCGGGGACGTCCTCACTGAATCGCGAGGACGAGGTACTTCAGAGATGAGCTGAAGTTAATTCTATAGATTATGCAAATTAATTCGGAATTTTTTTAACGAAGATACGTACTGTTAAGGAGGGTAAACGGTTGCCATTCATACGTCGATAACGTTCTCTAGGTGGATGGACTTGAAGTAGGTCGTAGAGTAGGTAATGCAAAGGTCAAGTGAATAGGTATACATTTGCATATACTCGACGCGCAGCGTAACACTTAAACTAGTCACTGTGATTATCGTCGTGCACTTTCGGAAGAAATGGAGAACGCGCGAATAATTTAACGAAAAACGAAATCGCCCCCTTTAAAGTAACACTCATTTCATTACTCATATTTTAAAGCCAAATAATGTCTCGAAGATACATATATAGAGCACTCCACTAAAAATCACTATACTTCACAATTTTGGAGAGAAGTAAATCGTACGCATTCACAATAAATAGACACTACCGGACTCATCACTGCTTCGTGTTAATTTATGCACCATTGCAATTCAACCTCGGGTCGTATCACGCAACGTCAGCAAAGTTCATGCACTCTTTATCGGCGTAATGCGTTTTTGTTCCGGTTGGCAATCGACGATACGTTCGCTTTTATGTACAAGCGGGCATGAATACGTGATTGAATGATCGTAGTCTCTTGTCCTTTTTGTTCAACGAATTTTGCATTCCGCTGAGCGTTGCAATTTTTTGATCGCTCGACACGTGATCGGGCACGTATTCGGAAACGTCAACGACCCGCATAAAAGTAGATAACGATGATTTAGTAGGCGCAAGTGTGTTGGAATCGTCGAGGTCGCATGAAAATACACGAATACGTTCGACCTTCTTCTCAGATAATCTCATTTTATCTGGATTCTCGAACGCGAATTGCTCGATCTTCCATCGGCTTAAAATAGACTGTTTCATATGTCGTCTCTCTAGGAAAGTGCGATTCTCGGAATTGGTCGATCGCAGGAAAGAATTAAGAAAATGCTCGATTCTCTCGTCTCAGATAATAAATCTTATCAAACCGCATTTCTGAGAAGATTTAATTCTCCGGTAATTATCTGTGGAAATTTACAGAGCGTAGATAAAATGAAGGAAAAATCAGATCATTTGATTTCACTTCGTCTCTCTTTTCTATTTCCCGTCTAAACGGTTTATACATAAAATTTGTATACCTCTTCTCTCTGGGAAAATATGATTGTCCGATAAAATCTGAGAACTGTCGAAGCGTCCGGACAAAACTGAGAGATAGTGACGTAACTTCGTCTTATTATATCCCGAAAAACTAGGAAAAATGAGGTAATCTTATCTTCTCCCGTTCTTCGTACGAATTGCTTCGTTTCATCAATTCTTGATATCACCGGAACCGCGATAACTTTGTATGTATGCTCCAAAGTTGAAAGTCCTCCGCTTATCGCGTTCCTCTTTATTATTATTAAGTTATTTTTAAATGTATCAGTAGGTAGTGCATCATTTCCGTAAATGAATTGTAAGAATAATCACTTCCATTCATATTTCGTACATGTCGTCTATACGATACGTGGAGAATGACTCTTCAAATATATTTTTCCCCCGGGCAAGTTACACGATTACTCTCGTCCTGTAAGAAACGAGTTTGTGTGGAGAATTTCATTGCGAGGCGAATTAGAAAGTGCCGTAATTTTGTTCAAGGTTCACTGGTATAGCATAATTATATACAAATAAGATCACATCATGTCGCGCGTCACTCGTGTTCCGCTTCTGACATTTCGCACGAATAAAGATGAAGAGGCGTCCCATTTTTATTTTCTTCGCAATTCTTCGGAGACCTCAACGGAGTTAGCCGAATAATCTTTTATGGCAGAAATGCTTTTAATCTTCTTGAAAATTGACAATATCATTTCCAAAACGATAACGATCAAATTCGTCACCTTTCAGCTTGAAAAGGGCTCCTCGAAGATTTTGATAAGGCGCAAAGGAACTCAATGTTCCCTCGGCGCCGAGTACCATGGCAGGATGGAGAGTCTCGAGAGCCTTGGCCACCTTCGAAATTTGCAGCTTGATCCTGACCGCGAGCAGGGCCGAGGCCCTCGTACCGTTCATTGGTGACGATTCGAAGATCCTGGACTTTGAGACCCTCCCAAAAAACATACCAGAATACTTCTGGGCAGGGCCCAACGCTCTGGCCAGGTCGGCCCTGCTCGAACGGCAGGAGAAATTGCAGCAGAACTGCGATGAAAGTCCTGGCGAAGAAATCGATGACGAGACTGTCCAGCCAGAAATGTTTCATCATTTATTGGTTGACGAGCAGCATAAATTGCTCTACTGTTACGTGCCAAAAGTAAGGACCTCCTTTCCGAAACCTGACGCTTCGCGTTGCTATCGCTTCGAGTCTATGACACTAGAGTTCAATAGATTTTAAGTTCTCTCGATAGCGCAGGGGAAAGCGAAGGAAAAACTGGACATTAAAGCAGAAAAATTACGTAGAGAGCAGAGTGAATACCCGCTTAATGAACGTAACACGCTTTCCTACGCTTTCTTGCTGAAATGTTCCGGTAGAAAATATGATCTAGTTATTGGTATTTGGTCTTTCAATGCGGTACATTTACCCAGGTGGCCTGCACGAATTGGAAGCGAGTACTGATGATAGCCACGCAGAAGTGGCCGGGAACGGATCCTCTGAAAGTACCCGCCAATCACGCTCACTCGGACGGTATCTTCCGGAGGCTGAGTAATTACACAGCGACGGAGATCGAGCACAGATTGGCGAATTACAATAAACTCATAGTGGTGAGGCATCCTTTGGAGAGGTTGCTATCGGCGTACAGGAATAAGCTGGAGACGAAGAATGAGAAGAGTGCTCAGTACTTCCAGAGTCGTTTTGGAAAAAAAATTGTCAAGGTGAGGTGAAGCTACGAAAATGGTACCCTTCTTCAAAGAACGAAAAAAAAAAAAAAATTAAAAGAGATGAGATGTGAACTGATTCTTTTTAATTTATATATGTAGAAATACAGACCAAATGCCACTGAAGAGTCTCTGAGAAAAGGGGACGACGTAACGTTTCCGGAATTCGTGGACTTCGTCACGGATGATGCGGAGAACGGGACTCGAAACGAGCACTGGAGACCGATTTTTGACTTGTGCCATCCCTGTACCGTTAATTATAATCTCGTTAGTAAATACGAGAGCTTAGTCGAAGATGCGACAGAAGTTTTAGAGAGAATGGGTGTCGGTTGGTTGAGGTAAGATGCATTTACATAAATAAAGCTGTTATAATGAAAAATATGAATATGGTAATTTATCCACTGATATAAAAATTATCTTTCATTACAAAATATTATTTGAATTTATACACATTTTTTAATAGGTTTCCTTCGAGGCCACCGAGCGACGAACCGACGATCAAAAAACTGGACAGGTACTACTCCAAATTAAGTTTCGAGCAGCTTAGGAAATTAGTGGACCTCTATCGATTGGACTTGAGGATATTTGACTATTCCCTGGAAGAAGTTTTGGGATTTTCTCTAGCTTGATCAGTACCAATATCAGATAAACGAAAAGTGGATAAATATAGACTTCTCGAAGTGTTGAATGACAGCTCCAAAAAAATGGCACAGGAAAGCTTCTCGTCGGGAACAAAATTTGAGAGAGAGAATCGTAGTATGATTCCTTTACAACTTTTTATTTGCACAAATGTTCATTATTCATACAAATAATGAAGAAAAATTGATTATTCAATAATTCCTTGTATAAATAATGTATTGAATAATTTTATATGAGAGAATGAGAATCGAATAATTAATAGCATCTATTGTATGGAAAGAAATATATTAATAACCCCAAATATATAGATACCCATCGCTACAGCACTACTCGATCCGAAAGAGTTCTTCGACGGTATAAAAACGAGGAGCGCTCTAGAAGAATTTTATTTTAAAGATGGGATATTTCTTTTTATATGCTCGTAGCCCAGTAATGGCTGGTACTAATTCTCTCGTACTTATGCTAGAAATATTCCACGCGGCAAAAACGGGACAGTGCTATTTTTATTTTTAAAGTTACCGAGCTTGTCAAATCCTATACTGAACGCGTGCCAAGAATCTAGAGGTAGGAGAGAGTAATAAATAATTTATATCGGGTGTGCCAAAAGAAAAAGGCGCGAAGCGATTCGTCCGTGTCATTAAAATGGCGCGCTTGCAGAGGGGTCGAAATATTGTTGATCGCCATATGTATAAAAGTATGAAAAATGCATCCAGCTTTGCGCTGATTTTAATTCTCGTCATTGAAATATGCAATTGCATTCCATGGATATCGCGATTGAAGTTAGTCATTTTTAGGGTGGTTTTTCGTCTCTGTTTAAAATTAATTTTTAATTGTAATCAAGTGCCAAAATGGGACAGATATTAATTACGCTGTTCGATACTTTCTAAACACCTAATCTTAATTAAGTAAGAAGAGCTTCATGTATACATTGCTGTACAATAAACAATCAATCAAATTTCACTCGTCAATCGATCTGTACACTTCTTATGCCTGGCGCGTACCATATATTTTCATTACTTATCAATATAATATCTTATTCTTATTGCGTATTCCATAAATTAAGAGAAGCAGATCAAATCGTGTTTTGCATTAGGCCCATTCTTGATTGGAAAAACATCCCTGATGTATTGCGTTGTGACATATTTATTGGTCGAAGACACTTCAACATAATTAACCAGAGCAAATACGAGCCACGTTCTAGGGGGTCGAACAGGCCGTGTGAACAGCTGAAAAAAAAAGTGCGTCGACTCCAAGATTAAAGATAAAAGTGGGCCGTATGCCAATCTTCGTATTTCCGGCCGTTTTTTCCGTCTGGACGGAGGAATTCTCAAGACAGCGAAGCGGGGTGAGAGGCGGATGCTATATCGATGAACCACCTCGTAAGCACGATCGGTTGGTTGAACATGCGTAAAGTTACATTTATATCCTTATGGCTGGTTAAGTGGGTAATAATTCAATTTTATTTCAAGACAGTAACTTTGTTCAGATCGAAATTCCGTACATATGGATGCTGTTATGCAAAATAGTGTCAACCCACAAAAATTAAAAAATTGAGGTTTTAACGGAATTGCCTTCTGTAGAGTTGGTTGAACATTTTTAAACAACATTTTAAGTAACTTTATTTTTGTGGGTTGACACTGTTTTGCATAACAGCGTCCATATGTGCGTATACCTATATGAACATAGGCATTGGCATCTATACACCGTAAAAAACAAGGGTAGGTAAGCGTTAGAAATGTTTCATAAAACGTCTACAGAAGAGCCACGAGTCATGACGATTCGTTTTTGATAGGAAAAAAAAACAACTATTTATGGAAAAAACGAAGAAAAGTTTATATTCGGGAAGATGACGCTCAAAGCAAAACATTAGCATACGAGGAGGAAGAAATTCGTACGTTTTTACTTTCGGAATTGCGCGATATACATACCCTCGCCGACATTAGGTATAACTTCCCTGTGAAAAACGAAATCGCGAACGACGAACGAAATATCGCCCGCCTTCCTATCGAGCTGCTGTGTGTTTGCGGGGGAGAGAGAGAGAGAGAGAGAGATTTTACATGTATTCTCGCCTTCGAGAATAGCACCGCAGATTCCACGGCAAACTCGCGATCGAGCAAAAACAAACCACCTAAAGTATTGTGTGCCTCGGGAAACGCAGTCGTTGATATTTTCTCTCGTTGAAGATCGTTAAGGAAATGTAATTGGTTCGCGAGTAGGTGGCAATAAGGGTTGAAGTCTAATTTTCTCGATATCTATGGAAGCTCTAAATATTAATTTTTTTTTTGTATAGATTCGCTCGATATAGCCGACATTTTGGAGTCCCAAGAAGAATGTTTACAAATTATTTATTATACACCTCGCGTAAACAAATTCCGAATGAGTGTAACTGTCTTGAGAAAATATCAATCTTTATACAGCGTGAATATACACGGTGTCGCAGAAATAGAGGACATGGAGCACGTGGTGATATTCTTCATAAAATATTAAATCTTGAATGTGCAATTCAAATTATCCTGCGACCTGCAGATTTGACGCAGAAGCAAAAAGTAGTTGTACAATCGGAATGTATAGTATCAGTGGAAAACGTCGTCGGTGATCAGACGACCCTCGAGCGAGAGCGTCGCGAACAAATGATAGGGACATTCGACTGATCAGTCATTCGACGATTCAGTTGACGTTTTTCATCTTGCAGTCAAATGTCACCATCATTTGTTCGTGACGCTGCCGCTCGAGGGTCGGCTGATCACCGGAGATGCTTTTCACTGATATACTATAGGTACATCGCGATTGTACAACTACTTTTTGCTCCTGCGTAAAATCTGCAGGTTGCAGGATAATTTGAATTGCACATTCAAAGTCTAATTTTCAGGAAGAATACCGCTACGTGCTCTGTGTCCGTCATTTCTGGGACATTGTGCAAAATATAAAATTGGCAGTTTTATTATAAAAATCTATGTATTTGCTACGTCAAGACTATCTTCTTCCATATGACATGTGTGTCTCATAATTAAAAAGACGTATCGAATAATGTGTGTGTGTGTGTGTGTGATGCAAGTAAAAAATCTTCACTTTGAGAAAATCAAGGAGGAAATTCTGTAGTGTTTAAAATTCATTTTACATTCAAAAAGTCTCGTCAAAAGTTCGGTTAGTAAACGAACGTGTCGCATCTGCTAGGCATAGAAATAGAATAAATCTCACGACCAAATGATGTATAGCTCTGAGATAAAATACGTCGAAAGCACACTCGACACTTGCGTCGTAAGATTTATGGAAAGTCAACCTAAAAATGCTCGTAGTGGCGGTTTGCGAGAAACGCGAAATTATCGTGGAAAGAGAATGCTTACGAGATATTTTTACACACAAGTGATACGTGTGTACGGACATGAAATTGTGCCGCAGGCGCCACGCAATACATTTTTGATTTTTAAGAAGAAAATCTAAGAAGAAAATTTCAGTGTGAAATCGAGTTGGAAATTATTCTCGTAGAAAACTTAGCAACAATATTGCTGCGTTTTCATTTCGTAAATTTTGCATCACAAAGAAATAATGCCATTTTTAATTAACTAACGTCAGAAAAATCCATTTCACATATAATACATGTCAGAGTCCCTCGAGTCAACTACCGATGCCCACCGCATCGACCTACATATTCACAAATCGCTTATACGTTTAAAAAGGTGGTCCTTCGAATAGCCCGTTCTTTTCATGGTCTGCAACCTTGCTAACGCGAAGCATAACCTCGATACATCATCGCAGGGGACGTTACGAAGGCGCCAGCACGTCCTCGCTACGACTGCCTATTTCGAGAAGAATGGGAAGCTTTGCGTTTCGGCTTTGTCGGAGTGTTTACGGAGTCGGACAAACAAGATTGCATAACGACACGGTGTTATACCTCGGTGCCAGCTGAACGAAGGGTTGGCTGGTGACTCGGGGAAGCATTGTTTTTTCGTTCGCGTGGTGTTCAGTTTTCAGAGTAAAATTAGATCGGGCAGGTGATCGCTATAGTGTCGGGGTTGTGGAGGTGGAGCCGGTTAGTGTATGTAAAAGATAGTCTCCGTTATCGGCTATGAGGCATCGCGACTAACCCAGATAAATATTAAAAAATAAGTCCATCCGCCTGACGTCTCTCCTACGTTCGCATCTGTCAATCCGGAGGAGGAGCGAGCTTCGTAGTCACGCGTCAAATAGCGGCAGATGACGCGTCATCGTCAGCCATGGCCGTCCGGACTGATGATGACTGATTTCCGGACGCAACAACACGAGGGAGGTACAGATACAAGGTCGGCGATGTGGTTCCTTTGTAGGTGGATGAGGTGATGGAGATTTAGCGTTCGATTCTCTATTAATTAGACCGATGATATCTCTAAAAACTTTCCTCCCTCGCATGGCGATCATTATTTCCGTGTGACGGTATCACGCGTGACCCGCACGCGTTTTTAGCGTGACGTCATCATCGGTTAAAAAAAGCTCAAACGTGTCAACGTGGCGCCGCACGTGGACGATCCAGGCCGCCCGAAATAGAATAAAACATCTCGACGCTCGACTCTCTCGACTTTTTTATCGCCCCGAAGTAAATTATTATCATCGGTCGAATTTCGCATATAGGCAACCGCGCGAGCTGGTGCCGCCGCTCTTTCCGGAATTTGTTCGTATATGTGTATGCCTCTATATATATCGGAACACATATCGCGGGATGCCCGTATATTTTTGGCGTTTCCTGTCGGCCGCAATTTCGAACGCCTCGTTCTTTCGCGAGTCCAGTGACGGATCGTTTGATCGGCGAACTTGTGTATTTTTCTTCGCGGCGGCGCGGCGCCCCCGGGGGTGGTCACGCCGTATACGGCTCGCGGAAGTGCGCGTGTCCCCAACGCTGTCGGATGCGTGACTTCCGTCACGTGGCCGCTTAGACTTTGAACGGTGGTGCGTGCGTAATGGCTTTCAATCGTTAACGGCTCTAAATGTGCATAATATTCTATTTATGTGACCGTATAGATAGAACATGAGAAATGCCATGGATGCGACTGATTTCCTGCAGATCCGTCGCAGGGCTTGAAACTGAAAACCAGGAAGTTATAGGAGAAGCACGGAAGGATGACTCCAAGTCGATTTCGTTCCCGTCTCTCTTCCCCTTTCTAAAATTAAATTAAAATTAGATTCGACGTTCCACCTGCAGCGATTGCGTCTATCTTGCATTTCTATTTCAAGGTACACTGCAGCACTCTACTTCCCACATGTAGTGAGTACCTACGCTGTATCGGAGCCAGAACGCCCTAGCTGGAAGTATCAGAAAAGTCTCGAAGTCTCTATCCTGTTGGAAACCACTCGAAATACTTGCTTCGAGAAATCTTGTTTTCAAAAGTCCAACCTTTACTATTTATTGTTATAATTACTTTTGAAGAAGCAGTAGCATGACCCCTTATTAATTTATTTCCCCACCCTAAGCCTTAGCGGTCTCAAAGTACACGTTGATGATTCAATGTCTCCATTCCTAGTATTGCTATCATCTTTTTCTATACCTTCCACATACGAATCCGAGCATCCCTTATACAGGGTGTTCACGCCCAGGCTCCGAGAGTTTGCGAAGTCTACTTCAAATTTGCCGCATACGTAAACCAATTAGCGACTCGGTTTAGCCTTCCCTGTTGTCTCTGCGACCATCTATTAATTAAAGATCAAACTGCATAGATTACTATTGGTTGGCGTATGCGGCAAATTTGAAAAAGGAGCCTGAGCCTGAACACCTTGTACTACACCATCTCATTCACTCTCCTTCCCCAATCACCCCAGAAAATGTACTCTCCTCGCAACCACGAAAGCACGCCGATGATCTCGTGTTCGTGGAACGCCGCTGGATCCAGGAAGGTTGTCCGCGAATGAGTTCTCCGCTGTCGTTACGGGTTAATGGGGTGTCTTAATATAACTTCCCGAGGAGCATTGAGCGTTTGCACTTGTCCCCGGGTGAGAAAGTGGTGCGGGGCACGGGGGGCGAGGTCGGACCTCGTATTTTCAAAAGCCAGCGCTGCCGTCCGCCGCGTCTTCTGGAGGTGGTGGGGGCGCACCCGAGATGAAGAAGAGGGGCGAGAGAAGGAACCAGAAAGTGGGAGGGGTTCCTGGAGGAAGACCGGGAGGCCCGGCCGTCCTTGCTGCGTGGTCCAGTCCACGTCAAAACTCACCGGCGCGAACAAGTGGAAGAGGACGTCGGGTACTCGCATCGGTTACCCCTTGAAAGCGATCACCGCTGATCAGTATCTTCGTGTATTCCTTTCCGAGAGAAATTAGCCAAATGAAAATGGAGGAGCGTACACCACGTCGCCGGTCCCTCGTCAACCCGGACGACCAAACTAAGAATATCCTCACTACCTACATGATCCTGATCGTGCTGCTAATATCACTGTGGGTCTTATACGCCGGACTCTTTTAAGGTCGAACACATTCCTCGTCATGGTGAGTCTTATAATGAGAGGGGCGAGTTGTGGCAAAGACTCGAGTGTCGTTTCTTCAACTTATAAGAACAGTGATGTACCTCGAAATTAAGCGTCATCTTCGATCACGATTATCTCGTTACCCATGTACTTTTTGCGTAAGGTTGTATAATAATTTTTTAAAGATTTTATTTGAATCTGGAGAAAAGTTCTGTAGCGATGTTGGGAAAATTGAACGGGCGAAGAAATAATCGTGGTTGAATTGAGAGCGACCGTTTGACGATGGGGGGTTCATTGTATCAAGGTAGAAGTTCATTAATTGAGCTTTTGCATCGGTTATGATGGATCCCCCGGCGATTGTGAAAAGAAATAAAATCGAGTGTCGCTGTTTTTCTAAATTGTTCACAATTAATTTCAATGACATTCCGCGATGCCACTGTTCGCTCGGGGAACGTTCGTGCATCGAAGTCTCTGCAGCAAGAAGCATACGTCTATAACGACTCTATACGTCTCTCATTCTCGTTATTAATGAAATCGTGTGAGTTGAAACGCGACAGTTATTGGTACTTTCAAGTACTATCGTCATTGACTTATTAGAACTACTTTTCTTCCTCACTTCTATCCTCAATAATTAATCCATTATCGTTGCAAAAAATAATTATAGTAAAATTTAAGTAATTATAGATTACATAAATTTCCTATTAATTTTGGCTTTTTCTATTGAAGGGCAAACATAAAATCTTCAATAGCGTTGCTTTCTTTCAGTAAAAAATAAATAAGAACCGAGTCAGTCTTTATATCTCTCGATTAGTTATTTTACGCTTACACTGAGGCAATATTCGAACGTCTCTCGATCGTTTCCGCATGGCAGCTACAAATATTCTCCACCTTCTATTTTAGGGCTGACTCCCGAAGCGAAAAAGGCACCAGCTGAAGACACAGAAGCCTCTCAGCCGGCCGAGAAAACCTACATGCATCGCCGATCGTCGCCGAACGTCACCCGATCATCACCTCCACTAACCCTCATCCTCGCACAATTAGCAATCGTTAACCAGTTCATCGGACGGTGTATAATTACAATTACCCACACCTACAGTCACGATCATCATTGTCATAGAAGACATCTCTCTATGTTATCTCTGTTCCCCATCCCATCGTCGGAATGACACGTTTTTTAAATGTCCACGTAACGTTAGAGAACATACGATAATCCCTGTACAGTGTTATAACAGTTATAGATCGTAGAGAGAAGATCCGTGAGTCGCGCGTTTATGTCAGAGGCGTTGCTGTCGCCTGATCGAAGTTCTTTGTGATGACGTACGACGAAGTCTTTATATAAGTAAGAAAGACTTGATTAAAGTATACTACTTTATTTGTTAAAAACGCGTCGGCTTTACTTCCTCTTCCATTTAATCGTGCATATGTTGCAATTTACCGGTGCACGCCATGCGTGGCATTTGACTTGAGGCGTTAGCAACAAAATTATCAAGTGCTAAATGACTTTGTCGACTTTCTTCGAAGTGTATCGATTATCCGCGTCCTTGCCCTTATCAAGGTTGAATCAATTTTCTGCGGTAGCCGCTCGATATAGAACGGGTCGATAAACACGTTTATAAACGCGAAATCTTTTACAGTAATCAAGGGTGAGTGCATTTAAGATTAGGAGAAAATTGTTTTATTAGTGATTGTGTCGATAATTTCATGTGTGAGTACTTTAACGTCGATGGATACCCCTTTTTCTTCATATCAGTTATTTCCGCGATACATCTATAATGAAGTCTTCAAGAATATCGTACGGTAGGTATATAAAAGAAGCCAAAGTAAATCAATCTCACTATCCTGGCGATGGAAAACCCCGCAGGTCATCTTCTGATGCCTTGACATACCAGTTTCCGGAAATTCCGGAAGAGAGGACCGAACCCTGCGTAATCGAGGGACAAAATCTTTGGAGCGACAGGTTTCTCGAAAGCGAAGGTGTACTGGAAAGCTCGAGTGTAGGTGGTTAGTTCAAAATAGCTGATGTTTACGGCACACGGCTGACTAGCTATATAGATAGTGGCCCCACCCGATATTTTAGGTGGCTCTTCTGAAAATAGCAGATGCGCACGGACGAGCAATTCTCTCTCTCTCTCTCTCTCTCTCTCTCTCTCTCTCTCTCTCTCTCTCTCTCTCTCCCTCTCTCTCTCTCTCTCTCTCTCTCTCTCTCTCTCTCTCTCTTCGTCTCTTTTTCTGTTTCTACCGGCCATCATTAGGGCGAAGCTGAGAAAAATTCGTATTAACTTCTATTTATTTATAAGCGCCAAGTTGCCGTCGCTGGGCGCTATAAATGTTCGCGAGGTGTCTGAAGAGCGATAGAGATGCTTGGATTTTTTACTCGACTTCTATTGGACTTTATATCGAAGAAACAAGGTGGCTGTGAAGATCATCATTGAAACCAAGCTACGAATTAGACTCAATATGCAGATAGTCGATTCTATAAATAATTATTCTCATTTAGTCATTGACCAATCTCGGGGTCACATAGTAAGATATCTTATTGGATCATTATTGAAACATTTTTTTAGCTACTATAACGCACTGTTGATGTATTTTATGATGACCGGAGACACTAAGATATTGCAACTTCAAACGTCGGATTTATGTTAGTACCTTGACAGCTTCACGAGGTTATAAACTGCAGTTATAGGATAGGCATGCACAGGGTTTCTCGAAATAGCCATAATTACCTACTTTAGTTGCGAGCCTCGATTTGCCTATTCAATCAGCTTCCCGCTTTTCTGAAGAGCTTGCAGGAATATGTATAACGTATGTATACAGGGTGTCCCAGAAAATATACGCCAGCGTAGCGGGTTGCATATCGGTTGACGCACCCGATCCAAGATGGTTCTCTAAAATTCGGTGGTAATACCGACAGCCTAGACACGAACCAAATAGATGTTCCAGTTCGAAAGACATCGGTCATTTCAATAGTGGTGAATGTGACAGACGCTCCGTATATTTTGATAATCGTTTGGCGTGTGTTTTCTGGGACACCCTGTAGCTATTAGTTATTACCATGATGAAAAATCAACGTACTTGTTCTTAAACATCAAGAATATCTTTACTGATTTAGATATCATTAGAACCGAAAACGGAGCAACGAAAAATGGATAACAAATTTTCTAAATAAGACACAGGAGGCTTCTCTTTTTTCAGTCCTTTATTATAAAATAGGATTCATCTCCGGATAATGCAGATTTCCTTCTTACCCTCGAACTGGTCATGAGATTCCGTATCAGTAGACCAAGGAAATAAAGGACTTCTGCTACGCTGAGAAAGCTGCAGCCTAAGAAGAGGCTGAAGATCCCACCCAAAGAGGCTGCAGTAATAAAATCCTTTATACGCTTAAGCGAACAACAATTTCATTTGACGAAAGAGACCGCTAAAGATATCTTACAAAGGAGATAAATAGCATCAGCGACAACGCTAGTATTTTCCACGGTAATGACTTGCGAGGCCATAAACACTCGTAAAATAGCGTTCTCGCTTGACACGTTTCGACTGAAACAGAAGAGAATTATGATATCCGATAGCTCAGAAAATCGCGTCTCGAACAGAGCTATATTCGACGTCAAAGGTTTTCTTGCCTTTGTCAGGCCGGGGTATTAAACAATGGACACAGTCCAAAAATGTCTTTAGAAGTGACAGGCGGAGGTTTGGAGGACGGAGGGAGGAAGGAATACAGGTCGACCCCTTCCTTCCTAACTCTCATTTTGAGTATACAGTTGAACTGTTGCTATACAAAAAGCTTCAAATAATAACTTTTTTACTCTGCATTTTCTCGAGTTGGACCAAAACGTACCCTTTATTATTTATGCGACCACTTTTATGATCCAGTAAAATTGACCCGTAAAGAGATGAAAGCGTACTGTTTTATTTTAAGTGCCTGCCTTAAATTCAAAAGCGTGTCATTTCTTCGGATGAGAGCAACTTTCAGCTCTAAATTCAATATTGCAAATCCTATATAAATACATTATTCATACCTACGACTTATTTTTGGCATAGTGTGTACTTTAAGAATTGCAGAAGATTATTATCACGTAAGAAACAATTTACCAAATTAAATGTCTGGGATATACTCACTAAATTAGAGAAGTAGCAAATCGACCGTGCTCTATAGGAAACTCTGTAGATTCGAACGAATAAGTCGTGTCTTCGCACAAATCAGGACAAAAACAGGGTTTTGTATTATTTCTTCCATTGCTGTACATATACACCCAAATTTCTTGCGAATTCTTATTAATGCAAGAGATGTTATTAAAATTGCAAACCTCGTGAAAGAAAAAATCTCACTATTAGTGATAAAATAATGAATAAATAATTAATGATAATAATTAATTAATGATGACATAATTTGTAAATAGAGAAAAAAGCTATTATAATTGCTGGACTTACCTGATCTAAATTTCCCTTCATCATCTGCTCGTAATAATAAGGAATGCATCCACATATCTTTATCATTGTTTTTATTCTGCAATTGACATAGCAATTCGAGTAACTGTATCTGGAGAAGTACTCGATACTTGCTTCATGGTTGAGCATGCATCCTCGACGTTTTTTATTCATAGAGCGCACTTCTGGCGATAGTGTATTTCTTATAGGACGAATTTGCATCTACAAGTGATATAATTAATAAATGAAAATAAAATCTCTAGAAGCATTGGAAAGATGTGGCACTTGTGATAACTTTAATTGAAACAAGGTGTTTTTCAAAAAGCGTTATTTCCAAAAACTTCGTCTACTGAGGTACAGGTGGCATCACGCTCTACATGACGTAGTGCTACAGTTTTCTGGCTTTCCTGCAGAAATATGCCAAATGGAAATAACGCTTTTTGAAAAACACCTCCACATATGTCTATAATCTAATTACTGACCATATCGGAAGCATAATTACGCATTAAGAGAAAAAAGGCATACTTATATGGGCCATTAAACGCTTAAACACTATATTCCGTAAAATTGTTGCAGTATAGTGTTTCTTCAGTAATGAATAATTAACGCGAGTCGTAAAGCAAAACGCCTTTTATCACACGCTCATCAAGAATGGTGCGAACAACGCGCGAATGAGAAATTTTACTCGCATTCTTCATCGTCGAGAGAGAGAGAGAGAGAGAGAGAGAGAGAGAACTTACGTGTAATTCTTTACCGCGTTCTAAACGACTGCTCAAGGATTCCATGCTCGGATAATCGTAGCCGTGGTGAATCATCACCTAAATAATGTTTCTCAATTATAAATATGTAAATTCTAAAGAAACATTACGATATCTAATTCAAAAATTAAAATCTAGCTACCTGAAGAGAATCGATGAACCCCATACTCTCATTATTGCTGCCGTAAGAAAAGAAATTGTCCTTGAAAATCAAAATCAGGCCGGAATTTGATCCAAATTTGTCGGTGCGCAGCAGGCTTCTCTTTCTCGCGATCTCTCTGCAAGTGCAAAGCGTCTAGCTATTGCGAGAAAAATAAAACGGACCAAAAATTCGTTTTGAATTGTTATTAAAATCATTTGCTCACGCCTCGGGAAAGTAGTTGAAGGAGCAACACGTGCCCTTGTAAGAGTAGGACCTTACAAAAACCTTCTCGCAGTTCATTATCGATCCCTGCCACCAGCAGGACTCCACGACGTCTTTACAGGGAACGCTTAACGTATTCGCTAAATCTGTCATCGAAACGTAACTTCTTTTCAGTAGCGTGTGCAAGAAGTTAAAATAGATATCATCAGTCATCTTACGCGAATTCGTCGTCTCCGTGACATATCTATTGAATGAAACGAATAAAAATCGCAAGAGTCTCAAAATTATATGGAGCTTTCGGAAAATTTCAGTACTCGACATATGGCTGGCCATTATTTTTCTTTCTTGGAATAATAACATTTACTTTGACGATGATTATCTGGTTATTTATAAATTATTTACGGCCGATACATCGATTCAATAAAATCAGGAGACGGATTTCGGACTGTACTTGGAAAGGATCATTGCACTTCCACTGGCGGCACTTTTCAGTGAAGAATAGTCGAGATCCTGCAAATATTTCTCAAAAGAAGGTGGTTCTGCGAGACACACGGTTACGGCCGGAAACGGTACGGTCCAAAGTGGCGCAAATAATGAGTCGACCAATTTTCTAGTTGGATTATTGTTAAAACGGCTCCAAAATTTCTGCAGCATCAGACCAGCGCCTTAAAGGAAATGTCACGATTTTAAATGAAAACTTTAACAATATCCATCGCATTCCGACGTCGCAATAGAAAGAACAAGGGAAGTCCTTAATTTTGGACAAAGTATAAAAATCGAAATAAGCCTCGGCGCACTCACATGTAAAACCCAGGATCAACGTTAAAATCCAAATACACTTGGTGATCCACCCGGACTTAACTCCAAAATTTCCGAGATACCTGACACCGTGTATACTGCTACTCTCCGCAAAATCCTCGAGTATATCACCCAAGGATTCGTGTTTATTATTTTCTTCTACCCAATTATTTTTTAAAGTATCCCTATTATTAGTATTTATCGACAGCAAACTGGCGTCACGAATGATAGACAAATTATCGAGTCGTTTGCTTCGATGCCTCCTTGGGCTCACGGTGAATCCACGCATTCCTCGATTTTTCCAATCCGTATATTACCTGATGATAGGGAACACTTGCATTAGAAGTGAAATATTACGCACAATATTTGCCAAAATAATTAATTCAGTGAACGTTCACATTTATCGATATCCAAATATCGACGATTATGTCCTTGCGTACGTATTTTTTGTTCATTCGTGAAAAACGCTCAAAAGCACCGAAATTCCCCCTCTATTGACGCTACCATTCGTTGTGCATCACGATGCACTTGGTCGAGACTCGAAAGCTTCAACGCGTCAACCCTGAACTCGTACTGCCTGATACCGGATCCCGGCAGGTTAAACGCAGGATCGTATAATCTTTTATCAAAGCTCGCCATTAATATTTAATCCAGATCGTGTCGTGCACAGACGGTGATAAACCATACGAATGTACGCGGGAACGAATCAATGATAAACTAGACGCAGTTACACCTTGCAACGTTATTTGACCTTTCCGAGGGTCAGCCGAGGATGGGTAAATTCATCCACGAAGGGCTTGCACAGGACTTTTATGCACGCGGGGTAGTCTGTAATTTCGTCGATGTTCGAGCTGCTCGATATGTTTTTTAACTATCGCGACATACGGAGCTCGGTAACAAACAGTTTTCTATAAACGAGAATAATTTTTTTAACGACCGCGACGTACGGAGCATCCGTGGAATCTGGAATAAATAGATACGGAAAAAGTGGCAATTAGCATCAACAGAGAATTGAAAAAACAACGACATCACCTGCGCCCAATTTCTTCTCCAGAATCCACGGACGCCACGCTACGTCAACTCTTTATTTACAACGCTAAAAACGTCTAGATGCGTGTATCCGCTTCAAGTATAGGCGCGTAATAATAATAAATAGAATATAACAGCAACATCGGTGACTTATTTACAAAACCATAAAAACGTAAAAACTAACCAATTCGCATGGAACTTTATATGCTAACCCGGATGTCTCGAATGTCTGAGCACAGAATAGAGATTGTTCAATAATCATTCCACGTCGTGCGGCATTTATTTCTCAACTCCGCAATCGGGAAGTCCCTCTTGAATTGCGGATAACTGCAGACACAGCAGACGATCCTTTCTTTATCATCCCAATTTTTGTCTTTGCCACATTTCTGTATCACGTGTACAAACATGCGAGATCTCGGGCGATTCAACGAGTGATAAAGCTATATCAATAAATAATTGTAATTTCTCCCGAATGGGTTTGCGATACATTCTCGTCATTCGTCCAGCGCGAAAGCCTCTGATTAGAGGGTGAAGACACGGGACTTGGAGAGAGGAACCTTGGTCAAAAATCTTGAAACAACGCTAATTGCTCCGGCGCCACGGCCGGTTGGGAGCGCCAGTCGGTTTCCGGGTAATCGTCGAAACAGCTGGGATCCCCCGGCGCTTTGACTCTAGGTCTGATGGGCGGCGTTAAAGCTCTTTGCGGCACCTGTAAATCGATTAATCTGACATTAAAATACACAGCGAAGTATCGAGTTTCACTACATCTTTAATAGGCTTTGCAATGACTGTCAGTGTTCGTAGATCTTATAAATTTCTAGGTACATTTTAGCATAAAATGATGTGTCTCACCATCGACCAGTCGACCAGCTTGAACCATCGATGCCTCTTCACGTCATCCGCGCCCTGCCTCATGTTACCGAGCCTCTTGGTCCTGTCGGCGATCAACAGCTTCTTCACCAGATCCTTGGCTATAGGATCCATGTGTTTGGGCCACTCTATTCTGCCGCTCAGGATCTTCTCGTAAATACCGAAAGGATTGTCGTCGAAGAACGGCGGGAAACCGGACAGCATCTCGTAGATGAGGACGCCGAGTGCCCACCAATCCACCGCCTTATTGTGACCCTTGCTCTGGATGATTTCCGGCGCGAGGTACTCCGGCGTTCCGCATAAAGTCCACGTCCTGAGGGAAAAAAAAGAACGATATTTTTTTTCTTTCTTTTATTCTATATCCGAATTATAATTAACTTTTAGTCATTTCTAATGGCATTTCGTTTCCTTCGCAGAGTGATTCAGAGCAGTTCACCCTACCACGCGCGTCACCCAAGAAAATATCTATCGAATCATTTTTCAAAACAGAAATTTGGCAGACGTCAAATGGATTCCTCGAATTCCATCGCTGCGGTATAAATTCTGCCAAAGAACTGTGGGAAGCGATTAAATGTCGACCTTCGAAAATGATATACGAACACACGCGCAGACAAAAGTTGATTCGTTGTTTCTCTAAACTCGGAACCACCACATGATACCGTCTCGGTAAAGAGCGTATAACCGGTAGTGTGTGTGTGTGTGTGTCGTCCGCTCCAGAAATACTCAGCAATAAAGCGTTTGCTAGCTACGACGCTTTCTTTACGCGAATTGGCGTTTCGCGCGCGCCATGGTGGCGCGTAAACGCTTAACAGGTGAGTTTACCGTTAAGTCGGAGTGCTTAGGGAAATCAAATTAGCCGATAGAAATATCCCCCATCGACGCTGGCGTGGGCGAGAGAGGCGATCTAAAAATATTTCTCACGATGAAGTAATCAAACTCTAAATCACGCAGGGAGAGAGTCGGCTTGCAAGGTCGGCCGGATTTATCGCATCTGTTCGATAAATTAACGCCTGCTCGTATATCGAGAAACGGATCGAGCTCGTCGAAAATGTTGTGAAGTGGCCAAAGGAAATAAAGCGGCGAGACATCGGTTTCAATCGACGAATTCGCCGCGGAGACTCACCTGTCGGTGAGCTTTTTCGAGAATCCGAAGTCCGTGATCTTCAGGTGGCCCTGGCTGTCCAGCAGCAGGTTCTCCGGCTTCAGGTCTCGGTAGACGATGTGTTTGCTGTGCAGGTACTCCAGGGCGCAGACTATCTCGGCGGCGTAGAAGCAACTCGTCGGGCCGGAAAATCTTCCCGCGGCTCTTAGGTAGGAAAAGAGCTCACCGCCGGCCACGAATTCCAGGAGCATGTAGACCCTCGCGTCGTCCCTGCCGCTCCAGAGCCTATAATGACGGCGAATTTTCTCATAAAGAGCAAAGATCAAAAAGCAGAAGTAGAAAAGAGGCCTTCTGGATGAAGGCTTTAAAGGAGAATAGATCTTGCGCGCTATTTAAAAGGACGGCTCGGATTGAACGGAAAGTTTAAGCGAAAAAAAGCGCAACACCCCCCTCGCACGACATCCCGCCGCCCGCGCAGACGACGGGTGAATGACCTGAGCCGCTGCTGCAAGACAGGTGTCCTACCCTTCCGCGTGGAGGGGATGGGAGCATAGCATTATAGACGAGTACAGTGCGCACAGGTAGTCAGTTCGGCGTCACGCGCCGAGTAGTTCAGATGTGAGGGGTGTACTTTATTGCATCGCTCATTTAAACGCGCGATGATTTATCGAACGCTTATAGATTCACTAACATGATTCCATATATAGGAAATAGCGTTATATTGTATTGGCATGGAGTCAAAATACAGTCAGGACCTAAGTTTTGCATCAGAGCTGCATCGGAATTCTACTAAACTCTTGACAAATTCTTATGCAATGCTTAAAGGTAGTTTCTCCGCGACGCGGTTGGTTTTAATAGGCAAGAAAACTACGCCAGCGTGGCTTTATCGATCGCTCTTTTTAAGTTGTGCTCTTGCCGCCGACTCCTATAAAATTCCATTTTCGTTTATATTTTTTACGTACATTCCTCTCTCGTGCGGTTAATGTTCTTCCTTTCATTACGGCTCCGTCCAAATATATCACATTGTATCAGCTTTTAACCAGAGTCTTGAAATGTTAACTGCCAGAGACGAAATTATCGCAACTCGTATAAAAATTTTCGAAACATCGGCCACCGCGTGGTAACGGATCCCAGCGAACGCGCGCTATATTTATTATTCGATGAAAACCATGCGCGCTTACATGTTGACGATGAAAGGGTGGTTGACTTCTTTCAAAACAGAAATCTCGTTGCGCACGTGCTCCACTTGCTTGAGCCTGATGACGTCAACCATGGAGAGCACTTTCAGCGCCAACGGCCGGCCCTGGTGTCTGCAGAGGACCACTCTTCCGAACGTGCCGGTGCCTTGAAATAGCGTGACGGTTATGGGGAATTAGCGATCGAAATAAACGGAGCAGGTGTCGCAACGAGGAGATGGTTTAAAAATCGCTCGACGCGCTTTCTTTCTCGATATCGTCGGGTGGAGATGAGAGAGAAAGGAAGGCGGAGAAAATAGCGTCGCCGTATTTAACGAATATTAATGACACGCTATCGCTTCTCGCTACGCTCGAGAAAAGAGAGAGAAAGAGAGGGAGAGAGAGCGCGACCATAAAAAAACGACATATATATAATTAGTCAATGGAATTAATGTATAAACTTATGTCACCTACAAATTGCACAGAGAAAAAGAATGAGTTGGATTTATTGAAAATTACTTGCAGAATCGCAAGTAATTATTTATTTATATCAATGAAATCTTTTAATACATCAATTAAATATATTTTCCTTACAATCTCATGTGGAATAATATGTGATTGCAAAGAAGAAATATCAAATTAATGTGAAAAAAGATCTAATTGACGTAAATAAATAATTAATTGCGACCCCGCGAGCAATTATTAGTAGATCCAAGTAATTCTTTTTCTCCGTGTATAAATTACCAGCAAAATTATTTCAATTATCTCAGCTACTTCATCATAAAAGATTCGCTGTAACCCACTGTACTACGAATGTTCCAATTACGCAAAACACCGCGTAAACTGCAACGCATGCGGATGCTGCATCGAATCCACGACAAAGTAGTCCTCCGCGGCGCGGCTCTCCAGCCTAATAATAATTATCTGCAACCCGACTCGTCCACTTTCTATTTCGGACGTTGAGACGGCTCACTTTCCAAAGTTGCAATGCTAACGTGGCCCGTGTTTAATGGTCCAGCGAACCACGACCAATTAGTCCACGGGGCGCAATTCGACCCTGACCGATTCTGGCCCCCGTTCTCGGGACACGACGCGACGTACCCACGGTTTGACGTAGGTGTAGCTGCAAGATAAATACACGTCGAAGCGCGCGCGCGCGCGCGCGTATCCCGTGATACCGTTGCGCGTTGAAGGCTATAAATAAAAAATTGGCAGCCCCTAAATGCGTATGTATGTTTTGTCTGGTTGATGGAGGGACAGCTTAGCAACAAACGCCGGTGCGCGCCGTGTGGTTCCTAACGACAGATGTTAGAGACGAGTCGCCCGCGCCGTTACGTCGGTCGTGCTATAAACGAAGCTTTCCAACGGGGCCAGAATCAACTGTTAGTGTCCTCCGTTTATGTCGTCAAACTCGTTTTCCACCAGATTTAGTTAAGACGTGCGATATTTATTTTTACGTGGGAATAGAACGCCTCGAATAATTTCCCTTTTGTCTATTTCTACGAAAAAACATTAAATCGCGCGATCGGTATCAGTAAAAATTACAGTCTCACTGCGGCTCTCGAGTCATTCGCACGATTCGTTACACTCGCTTCGAACGACGCGGACCGAGTCATTCTCTCGGCGAGGCTGGAGAGAAAACCACCGCGAAAAAGACCAGCGTGGTTGTTTTAATCGTGCGTGCTTATTTTACCTACGTTTCTGTTTCCTGTACGCGGCTATGTATATTCAGTAATCACGACCACCGATCATGCAGCGATCGTCGATCATACTCGCGAACAATATCGAATGTTAGTAAACGTCTTTCTGCTGGTAAAACATCGGGTTGGAAAAATAAGCAGACGCGAGTGAGGAGCGAACAGTGGATACGCGTTCCATCTAATCGATGAGTATGTGTGGATTCTCGATAAAGTCGGATTGGAAGAGTATATATAGTCAATGGCAATATACGTTTCCACCTCGTATTAAATTCGAATTTATAAATATATACACAATCCGAATTTGTACTTCCACCTGGTGATTTATAAATTCGTCGTTTGCGTCAATGGAATGCGTATACATTGCAGGCATCGCATTTATTTATAGACTGTCTCGTTCCAAAATTGGCCACTGTCGAGAATGGACCGAGTTATGTATCACCCGATCGATAAAGCAGTCAATGAACTACTGGAATTCTTCACACAATCGGATGAAATTTATTTCCGAAATTTTGTCCATAAAACCGGTTTATAGCCATTATAAATAGAAAAGCTTTGGCACTCGCCGATTCATCATACGAGGCCAACAATATATTGCGGTGTTAAATAACTCTCCTGACAAATTGTTTTGTTATAGAGTGCGGTGTCGTCGAGAAATTTACTTAACTTCCTAATATACCATTCATCACAAAGTAATATGACTCCTGAAGAGATATCCATGTAATATTTATATTTAAGATTTCCTATGCGGCAAGAAAACTGAGATGAAACGGGACAAATTTGAAACCCTCGCCAATTATTACCTAGCATGATAAGAGAGAGAGCCAACTTAGCGTTCCATTCCATCCCTCTTCATTTACCCGGGTTTCATAACCATCTAAAACTGTTCTGTCATCTGAATGTCAGTGAAGCCATGCGCGACACGTAGACGCGTAAAAAAGAAACTATTATAGAAGCAGAAAGTTTCAATTCCGTTCGGTCCAGCCGAGGATATCTCTTTTATTTTAGAACATCGCCAATTCGCAGAAGAGGCATCGACCGAGAAAAGAAGTACGGAGAGGCAGGGAGAGACGAAAACCGTGGCTTCTCTACTTAGCAGCGGGGGGCCACGTTGCCCCAAACGAAGCTGAATCACCGGACCGAGTTTTCCCTCGTAACACCAGCTTTACGAGTTAAATATACCCTCCGGCCTCACTCTCCAGTGGCCCACTTCCTTACTTCTCGCTCGTTGCGCCTCCTTTCTTCGATCGCGGTGCCGTTGCACGCCACGCCGTCGAGAATCGCACGATCGTTCGCACCGTGACGGGCGATCGTCAAGGATCGTTCGTTAAACGGAGCAGGACGATCGAGCATGTCAGGAATTTCAAGTTCTAGTTGAATTCTGCTCGCGATTCGCCTTTTTTATGGTCTCTTGCAGCCTTTTTTTTTTAGAAAATAGATATTTTCGTTATAAGGGCGTGAAGCGCCGTTTTTAACGAGTGTGAAGTTTTCCGCACGAGTTAAAACGACGCGAAACGCCCTTATAACGAATTATATTTTTTGTCACTAAGTGTCAAATACAAGGTTGACGGGGTTGAGGACGCCCGTGAAACCGACTTTTACGCACTGAGTGATGAAAAAGGACTCTCTCTCTCTCTCTCTCTCTCTCTCTCTCTCTCTCTCTCTCTCTTTCTCCCTCTTTCCTTTCGCTCCTACTTTTTTCCTCCAAAAACTTCGTTTAAGAATAAAATACTGATTTCTGTGAATAGAAGTCATTAGATTTTATCCTAGCTTGCTCTTTCGATAATAAATAAACGAAATTCTCAATTCTCTCGCAATTTCTCCAACAAAAATAAAATGAAGCCGCATCGAACTATTTCCAAAGCTTAAATAAACTCACCAATCGTTTTGACAATCTCCAAGTCGTCCACGTCATACCGAGGAGGATCCTCCTGCGATCCCTCCTCGTCCGAAGTGATATCCCCGGACATCTCAAACAGACTTAAAGGTCTCACCGAGTCGAGATCGCGTATATTTCAACGCGCACTGCTCGGTACGATGAATAATTTTTCCAATAAATTTGGAAAAGAAGGATAAATTTCCTCCACGCTCAACACGTTCCCGAGGAATATCCACGCGCGGCTTTCCGTTACCGTTTTTCCTCCTCACCACTTCCTCCACCTCCTCTTCCTCGCGCAACCTTTACCGTTACACGGACACTTCGTCACGAGCGCGACAACGGTTCCCGAAATGCTCGAGTAACCGTCGATGGGAACGCCTTTCGTCGCAACGTCACGAGGAAGCTCTCTAACGCGCGTGTAAACTTTGCAACTGAGATAAATGAAGAGAGGGAGGTCGAAGTACCACTTCGACGCCTACGCCTTCGCGATTCGAGTAACGATGATACTTTTCCAATATTTCATCGCTCGACCGGTATGAGGTGATCCAGTTCGATGCCTCTCAGCTGCGCTCTTTCTCGGTCACTTCCTTATAGACGTTTTATGACGTTGCCGGCGGGAGACGTTGTTTCCTCTTCGCGCCCGGCTCCTTTTGGTCTCTTTGGTCCTTTCCAATTCCGTCTCTCTCTCTCTCTCTCTTTCTCTCTCTCTCCCTCTCTTGCTCTCCTCCTCGCCGGGTCTCCTTTCCTTCTCACTTGGTCAGAGTGCGTTTCACGAGGGAAAGTGCACGACGCGCTCGCCGGCGTACGATACCCCAGATACGCATGAGCTTCGTCAGCGGTCGACTCCGTAACGAGATTTTCAGGTTCTAGATTTATTGTTTTCTCTTTTTTTTTCTCTCTGGCTTTCCTCCTCTTCTATGACGCTCGGCGCCTTTCTTCGGGTAATGTCAGGCGCGAGTCAATGTCGGTGAGAAACTGCGTTTCTTCGACAGGGGGGTCTGGCCGGGGAAGTTTTTATCGGCCGCAGCGGCGCACGCGAAACGTGATCGCGATTGGAAGACTGCAGTGTCGCGCGACGCGTCTTCGGCGAGTTTCTCTTCGAAGAAGCCTTCGCGCGCGCGTCTCTCGCCGATGCGGTCCTCCGCGGGACCTCGTTGAGACTTATATACGTCCCGCGAGGAGACTGGAATTATATTTCTCCTTACCGAACACAGATATGCGTACTTTCGGGGAATTCTCATCAACGGCAGAAAACACTTCACCGCAGCGAGCTTGCAATGCTTCCTTTTACCTCGAAGACTCGTTTATCGTTCTTTCCGAATAACGAAACACCGTTGAAACACCGAGAGTAACTTCAATCTCGTCGAATACTGCAGATTCCTCAAGTTCTTCCGTTCTGCCTCTCCTTTCACAACGACTAACTTTCTTTCCGACTCGTCAGCTGTTCACCAGTAGCACCTACGGTTTAACCACCCGGATAATCAGTCACTTGCCCTTATCACGACGGCTCTCTCGTCCCTTTAAATACCGTTACATAACCACGACGCGCTTTCTCGCGTCGTCCGGCATGGAAGAAGAAAAAAAAGAAGCGCTCTTTTCGAATCGTGCGCCTGTCCTATCACCACACTCTTGATCGAGCATCACGGTCTCGCGGCTATTGGTATTTTGTTGGCATCGCCGTCCTCATCGCTCGCGTCGGGGCCGCTGGTTGCAGTCTTGGTCCGCGGGGGGCTACGCGTCGGAAGGGGCTGACACCTTGTGAAGAGGATGGTCCGGTCCCTCGCGGATGCCGAGGGCTGCGCGGTCACTACACTGGGCGCTGGATGTTGTCTTCCCCGTTGCCAGGGTTCAGACGCCAGAGCGTCACGGAACCGAACTGATCGTCGAGGGATCTCAAATAACTCTCCGTCTTTCTCCCTCTCTCTCTCTCCCTCTCGCTCTCTCCTACCTCTTTCTTACTCTCGCAGTGGTACACCTCCCGGAGAGCATGCTGGCGTTCAGCGCAGCGCCGGTCGTCTCGAGTCCCGTCTGCCGCGATCTCCGTGGCGCGCGGCTTACGCAAGCGATCTATAGCGGTTCGAGACTGGATCTAGATGTCCGCTCACGAGGGGAGATTAGAAAAATCCGTTAGATCGTAGCATTATGATTCGTAGGGGACGATGACGAGGTGGTGAGAGACGTCGAGAGAGAAATCGTGTTTACTTCAACACTTGTTTATTCACAGCAACTGTAAGAATAATCATTGTGAATCGATATTGGTCACACTAAAAAAATACTTATTTAGTTCAACCACATATAAATAGTCATATATGGCGGACTAAAGGTGTAAAGTTGTTGCAATTCAATATCTACCCTGAGTGATTAAATATACATTAGTTTTGAATGAACGGGTATTGAATTGAACACAGTTATCTAAATGAAAAAATAAAATATTTAATTGCTCGAAATAATTTAAACCAAACAAATCGATTCCATCAATTTTTTTCTAAGTGTATTTGTGCACGACTAAAATTTGATATACCAATGAGACTCGAGAGTTTACATTTGGAAACATTTTTATATTTTGCAGTTTCAAAGTGGTAAAGAGACGCATTAAAAACTTTCTTTCATCGCTTCAAGTGGATGAGAAAACGGAAGACTACGTGATGCAACATGTATGTACGTATGAGGATCAGTCGATTAGTCAACATCGGCATTGGTTGCCTTGACGTCAGGTTCCGCTTATTAATATCCCGCGTCCTAATTTCACTTTTGTTACTATAAATAGATGCCAATATGTAAATTCAATCCAATTGAACATCTCGATAACACTTTTAATATTTTTCCTGGGAGTTTTCATTCCTTTCAGAAATGTGCCATGAAAAGTGTGACGGATCTATAGGTAAAATGTGTCGTCGGATCCAAGAGCAGCCAGATATTAGTCATCACGATACTATCTCGTTGCTTCGGCTTCTTCCATATTTATATCGCGCGTGCTAGTTTCGACAGTATCGTTTTCTCCGGCCATATACGTATCAATCAATGAATTCATTCATGACAATTTTCGTCGTCATTATCAGTGATGTGTAGGAATGTCTCGTTGTAAGTAATGATCTTGGCAGAAGTACTACTTATGTGCCAATTCTTTTTCATATACAACATCAATCATCATATATCACATTAGGTATTACTATGTATCCAAAATAAAAATCTATATAGATACTGTCACAGAGAAAGCTGTAGTTACGTTTCACTGTATTTTTGGAAGCCGAAGAACACACACACGATATCGATTTTAATCAGTTATATTATGCTTCGCGAAGTAATTTTTCATAAACGCGTCTGTTGCTTGACAATGGCAAATAAATCACAACACGTATACATGAGAAAATAACTTATTGCATTTTCCACTAATTACTTCCATAATAAATTACATGAGTCTTAAACCATTTATTGGTCGTTAATACCTGTCTACGGCGACATGTACAAAACATACCAGTTCTGTAATTAGTCTGTGGATTCCATAAATAAATAAGTAAAACCGATCGATCCATCGAACGTCAGTGGCGCTTCGAAAGAAGATCCAGATCGCTATCTCTTTGGCGTCTTAACGAGTCGCTGCCGAATCGAAGCGGAAGGAGCCCGCACGCGATAGTCGTTGAATTTGTGCGAATGACGCGCGGAGGAAGATGGCACTACTGAAAAGCCACACATCAAAGATTTATGATCGTTGAGCAAAGATTCGAATGTTTATCACCGACAGGGGAAACACATAAATCGATGCACGAGAAAGAGACACCGTAGAAACCCATCTGTTTCTCAGTAGGCCTTCCTGTCGCGCCCCTCGGTCCAGCCGCGATCCTCTTTCTCTCCTCCGCTCTTCTTTCGTCGTTCTTCTTTCTTTCAGTCACTTCCACCTCTCGGAAGATATATAATCTATCGCTCCGCACAAATCTCAGCGCCTCTAAGGGACTTCTTCATCATCCGCGCGGGAAGCTGGATAGTTCGGCTTGATCTATATCGATCGAACTCGACGTGGGATTAGTTATTTCCTCTCGCTTTTCCGGAATGTAGGAAGGCACCGTAATCGCAATTATTTGTTTAATCCGACGTGTGGCGTCGTTACGGCGTCTTGGCGCACTAGGCACGTACTTCTGAATTTTGAGAAGGCTCGTTTCCTCTCTTTCGGGTTGAAATTCGAATAGCTACGCGATTAATCGACATCGATCGCACTGAATTATTACCATTAATTCTTATAAGAAATATCGTTCTTTCAAGGAAGATACGAATCATGTTGGTCATTCGTTTTTTGCTAAACTAGGCGTATTTATCATTTATGTATTTCAACTTCAATTTGTCTTCTTAATGTGTGCTTGCATTAAATTCACAGTCGAAATGTTGAGAAATATGTAATGTCAAAATGTGACACTTCGTATCCGACTTTAAAGCAATATAATAAATTCAAGAATTTCACGGTAGAAGAGAAAAGAGAAACAAACGTTTTCTTATCTACCACAGCACGTCAAATCAAAATGATTTTAGTGACGTCGATGTTCCAGTTATTTTACGGAAGAAGAAGAAAGAACAACCAACGTTCTTGTGTCCATGCTGTAGTGTCAAATCTAAATTATTTTCATTTTAATGGATTCGAGATGTTCTAAAGTTTATTTTTACATTATGACGCGCACACCCATTTAGTGGAATCGCGACCACTTACATACATTTCCCTCTCGATATAGACCTCCCCATCGTCGTATCACCAAATTTATAGGTACGATACATCCACCTACAACCTTCTGGCTAATGTCGTTAAAATAGCAATGACTCGATGAAAAATTGGATACAAATAGTTGTACAACTGGATATACCTGAACACCTATGTAGGAGGGGAAGTTGGCGGGAACGAGGAGGGGGTGATTTACGTAGGGGGAAGGTCCGGGTAGATATAATATGCCACACTGAAATGTATATACATATAGGTGTGTTTAGACACATACGAGTATATACATTTACGTAGGGAGACATAGATGGGAGAAGAGAGAAGCTCGCAAGCATATCCACTGCATGATATTCCGTGAGTTTCGAATTATTTCTGATTCTGGCCGACGTCCAGATACATGCTACCACCGACGAATGCTGCATCACCCTTTAGCATCACGCAGCATGACGCTTCCTACCATTTTACAACCCCGATCCTCGTTTTGCCTCGACCACAAAAGCTGTCGTAGTCCGAACGTCATCAGTGATGTGGTCTTTTTGAGATCGAGCCGCATTTAGACATTTTTCGATTCTTCCGCCTCTTCTGCTTTCTGTTCCATCGGTATTCCCGAGTTGAAATTTTTGACCTACGCTTTTAGGCTTACGGTAGGTTGATTTTCCATTGTATTAAAACCCTGTGTTGAGCCTAAAATGGTCCGTTAGTGAACATTTCATCAACTTTAGGTTCAAAATAGGAGCTTGTAGACTGAGTAGGCTAATGGTAGGTCGAGTGGAGTATTAAAAGCATCAGGGTAGGGGTAAAATTTCGGCTTGGGTAATCTAAGCTCCTATTTTAAACCTAAAGTTGGTGAAATGTTCACTAACAGACTATTTCAGGCTCAACATAGGGTGGCAATACAATGAAAAATCGATATATTATCAGCCTAAACGAGAAGGTCTAAAATTTCTACTCGCGGGCGTTCCAAGAAATGGTACTGCTTTCTGTTTCTTCGGAATTATCCCAAAAAAGGCACTGCATCGTATTCAACGAGTCGAGGGGACGGCAAAAAATTAATCCACGCGTGCAGACCACGCGAAGTTCTATTCCATTCCGCTCTCTCCCACCACCATCGCTCTTCTCCTTGACGACCGAGTCGGAAATTCGACCAAAAGCGACAGCACGTGTGAAAAGAGAGAAGGGGAGCACGCGTGGGCGTGCGATCCTATTAGTGGCGTCGCTTCCAGACGCTCTGTCATGATAGTTTTCTTTTTTACTTTAGATCTTTCCGTATAGACGTCGACGGGCCTTCGTTATTTGTGAATGGAGAGATCGCGCGTCGAGACGAGGTGTGTGTCCGTCTGGCGAATTTCCAGCTTCCACTATAGCGCGGCTCTGTTTGCCCGATTAAAGAGCCATCGAAGTGACGAAACGACACGGACATGGGAAAGCAAGTGTCTCTGATTGCCGTTTACCGCGCCATTAGACGCGCCTTGGAAAATAAACTTTCCGCCCGAGTGCAGTGTCTACGATAATTGATTTACTGACCGATTTCCGGAGTTGACAACGCGTAAAATGTGACGTTGAACTCTTCGATGAAAGGCGATGTTTTTAACGCGATGAAACCGTTTCTTTGATTTAATTTCAAGGTAATTAGCGAATAATTTTGTAGATGATATGAGAGTGTACGCAGGTACATATGCATTAGTAGATGCACTCGTACAGTCGCAATTATAGATACCACCGGGCGAAGGCAAACCACAACCGTTCGTAACCACAATCTCGGCTTAAGTTATGTAACTGTAATTATACGATAAAACTTTTACTACGGAGTGGAGATGCGCTTGTCACGCGTTTCACGTAGGTAATTATGCAAACAAATAACTACGAACGCCACGATGTTCGCTAAGTTGAAAGGGTTAATAAATCGTTTCGTTCTAGTCGTATTTCTCTCAAGCATGTCGTACAGAATATATGTACCGCGCGTGTCGCTATTTTACGCACTATCTTCGTTTTAGTCGCCGGGCTCGAAGGTGCATCGGGGGAGAGTCGGAAACACGACGTTGCATCGACGCGTTAAAAAGGTAGGACACTTGCCACGCGACCCTTTGGAAATCCTTTTATCTCGATCAAAATAGATAATCAGGCTTCTATGATACTCTTGGCACTCTCTATTTCTCGTAATCATCGTGTTGAACTTCCAAAATATCGTTCTTGATGTGCTGACCCAGTAACTGAAATGATGACATGTAATTATTATCAAGGATCGATCTTCTTTCTGCGCTAAAAAATATTTTTATAAAATGCGGTCCAAATCAAACATACCATCTTCCATTTTAGACGTACAAAATCATATTTATCGCCAGCATAGCGATGTCGTTCCTGAAGAAAGTCCGCGGGTTATTAACATAAATTGAAGATAGGATCGTTATGCTTCCAAGGCGACGTGGTTCTTGTATCCTTCGGCCAAGCTGAAAATAATGCAATTTCCTAGAATCAATGAAGTTACCAGATAAAACCTATAGACGACGGAGTACATCTCTACCGCTGCCCACGTGGATCATGAAGAAGTACCTACCTGAGGCGGAGTGTACGCGAGATCGAATTTGCATTGGACGAGCAATATAAATAAATATGTAACATATAGATGAGTACGCCTGCTCGGATTTGTCAACGCGCTATGTCGACGGGGGGATATTCGGGAAGTGATTGTTAATGCCAAAATTCTATTTCGGTGAAAATTTAACGCATCGGCGAATTTGGCGAGTCTCGTTGAAACACAAGAAATAAGGGCGATATTAATGACTATATTCCTCGGCGTTAATTAATTCCCACTTTAATTAATTCCATGCGACACGGTAAGGGAATGGTAGAAAAAAATTGCAATCGCGAAAATAAATGAGTCCAAACGAAGGTTTAATTAACCTGTTGGTGCCGATGACGTCGATGGAGAACGTGCAGTGGGCGGCTGTCGGCACGTGCTGATCGGGGACCAAGGAAATTCCGCAGTAGTGGCGACTCTTCGGTCTCAAGGACACTTGCCAAGGAAGTTCGCCCCCCTTTGCCACCTGTTCGCGCCTACGATTCTGGACAGAAGCATATCGACAGGCGAATCTGGAAGAAAAAAGGTAACATAAATTCAGAAATAAGAATATAGGTACCAGAGAATATATAACGAAAAGGAGAGCTGGACAGTCTATTATTGGATGAAATATCGCGGAGTACATCATCTCCTCGATACTGTTGAGGAGAATCTCTCAGAGAG